>CM077647.1:103387609-103835109 GCA_039707465.1 Rhabdophis nuchalis | reverse complement strand
GTATGTATGTATGTATGTATGTATGTATGTATCTATGTATGTATGTATGTATGTATGTATGTACAGCTGTGTGAAAGAGTCCTGCACGCTTTCAGTTTTAAGCTGTTATTTACATGTTTAATCAACCATTCAGTCATAGAAACCACACAGAATTAGTACTTTGATGAAAATTTCTGTAGTCAGATTGATATGCAAAATTTTTATTAATATAACCAATGTCTTTTTAAGATTTTGAGTGAGCGTATGTGCTAAAACAAACACAACTTGATTTTTTGAGAATATTAGGATCGAAAGTAGCCAATCAAGTAACGAGCTTTGGCTGACCAATCAAAATGCACAGAGGCTAAATCTATGAGCCAATCAATGTTGTTGTCATACTCCCTGTCTATAAATGGGCATGAAAAGCATCAAGAAATGTAATTTAGCTCTGGCTGTGGGCAAGGATGAAGGCCTTTGCTTTCACCAGTAATGAGCAGCGGTATCACATCATTGTGCTTCATGAAGAGGGTTACTCTTGTACAGAAATAGCCAAGAGAATGAAATGCCATCACACCACAGTGAACAGAGTGTTTGAAAAATACCAAATAACTGGGAGCTGACTGGGAAATTTTATTGTTATAAAAGAGACTGCCCCCCCCCCCAAATTAAAGCTAAATTCAATTCTAAAACAGAAGAAAATAAGTGACGAAATTAAGCTACATTGGATTACTTTGGACAGTGTGTTATCTTTCTTTTTAATTCTATTTTATGGATGGAATTTTTCACATTTTTTTTTCCAAAGTGAATGGATTAATTTTCCTCTTCTATTTTTTCTTTTATTTTTTAATCTATGGATTGAAATCCTTTTTTTTTCTATTTCTATATGGGTTTTTATTTTTCTCTATTTTGTTCTATTTAAGAATTTTGCTTCTTTTAAGCCTGGAATATAAAGAAAATATAAAAGGAGTACAAAGAGGATTATAATATCAGAGGGAAAGGAAGCAACACTGCCACTTGGAGGCTGGAGGTTGGAGCCTTGGAAAAAATGTACTTTCCCTTTTTCCTTTGATCACATTGACTTTGCATTTCAAGGTTTTGCAACTTGTTTACAGAGAGTGATAAGAGAGAAGAGCATGGGTTGTTTATGCAGGTGCTCTTTGGGGGCCTAACTGGCAGCTGGAGAGAAGTGAAACAGAACCTTGTTTTGGAAGATCATAAATGAACTTGTGTCTAATCTAATAAAAAAAATTGAAGGCTAGAGTGGCAGTGTTTACTAGGTGGAAGAATGGCACAACACCAAAAAGAAACCTTAACATTGCAAAAGATTATGTTTGGAATTCAAAATTTATTAGAAGTAACAGAGAAAATTGAGAAGAGACTGGAAAACATAGAGTGTATAACAGCACTGAAGATGTTTATTAAATGGAAAAAGTGGAGGTTAGAGTCCTAAAATTGAAGGGAAAAATGAATATAAAGACAAGATAACTGATGATATTAACAGTAACTGAGCATGGTTGGAAGTGGAAAGAGTGGAATATGGAAAGGGGAACTAGATGGACAGGAACTCTACCCCAGATTTCAAGGTACGGAAGAGGAAAAAAGAGAAGAATTGATGGATCTAAGGAGAGAAACCTTGTCAGAAGCACTATTGATAACCAAAGATAAGCTGATTAAAGAAGCAGATGGAGGGTATCAAGATTATATAAGAGATGCAACAAGCAATAAACTGCGAAGAGAAGTCCACACAAATTTTGTTAAGGAAATAAACAGAAGACTAATCCCACAAATGGCAAAAGAAATAAGACTGCATTATTACTGGAAAGATACAGGTTGATATATGAAAGCAAATAATAAAAAAGTAGTTAAATGTAGTTAAATTTAGAGCATTATGTACAAAATGAAGTGATAAATGGATATGGTTATATAAATAATTGATAATGATAACAATGTATACATATGTATTGGTTCAATAAGAGGAAATTTGATATAAATAGCGTGACTATGAAAGGAAGCCTAGAACTTTTGTTATGTATGAAAGCTAAT
Source organism: Rhabdophis nuchalis (assembly GCA_039707465.1). Taxonomy (NCBI): domain Eukaryota; kingdom Metazoa; phylum Chordata; class Lepidosauria; order Squamata; family Natricidae; genus Rhabdophis; species Rhabdophis nuchalis. The sequence goes on along the minus strand of CM077647.1, from coordinate 103,833,087 downwards.
CAAATAAATGATCAATAATTATAATAATGTATATATATGTACTGGTTTAATAAAAGGAAATTGGATATAATCTATAAACAGCAATTCAGAAAAGAGGTATAGAAACCTTGTTATTAAATATAATCATTTTTTATCTAGAACATGTTATAAAAATTTACTGTTATTGGATGATATTGGAAATAGCTAATGAAATGCCATTATGTGGGTGTGCTTTAAATTTTGAAATATTTTATGCAAATGGATGTAAAAACAATTACAATCAAATGAAAATTGAGGTATGATGATAGTAAGATATATAAATACATTTGATTTAAAATATATAATTTGATATGAATTGTAGGTGATGACGGTGGAAGAGATGCACGAAAGTTTTTGTAACCAGTTGGCACACTTTCTACAATATGTGACGGAAGATGAATTTGTGTGGGGTTTTTGTGTGTGTGTTGTGTTTGTCTGTTTATTCAAAAATAAGAAAATATATTAAAAAAAAACAAAAATACTTGGTTCAGTTTGTGACAGGCTTTGCACTGGAAGACCAAGGAAGTCAACAAAATGGCAAGATCAGGCTCTGCAATGCATTTTGATGGCTGACAGGAAGCTCACCTCACCTCAGATTACAAGAATTTGGAGTAAAACATATGGTGTAAAAGTATGCACAAGCACAGTGCATGGCAGATGCACTATTCAGCTCAGCAACTTGTAGGGAAGGACTTTTACTTCCAGGATGACAATGCTCCTTGTCATTGAACCAGATCTGTCCAGTAGTGGATGAAGAAGCATGGTGTCTGACTCCTGGATTGGCCAGCTCAGAGCCAATATTTGAATCCAATTGAGAGCTTGTGGCCCAAGTTTGGTCACAAAATAAGCAAGAAGCATCCGAAGACCAAGCAGGAGCTGATTGAATCCATTATTGCAGCCTGGCACCACATTGTCATCAAAGATCATGTTCAAAGGCTTATACAGCCTATGCCGAAGTGATGCCGCCTGGTGATAAGCAATAAGGGCTGAAAAATTTCCTAATAGTAACCATGTTTGGTTATCTAAATGGTCCTTGTAAGGGACACAAACAATGCAAATGTTAACAAAACACTAGTATCTGCCTTAGTAATTGCAACATGAACAGTTAATCTGTTTTCATAGTCATTGTAAGCATGTATTGCAAGTATGCAAGAACATTCACAATCCCCATCAAAACAGCACCAAATTGCAAAAAGCTTATGTTTTTCATTTAAAAACCACCAATATTTGTTTAAATATAACAATATTTGCAGAGCAATTAGCATAAAATACAGGGGTCGTTTCCATGGGGTCGTTTCCATGGAGGGCCTACCCATCGAGAGGGTGGCAGGGAGAGGCAGATCCAATGGGAGACAAGTTCTATCCTCCCGGTTGGGGGCACGAGGCCGATGGCTACAAACGGTCAAGTGCCACAACCCCCGCAGGCTAGGTGGTCAGGGAGTACAGAGCCAGGGCCTACAGCTAATGTTCTGCAATGCCAGGTCCGTGGTCAACAAAGCCCCCCTCATCCATGACCTTGTGTCAGAGGGGGAGCCGGACCTGGTAGGAATTGCGGAGACCTGGTTGGGCCACGAGGGAGGACTCCCCCTCGTTGAAATGTGCCCACCAGGTTACCGCGCTTTTCATCAGCCTCGGGCCCTAGGCAGGGGTGGTGGGGTAGCGGTTATTATTAGGGAATAGAGCCGAGAGAGACCATTGTGCCACAGACTACCGGTTGTGAGTCCCTCTGCGTGAAGTGGGGCCTAGGGAGGCAGTTGGGCTTGCTAGTTGTATACCTGGCCCCCCGCTATGTAACAGCAGCCCTGCCCGAGCTCCTCGAGGTGATCGCTACGATGGCAGTTGAGACCCCCAGACTTTTAGTCATGGGGGACTTTAATCTGCCATCAGCGGGCGAATCATCCGGGGTAGCTCGGGAGTTCATGGCTTCCATGACGGCCATGGACCTGACCCAACTAATTCAAGGCCCCACTCACGAGGGTGGACATACACCGGATCTCATCTTTGTCTCAGGCCAATGGAAGAGTGATCTGGGTATAGGGGATATAGTCATCACGCCCTTGTCATGGACAGACCACTCACTTCTCCGGCTCGACTTTCCAACCGCTGCCCCTCACCGTGGGGAGGCGGAACCTGAGTCACCTATTTGGTTCCGCCCCAGGCGCCTGATGGACCCTGATGGGTTCCAGACGGCGCTTGGGCCACTTCCTGTACCCCTGACCCGCGCCCCAATGGAGGACCTCGTGGCCGCATGGAATATTGCGACCACGGGAGCCTTGGATCGGGTCGCGCCCTTGCGGCCTCTCTTGTGGCGGCGAGCCACCCTGACTCCTTGGTTTACCGAGGAGCTGAGGGTGATGAAACGCCACAAGAGATGCCTAGAGAGAAGATGGAGGTCTACCCGTTCTGAATCTGACCGGACACAGGTAAGAGCCCATTTACGGACTTACATTGTGGCGCTGAGAGTGGCCAAACGTCATCATTGTGCCACTCTCATAGCATCCGCAGAAAACCGCCCTGCCGCCCTGTTTAGGGTGACCCACTCCCTCCTTCAACAGAGGGTGCGGGAAGCCCCGCTACAGGGTAGAGCAGAGGAATTTGTGATTTTTCTGCAGGAGAAAATCGCTCAGATACAGAATGAGTTAGCCTCCATTGATGGCCCAGTGGGATGCCACGAGACAGATCTTGTTTGGGAGGAGTTTGACTCCGTTACTTCCGAGGATATGGACAGGTTACGTGGGCGACTGCGAGCCACCACATGTTTATTGGACCCGTGTCCCTCCTGGCTTGTACTGGCATCCTGGGAGGTGACACGAGGCTGGCTCCAAGAGGTTGTCAATGCATCCTTAAGTGAGGGTGCCTTACCTGCTTCCCTAAAAGAGGCTATGGTGAGGCCCCTCCTTAAGAAGCCCTCTTTGGATCCAGCTTTATTAACCAACTATCGTCCAGTCTCCAACCTTCCCTTTTTGGCGAAGGTTGTTTAGAGTGTGGTGGCACAACAGTTTCCCCGTCACCTGGAGGAAGTTGATTATCTAGACCGCGCCAGTCCGGCTTTCGGCCCGGGCATAGCACCGAGATGGCATTGGTCGTGTTGGTCGATGATCTCTGGAGGGCCAGAGATGGGGGTTGCTCCTCCATCCTGGTCCTATTAGACCTCTCGGCGGCTTTCGATACCGTCGACCATGGTATCCTATTGCATCGGCTGGAGGGGTTGGGGGTGGGAGGCACCGTTTTACGGTGGTTCTCCTCCTACCTCTCTGGCCGATCGCAATTTGTGTTGGCAGGAGAGCAGAGGTCGACCTCGAGACCCCTCACATGTGGGGTTCCTCAGGGGTCGGTCCTCTCGCCTCTCCTGTTCAACACGTATATGAAGCCGCTGGGTGAGATCATCCATGGCTTTGGGGTAGAGTACCATCTCTACGCTGATGATACTCAGCTGTATATATCTACCCCAAACCACCCCAACGATGCCGTAGCGGTGATGTGCCAGTGCCTGGAAGCCGTACGGATCTGGATGGGAAGTAACGGACTCAGACTCAACCCGGCCAAGACCGAGTGGCTGTGGTTTCCGGCTGCCCGATTCAACCAGCTGATTCCATCGCTGGCCATAGGGGGCGAACATCTTGCCCCTGTGGATGGGGTGCACAACTTGGGTGTCCTCCTGGATGCCCGGCTGTCCATGGAAGATCAAGTGACAGCCGTGGCCAGGAGGGCATTTTACCAGGTTCGCCTGGTTCGCCAGTTGTGCCCCCTATTGGATCGGGACGCCCTTCGCACAGTCACTCATGCTCTCGTGACATCCCGACTGGACTATTGTAACTCTCTCTACATGGGGCTCCCCTTGAGGTGCACCCGAAGACTTCAGCTGGTCCAGAATGCAGCCGCGCGAGCAATAATGGGTACCGCAAGGTACACCCATGTAACACCGCTGTTGCGCGAGCTGCACTGGCTACCTGTCGTCTTTCGGGTGCGCTTCAAGGTGTTAGTTCTCATCTTTAAAGCGCTCCATGGCTCGGGACCTAGCTATATGCGGGATCGGATTCTGCCCCATACATCTTCCCGGCCGATTCGCTCCCACAGAGAGGGACTTCTCCGGGTGCCGTCCACTAGACTTTGTCAGTGGGCGACGCCCAGGGGAAGGGCCTTCTCTGTGGCGGGCCCAGCCCTCTGGAACGACCTTCCCCCCGACATTAGAACAACTACGGACCTCCGTTCCTTCCGTCAGAAATTAAAAACTCACTTTTTCTGCTTGGCCGGCCTAGGTTAGTCTCTACCTCAGGGCTTAGGGAATGTTAATTTTAAAACGGGGATTTTAGTGCAGGGACAGTTGATTTAATTTGTTTTTATTGTATTTATTTATGTATATATTTTATGTTGTTTTAATTTTCCCTGTGCACCGCTCCGAGTCCCCCTGGGGAGAGGACGCGGTATAGAAAAATAAAATCTATCTATCTATCTATCTATCTATCTATCTATCTATCTATCTATCTATCTATCTATCTATCTATCTATCTATCTATCTATAAAATATAAAATGAATGGTCTATCCAAAAAATGTCATAAACTGTAAACTCTAAAGCATGCAGGACTTTTTCACACAGATGTATATATGTATGTAGTATGTATGTATGTATGTATGTATGTATGTATGTATGTATGACATCTTCAATGACCCATACATAAATGCATACTCTATATGGTACAATTGTATCAAAAGTGTTATTAGTCATGTTCTATTTATTTAAGTTTTTCTCAATAGTTTTATTCTTACATCTTAAAATTTAGGTTATTCCCCTTATAAAAATAACACAAAATTCATCCAAAATGTCAGAATATACTTATACTTAATATATAATGATACTAATTAAATATTAAGCAGCATTGCTGAGAAGCACAATAGCTTTTTTAAAAATTAAAACTTATAATTTTACAGTATAAAGATAAATTTTGGGCCTTGGGGAAGAGAGATACTGAAAGATATGTGATTATTGTGCCACCCTTATCGCATCCGCAGATAACCGCCCTGTGGCCCTGTTTGGGGTGACCCGCTCCCTCCTTCAACAGAGGCCGCGGGAGATCGTTTCCGGCTTCGGACGCGGACGGATGTGGATTCCTCACGTCCGCTGCTGTGTTGCCTCAGCTGCGCCCTTGGGTGCGGGGGACGGGATGGGCATAATCCCCCCTTCTGCATGGGCGGCTTGCGGTGAGGGCCCCCATCTCGACGGCGGTCGGGGGGGCTGCTCCCACCTCGCCCTAGGGGCTGGGGAACTTTCACGGGGGGAGCTTCCCCTTTGCCGAAGGAGCTGGAACATGGAGGATTTTAAAAGGAGCTGAAACTCCGGGGCTGAATGGCTGCGCTGAGGCTCCGGATTTAAAAAATGGTATGTGCCTCATTTGGATTTTTTTTGCATTCAATTTGATGAAAAGAGAAGATGGGGGGGGGCTGGAACTAAAGCGGCATTAGATAAAGAGTCCCGCGATGCGGAGAGAGTGAAAGTGACTTCCATTGGATTTATTGAAAAAGGAAGTTTCTTGTTAACTAAGGGATTGCTGTTAAACAATGTATCCTGAGCCTTGCTACATTTTAAATTGACTGTTTCCACTTTTGGTTTTTCCACCCTGCCGGCAAGGCAGAAAGATGGCGTTCTCTTTGTTCCCAGGACAGAACTTTTTTTTTTTTTTGGAAATAAGCATTCCTTTATTTCAACATAATTAGGCTAACTTCAAAATATATAAGAAAAGGACCTGCTCTGGTGTCTTTTGGTGCTCTCTCCCTTCGTGAAACCTTCTGCTTTTGTTTGGAAAGTTTTTTCCTTTTTTCCTTTTTCTCTCTGGATTTAACTTGAACTACAGCTGCTTTTGTCTCGGACTTCACAGACTGCCCGCCCAACAGCGCCATTTTTTTTCTTTCTTCTCTACGCAACAACACTTAAAACTTTAATTATGGCATCGAGGAAACCCCCATCTGGAAACCAAGCTCTGCTCCAGCATCTACAAAACCCAGCCCAAATATTTCAGCTTTGTTACAGAAGGAAACAGAAGTAGAGGATCCTAAGTCACCAAGCCCTCAGCCATTATACGTAGAGGAGATGTTTCAAAGAATAATGAATGAAATGCAACAAATCCGGAAAGACAATTTAAGCACAAGATTGGAATTATTGGAGGCGCAAAGAGAAATAACAAATAATAAACAAAAAATTGTGGGGCTGGAAGGGGGGGCGGTTGAGATGAAGGAAGAGATAAAAGACTTTAAGAAAGAACTTACAGATATTACTGGTCAAATGTCTAAAATTGATTTTGAACGCATGTTTTTCTTTTTAAGATTTCAGAACGTTCCAGAATTACCGAATGAAAATTTAAAAGAGGTGATTGCTACTATGTTAGCGGATTATATTAAGAAAGATAAGGAATTTATTCGGGGGGACATTGATTTGATTTATAGAATTAACTCAGCATTTGCCAGAATAAATGAGGTACCCAGAGAGATACATATTAAATTTATAAGAAGGTCAATGAGGGACGAGATACTGAGAGCGCAAAGAGGGGGCCCTTTGATGTATCAGCAAAACGAGGTGGCCATATTGAAGCAGATCCCAAAGAAAATAAGAGATATAAGAAGGAATTATTTCTTCTTAACTAAAAAATTATTCAAAAAGGGGGTGTGGTTCAAGTGGTTGATGCCGGAAGGGATGCTGGTATTCTGGGAGGGAGGAAGAGTTAGAATCAAAACAGTTGAAGAGGCGCAGAATTTTCTTAAACAACACTCATCAATCCTGGATGATGATGAGATGGGAACAGGAGGGGCCACGGGGCTGCCTGCTGGTGGGGGGGGAGGAGGAAGAGACTATAGCAAAGAGGCTCAGATCGCAAAAATAATTTGTTATATATATTTTTTTATGATGGTAATTCCTGTACGGATGTCAATATTACAAGGTAATTGAATGTATAAAATAATATGAAAATTTATGATTTTAAAATGTATGTACCCCTTCTTTTTAATATTTTTTTTAATGGAATATGTATGAAGACTCGGAGGCGGTCATCAAACCCGATGTGGAAGCTCCAAAATATTATCTAATACCTTATTTACCCCTTTCCTGCTATAAATTGTTAAAACCTATAAAACTTTTTCAAACAACAGAGGCCGTGGGAAGCCCCGTCAGAGCAGAGCAGAGCAGGGCAGGGCAGAGGAGAGGAATTAGGAGAGTATCTGCAGGATAAAATCGCTCAGATTTGGAGCAAGTTGCCCCCTACAGATAGTAGTCTAGAGGGACTTTCCGATGCAGGCCTTGAGAGAATTTTATGGAAGGATTTTGACTTTGTCACTGCCGATGATATGGATAGGTTGTCAAGGAGACTAAAGGCCACCACATGTTTATTGGACCCGTGTCCCTCCTGGCTTGTACTGGCATCCTGGGAAGTTACACGAGGCTGGCTCCAGGATATAGTGAACGCCTCTTTGAGTGAGGGGTTCTTGCCTACTGTCCTGAAAGAGGCGGTGGTGAGACCCCTCCTCAAGAAGCATTCCCTGGACCCAGCATTGTTGGTAAACTACCGTCCGGTCTCCAACCTCCACTTTTTAGTGAAGGTTGTAGAGAGTCTGGTGGCAAAGCAGTTTCCCCGCCACTTGGAGGAAATTGATTATCTAGACCCGCGCCAGTCTGGCTTTCGACCCGGTCATAGCACCGAGACGGCATTGGTCGCGTTGGTGGATGATCTCTGGAGGGCGCGGGATAGAGGTTGTTCCTCTATCCTGGTCCTGTTAGACCTCTCAGCGGCTTTTGATACCATTGACCATGGTATCCTATTGCGCCGACTGGAGGGGTTGGGGGTGGGAGGCACCGTTTTATGGTGGTTCTCCTCCTACCTCTCCAGTCGGTCACAATTCATGTTGACAGGAGGGCAGAGGTCGCCTTCGTGGCCCCTCACATGTGGGGTGCTGCAGGGGTCGGTCCTCTCGCCACTCCTGTTCAACACGTATATGAAGCCGCTGGGTGAGATCATCCATGGTTTTGGGGTAGAGTACCATCTGTACGCTGATGACACTCAGCTGTACATCTCTACCCCAAACCACCCCAACGATGCCGTCAAGGTGATGTCCCGGTGTTTGGAGGCCGTACGGATCTGGATGGGCAGTAATAAACTCAAACTCAACCCGTCCAAGACCGAGTGGCTGTGGTTTCCGGCATCCCGGTTTAGCCAGGTGACTCCATCGCTGGCCATGGGGGGGGGCGACTTATTGGCCACCATGGAGAGGGCGCACAATTTAGGAGTCCTCCTGGATTTCCGGCTGTCCTTGGAAGACCATGTGAAGGCCGTGGCCAGGGGGGCATTTTACCAGGTTCACCTGGTCCGCCAATTGTGCCCCTTACTTGACCCGGACGCCTTTCGCACAGTCACTCAAGCACTTGTGACATCCCGTCTGGACTACTGTAACGCTCTCTACATGGGCCCCCCCTTGAGATGCACTCGAGGGTTACAGTTAGTTCAGCTGCCTGGGTGATCATGGGAGCCTCGAGGCAGTCCCATATAACACCTCTACTGCACGAGCTGCACTGGCTACCTGCGACCTTTCGGGTGCGTTACAAGGTGTTGATGACCATCTTTAAGGTGCTCCATGGCATGGGGCCTAGTTACCTGCGAGACCGTCTGCTGCCCCATACGTCCCTTTGACTGATTCGCTCCCATAGAGAGGGTCTTCTTCGGGTGCCATCAGCCGGGCAATGCCAGTTGGCGACGCCCAGGGGAAGGGCCTTCTCTGTGGTGGGCCCAACCCTCTGGAACGACCTACCTCCTGAACTCCGTGTCATCTCGGACCTCCGCCTGTTCCGCCAGCGCTTAAAAACGCATTTTTTCCATCTAGCCGGCCTGGCATGAACTACCCGATACTGAACTGAGTATTAGTTGATCAAAGTTTTAATCTGGGGTTTTTAACAGGGTTGAGTTTAATGTAGTTTTTAGGAGTATTTTGTATATTTGTATTTGTTTTTAATTTTCCTGTGCGCCGCCCTGGGTCCCTCTGTGGGAGATGGGTGCGGGATATAAATACGAATTTAAAAAAAAGAATACTTAAAACAAGCAAAGCTATTTAGTTGTAATCCTCTGAATGAAGAATATATCCAGTGGTGGGATTCGGCCGGTTAGTACTGGTGTGGTAGAACCAGTAGCTATTTTTTTTCTGGAGTTCAGTGAACCAGCTAAATGAAGAGCAAGAAGCCCTGCCCAGAGAGAGCGGGGGGGGGGGGGAGAAGGGACAGCAAGAGGAGCCCTGTCTCACTCCATACCCCAATGAGAGGCAGCGGCAGTCCAGCTGCTTCCCTTCCCCTTCCTTTCCGGCACTGGAAGCCAACTGTCAGCAGTGCTCCCAGTCACCCATTCATATCTCCCTCCCTCCCTCTTCACCCAGTGCCATAGTCCACCACACACCCTGCATGCTGCCCGGTCTCCCTTCACCAGTCCTGTTTCCACTCCTTCAGAGGCCCTGGCCCAGCTTCCTCACCCATGACTGCCTCTTTCTTTGGGCTTATCTTCCTCCCATGGTGGCTGGTCTGGACTCCAGAAGACAAGTTCTCTTTTTTGGTGCAACTGCGAGAAGCCCAGCCGCCACTTCTTTGCCAGCTGCTTTTCACCAGCGGTGGCTGGCTGGAGGCCGCCAAAAACTACCAAAGACCTCGAACATGCCAAAAAACCTGCTGCTGCTGCCACCCTCTTTTTCATGTTGGCCAGTCATGTGCATCCCATCGTCTGCTGCACCATTCCGCTCAGACCTGCCTGGACAAGTCCCTCCAGTGCACGTGCTCATATTTGTGAACTGGTAAGGAAGGTAAGTGTATATTACCCCTGGAATCCATACAGCAAGTGATATGATAGCTTTATCTAAAATATTTTACCAACGTGGCTGTTTTAAAGATGTTTATCATGATTTCTTTAAAACATTTTTAATAATTTAGCTGTTTGAATTAACAAAATATTTATGAGAAATAGTATACAAAAGCTTTCTTTATAATAATGCTTAGCATAAAAAGTAATCTGAGGAGAAAGAATAAAAATCTAAAGGTATTCTAATAAGTAAAAAAGGTTACTTTTCACAATTACTTTGTTAATCAGAATAATCAACTGTAATGTAGCATAATAATAATAATAATAATAATAATAATAATTTAATTTTATATCCCGCTCTCTCTCCCCGAGGGGACTCGAGGCGGGGCACAGGCAATTAAAAATACAAATAAAACCACTGACAAATACAAAATACAAAGTTAAAAATAAATTAAATTGATCCTGCGCTAAAACCCATAAACTAAGCTAAAAATTACCCCTAAAAACCCCTAAACTAAAAAGAGACTACCCAAGGCCGGCCAGACGAAAAAAGTGCGTCTTTAATTTTAAGCGGAAGGAGCGGAGGTCCGTGGTTGTCCTGATATCGGGGGGAAGGTCATTCCAGAGGGCTGGGCCCGCCACAGAGAAGGCCCTTCCCCTGGGCGCCGCCCGCTGACAAAGTCTAGTGGACGGCACCCGGAGAAGTCCCTCTCTGTGGGAGCGAATCGGCCGTGAGGATGTATGGGGCAGGATCCGATCCCGCAGGTAGCTAGGTCCCGAGCCATGGAGCGCTTTGAAGATGGTAATTAACACCTTGAAGCGCACCCGGAAGACGACAGGTAGCCAGTGCAGCTCGCGCAAGAGCGGTGTTACGTGGGCAAACCTAGACGTGCCCATAATTGCTCGCGCGGCTGCATTCTGGACCAACTGAAGCCTCCGGGTACACCTCAAGGGGAGCCCCATGTAGAGAGAGTTGCAATAATCCAGTCGGGATGTCACGAGAGCATGAGTGACTGTGCGAAGGGCGTCCCGATCCAATAGGGGGCGCAACTGGCGTACCAGGCGAACCTGGTAAAACGCCCTCCTGGCCACGGCTGTCACTTGATCTTCCATGGACAGCCGGGTATCCAGGAGGACACCCAAGTTGCGCGCCCCATCCACAGGGGCAAGATGTTCGCCCCCTATGGCCAGCGTTGGAGAGAGCTGGTTGAATCGGGCAGCCGGAAACCACAGCCACTCGGTCTTGGTCGGGTTGAGCCTAAGTCCGTTACTTCCCATCCAGATCCGCACGGCTTCCAGGCACTGGCACATCACCGCTACGGCATCGTTGGGGTGGTTTGGGGTAGATATGTACAGCTGGGTGTCATCAGCGTACAGATGGTACTCTACCCCAAAACCACGGATGATCTCACCCAGCGGCTTCATGTATGCGTTAAACAGGAGAGGCGAGAGGACCGACCCCTGAGGCACCCCGCATATGAGGGGTCTCGGGGTCGACCTCTGCTCTCCTGCCCGCACAAATTGCGATCGGCCAGAGAGGTAGGAGGAGAACCACCGTAAAACGGTGCCTCCCACCCCCAACCCCCCCAGCCGATGCAATAGGATACCATGGTCGATGGTATCGAAAGCCGCCGAGAGGTCTAATAGGACCAGGATGGAGGAACATCCCCCATCTCTGGCCCTCCAGAGATCATCTACCAACGCGACCAATGCCGTCTCGGTGCTATGCCCGGGCCGAAAGCCGGACTGGCGCGGATCTAGATAGTCAACTTCCTCCAGGTGACGGGGAAACTGTTGTGCCACCACACTCTCAACAACCTTCGCCAAGAAGGGAAGGTTGGAGACTGGACGGTAGTTGTTCAAAAGAGCTGGGTCCAAAGAGGGCTTCTTGAGGAGGGGCCTCACCATGGCCTCTTTTAGGGAGGCAGGCAAGGAACCCTCACTCAAGGATGCGTTGACAACCTCTTGGAGCCAGCCTCGTGTCACCTCCCAGGATGCCAGTACAAGCCAGGAGGGGCACGGGTCCAATAAACATGTGGTGGCTCGCAGTCGCCCACGTAGCCTGTCCATATCCTCGGAAGTAACGGAGTCAAACTCCTCCCAAACAAGATCTCTCTCGTGGCATCCCACTGGGCCATGAATGGGGGTTAGCTCACTCTGTATCTGGGCGGTTTTCTCCTGCAGAAAAATCACAAATTCCTCTGCTCTACCCTGTAGTGGGGCTTCCCGTTCCCTCTGTTGAAGGAGGGCGCGGGTCACCCTAAACAGGGCGGCAGGGCGGTTTTCTGCGGATGCTATGAGAGTGGCACAATGATGACGTTTGGCCACCCTCAGCGCCACAATGTAAGTCCGTAAATGGGCTCTTACCTGTGTCCGGTCAGATTCAGAGCGGCTAGCCCTCCATCTTCTCTCTAGGCATCTCTTGCGGCGTTTCATCACCCGCAGCTCCTCAGTGAACCAAGGAGCCAGGGTGGTTCGCCGCCGCGAGAGAGGCCGCAAGGGCGCGACCCGATCTAAGGCTCCCACGGCCGCACTATTCCATGCGGCCGTGAGGTCCTCCATCGGGGCGCGGGTCAGGGATACAGGAAATGGCCCAAGCGCTGTCTGGAACCCATCCGGGTCCATCAAGCGCCTGGGGCGGTACCAGATTGGTGACTCTGGTTCCGCCTCCCCGCGGAGGGGAGCAGCGGTCGGAAAGTCGAGCTGGAGAAGTGAGTGGTCTGACCATGACAAGGGTGTGATGACTATATCCCCTGTACCCAGATCACTTTTCCATTGGCCCGAGACAAAGATGAGGTCCGGCGTATGTCCACCCTCGTGAGTGGGGCCCTGAATTACTTGGGTCAGGTCCATGGCCGTCATGGAAGCCATGAACTCCCGAGCTACCACGGATGATTCGCCCAACGATGGCAGGTTAAAGTCCCCCATGACTATAAGTCTGGGGGTCTCCACTGCCACCGTAGCGATCACCTCCAGGAGCTCGGGCAGGGCTGCTGCTACATAGCGGGGAGCCAGGTATACAACCAGCAAGCCCAACTGCCTCCCTAGGCCCCACTTCACGCAGAGGGACTCACAGCCGGAGGTCTGGGGCACAATGGTCTCTCTCGGCTCAAGGCCTTCCTTAATAATGACCGCTACCCCACCACCCCTGCCTAGGGCCCGCGGCTGATGAAATGCACGGTAGCCTGGTGGGCACATTTCAACGAGGGGATGTCCTCCCTCGTGGCCCAACCAGGTTTCCGCAATTCCTGCCAGGTCCGGCTCCCCCTCTGACACAAGGTCACTAATGAGGGGGGCTTTGTTGACCACGGACCTGGCGTTGCAAAACATCAGCCGCAGACCCTGGCTCTGAATTCCCTGGCCACCTAGCCTGCGGGGGTTGTGGCACCTGACCGTTTGTAACCAACGGTTACGTGCCTCCAACCGGGAGGAAGGAACTTGTCTCCCCTCGGACCTGCCCCTCCCCACGACCCTCTGGATGGGGAAGCCCTCCACCGGAATGACTTGTGTTTCCCCCCTCTTAACGGAACCATCCGCCTCCCTCCGTCGTCTGCTGGCTCGGCCCGTTCCCTTCTGGCTAGTCTCAACCTGTCTAAACCCTCCCTCCTCCCTGGTACCCTCTAAAAAAAGCATGTTCAAGTTAGTGGAAAATTACTTGTTAATCACAAATGAATTACTCATTTTTTTCAGTGCATTGAACCATGGATTATTCTACAGAAGAAATAAAAAAAAATTCAGCTATGTGTCACTGAATAAGGTTTATATCAGTAATAATGTTTTTAGACCTCTCATGTGGAGCAGTTAATGTATTGGTTCATAAAATATAAGAGGCTTTCAACATCTTAATGGACCATTAGCAGTCAAATCAGCCATCAGCTGTGGACAAAGTCATGGGTATTGTGCGATTGGCTGATACATGGTATTTTAGCTAGAAGGATCTAACCAAGCAAAACATTAAAAAAAATAGAGCATTCTAAGGCTCATACAATGTTTCAAGAGAGAAGAAAGAGACACGTGAACAACTTGTACAGTGGTTTTCACTGTAATATTGTAACTTTTCAGTATTTTTAAGTAAAAATTGATATATTTTTAAAATGGTACATTTACTTAATTTTTATTTCATTTATTTATTTATATAAATTTTTTTGGTAGTGATTATAATTACAACAGTAAAAAAACTAATACAAACTAAAAATAGATACATAAAAAGAAAGAATACAAGATGCGGGGGGGGAAAGGCAAAACAGAAAGAAATAAAGAGTAAAGAAAAATAACATTCTAGTAAGGAAAAAAAGAAATATATAAAGAAGTCACTTCATTTCATTACAAGTAATTATTGTAATGAATTAATGATTAAACTATTAGTAATTAATTTTAAAATATAACAAATGATTTTTTCCACATGGTATTCAATCTTTTATCTGTAAACATATTCATAAAACCTTATCATTTCAATTCAGTGTCAGTAAAAGTTCATTAATGGTTACCAGAAATAACAAAATAAATTTGATATTCTTTCCTTTTACTTCTAACAATCTTAGTCTTTAGTTCATTCAAATAATGTCATAAAACTTGATTTCTTTTTATTTTTTCTTTATTCTGTCTCACAGGATTCTTCAAAATTTTACCAAGCTTATTGTGCAAATCCAGTATAGGATAAATATCAATGTCACTTTTTTTGATTATTATTCTTATATCCCTTTAAATTATTTTGTAACATCAATTTCATGTCACTTTTGTAACCTGTCACTTTTAAATCTTCTTTCAATTTAGCTTAAATCTTGGCAGGTAGCACTTGTTCTTTTTTATAACATATAACTTTTAGAACATTCTGACCATAGAAGCAGATGTCTGTTAGCACTATTGAAATTAACCTCTGAGTTCATTGTTCAAAAATATTCTTCAATTTGCCCAATGTTAGAATATTTTGTTTCATTTCAAAATTATCTCAATTTATCTTTTCATCTTCTTCAATTGTAATTTTCAATTTCCTCTAATTTCATATTTTTAAAATCTTATGTTTTTAGTGCATATGTAAAACATTGCATGATTCAGTGGGCAAGAAATTTTGGATATAATGTGATGCTTGAACAATGGGAAATATGTGGATGAATTGTTTAAATGTTACATTAAATAATAATTTAAACGAAATTTTTTATAAGATGATGTATTGTTGTATTTAACACCAGACAGGTTACCTAAGATGTACAAAGGCATGTTAAATGAATGTTAGAAGTGTAAAAGAAGGGACTTCTTGTCATATATGGTAGACATGTGATAAAGCACAAAAAAAAAAAAAGGAAGCATGATTCATATTTTAATACAGAACATTCTGAAAATAAAGATAAAGATGAAACCAAAAACTTGGTTTAAAAATGCACCGTTAGAAGCCAAAACTATTTACAACGGTCTTGGAAAGGCTGAGGAGACAGCAGATGGATTTTTAGAGCGATAGGTCAAACCGGACTGCTTCAATTTTACAGTTTCGTTTCTCCGTGGGAAGGCAGAGGATTGACCGAGGTAGGAGGGAAGTTGCCTTTTGTCTTGATAAACACTGTGATTTACATGTTTTTTTACTTGCTACGAGGCATAGCACAGGCTTGAAAGTTAAGTAAACAGTGGAAGATTAGCTGATAGCACGTGGAAGGCAAATCTATTGAACTTTTGAACCTTTTAAGTGGAGTGTTTGCTGGATGTAGCGAGTACGTTTCCTGGGTAACGCCTAAAAAAATATGGACATTTGAGGGCTGGAAGATATATTGCATTCTTATAAACTGAATTATAGCCCTCTTACTTTTGTTTTGGCTTCTTTGGTGCATTAAATGCCGTCTCAGTTTTTGCCCTTATTCTTCAATAAAGACCCTCTTGGCAGAGAGGTTTAACTCTTTTCTTTTTAAAAAAAAAAGACTATTGATTCAACATGACGACTCAACAGCCTTCTGAACTTGAACGAATCATCGTGGCATTAAATACAATTGGGGAAAAACTAACTGGTCTAACTGACCGTATGGATAATATGACATTGGAAATCCAAAAAACCAAAGAGGAAATAAGTGAAATGAATATTAATTTTGCAAAGCAGAACGTGGAGATTAAACTTATGAAGGACGAAATTGAACATATTCATGTACATGAGGCGCAGACCGATCGTAAGATTGAGGGGATCTTTTTTAAAAATCTGCAACAAGACAGGAGAATTAGTCTTTTGGAAGAAGATGCAAGAAAATATAATGTTGTTATTCGTGGAATCCAGGAGGATAAGATGGATAACCTGAAGCAAAGAATGTTAAAATGGCTGAATGAACTTGATGCATCAATTGTATATACGGCAGCAGACCTAGTAAGTGTTTTTAGAATTGGCTATAAGAGACAAAACGGAGCTAATAGAAATGTTCTAGTGAGATTTGCAAACCTCGGAGATAAACTAGAGATTATGGCAAAAATAAGAGACCTGGGAGAAGTTCCAAAATTTGAGGGGAAAGAAATTCAAGTTTTTCCAGACATATCTAGAGAAGAAAGAGCATGGAGATTTTTTTTAAAACCAGTTACAAAGGTCTTGAGAGACAATGATATTAAGTATAATTGGAGACCACTACAGCAGTTGAAATTTTTTTACAAGGGGAGAATGCAAACTATTACTCCGGAAACAGATGCAATAAGACTAATATAGGAGTTGGGGCTGATTGAGAAAGACGAAGATTTAAAGAAATTAAAGATCATATGCTTAAGATGGGTGGAACACAAGTGGAATCTCCAACATTGGAGGAAAAAGGAGCAGTTGGTGGCCAAGATCCTAAAAGTTTAAAACGGAAAGAAATCTCTCCGGCAATGTCCGAGCATAAGAAAACCCGTGAAGAAACAAAGCGAGCGTTAGACAAGGAGGAGGATCTTAGAAGAAAGCAGGAAGCTGAGTGCGGGGAAAAGCCAGCATTATCTTCTTTCTTTGAAAGTGGAATATAAGAACAGCCCGAAAGAAATGACCCGATCATGGGCATGCCCCCCCCCCACACTCTTTATATAGAGGCGCAACCCGAATGAGGATGTGGGGGATGAAGACTAATTGTTATTTGTTGTTGTTGTGTTTTATGTTTGTCTTTGTTTTTTTTTATTTGGTGGTGGGATTGGAGCACGGAAAGGAAGAAGAGGGGTTAAGATTAAGAAAATCACAGTTTAAATGCGGTTTATAAAAATAATGACATGGAGCGTGAAGGGAACAGGGAATCAAATTAAGAGGAGGAGGTTGGAGCTCAAAATTAAGAGACCGACCAGATATATTATTTTTGCAAGAAACTCATCAAAAATCTGAAGGTTTAAATAGAATGAATATAAAGGGTGTGCAAATCTATGAAAAATCTTTTGGGACTTCTAAAGCAAGAGGTGTTGCAACATTGATATCAGATAAGGTATATTTTGAAAAAAAAACAAGTAATAAGGGATGAAGAAGGAAGATATTTAATAATTGTGGGAAATATCAACGAGCAAAAAGTGACACTGGTTAATTTATATTTACCGAATGATAAACAAAATGAATTTCTTGGAAAAATAACTAAAGGGTAGGGAAAGTTATTGTGGCTGGGGATTTTAACCTAATTAGGGACAAACTAGATAGTACAAACCCTACTCGTTATAGAGAAACAAATAAAGGGGGGATTTTAAATAAATGGATACTTCGAAATAACGTTGTAGATGCTTGGAGGGAGTTGAAAGGTACGGAAAGGGTATACACTTTTTGTTCTAAGATATATAATACATATTCAAGAATTGACTATTTTTTTGTTTCTAAAGATCTGTTAAATAATATAGATAAAATAGATGTGGGAATTTTTAAGGATTCTGATCATGCAGAGATAACGATGGAAATAGATTTTAACTTTGAGAAGAAAGGAAGAAGTTGGAGATATGATGAGAAACTGTATAAGAATGAGGGAGATAAAAAATGGATACTTAAAAAATGGGAAGAAAGCTGGAGATTGAATGATACCGGAGAGGTTAAATTTGAAATTGTCTGGGATGCTATGAAAGCTGTTTTTAGAGGGGAAAGTATTAAGTTATCAAGTAGGAAATACAGAGAATATAGAAATAAAACGGAACAGAATATAAGACAGATTAAGGCATTGGAGAGTCAATTCTTACTTACGAAGGATAAAAAGTGTTGGGAGGAATTAAATTTACTAAAAAATAAATTGATTAAAGATGATGTAGAATTGGTCAAAAAAAATATAAGATATTTAAATAGAATTTTTTTTGAATTTAGCAATAAAAATTCTAAGCTATTAGCAAGGATGGCGAAAAATAAAAGTGAGAAGAGGGAAATTGGCTCTTTGATAGATGAAAATGGTACAAGATGTTGTAAGATAGCGGAGAAATGTGAAGTAGTTAAGACTTTCTTTCAAAAATTATATTCAAAAAAATCAATTGATTTGGAAAAAATGGAAAATCATCTTTAAAAGTATTTAGTGAAAATAGACCAAACCTATAAGGATTTGATGGAAGGGGATATAACACAGGACGAGATTAAGGAAATAATACAAGAGATAAAACTAGGAAAGGCTCCAGGCGAAGATGGACTTCCCGCTGAGTTTTATAAGGATTTTAAAGAAATAATAGTACCAAAATTACAAAAATTATTCAATGGAATTTTATACGGTGGCGAAGTTCCGACCTCATGGAATAGAACAGTAATATCAATAATTCCTAAGCCAGACAAAGATGTGGAGCGGATCGAGTCCTACCGACCCATTTCTTTAATTAATCAGGATGCAAAAATATTCACTGCCATTATAAGTAAGAGATTAAGTAGGTTTATAGATAAATATATAAGCTATAATCAAGTAGGTTTTTTTAAAGGTAGATATATGAGCGACATAATTAGAAGAGTATTAAATATTATAGATGTAGCTGAATATAATGGTGATAAAATAGGTATAGTATCATTAGATATTTTTAAAGCCTTTGATTCTGTACAATGGGAAACTATTAAAGTAATTATTGAGGCATTAGGCTTTGGTAATAAATTCATACATGTTATTTCAAAATTGTATCAAAAAAGTAGTGCAAAAGTGAAGGTAAATGGAATAATGATGGGAGAGATTAAATTGGAAGCAGGTACGAGACAAGGATGTCCCTTGTCTCCAATATTATTTTTATTAGTTATGGAAGTACTGACTAAAATGATAGAAAAAGATGAAGAATTGAAAGGGTACAAAGGATATAAGATAAATTTGTATGCAGATGATACTTTGATTATTTTGAAAGATATAGAGAAAGATCTGAGGAAGATAAATAAACACTTGAAAGAATTTGAGGAAATGACAGGTTTGAAAGTAAATTGGTCAAAATCTGAACTATTAATGGACAAAAGTGGCAAGGAGTGGGAGAATATGCAAGAACAATTCGGGATAAGAATTAAAAATACATTGAAATATTTGGGAATAACACTTTCACTTAAAGTTAAGGAATTGAAAAAAATTAATTATGATGTGATGTTGAATGAAGTAGAGAAGAAGATAGATAAATATAAAGAGATAAAGCTGTCTTGGTTTGGCAGAATTGCAATGTGTAAGATGATGTTGCTACCAAAGTTCAATTTCTTATTTGAGATGCTACCATTAAATTTGACAGAGAAAGATATGGAAGGATATCAGAAGAAATTAGATAAATTCTGTAATGGTGGGAAAAGACCTAGGTTAATGAAGAAAATGTGGTATCAAAACCAAAAGGAAGGTGGATTGGGAATTCCCAATCTACTTAATTATTATCGGGCCTATAGTATTAGAACTGTGGTAAAAATACTTAAAGGAGGAGATGGGCACTGGGGAGATTTAGAGTTAAAAGATATTAAGAGATTTGGTCATGCATGGTTTCTAGATAAAGCAAAATCAAAAAAGATAATCAATAGTTATTGGTTAAAGGGATTGAGTAAAATTTGGAATAAATTTGTTAAAATATTAATCCCAGATATAACCTTTTTGGGAAAGACAATTGGAAACTGGCCGATTAAAACCAATACAACCCGTGAGAAAGTAATTGAAGAGGAAAATATAGAAAGTATAATAGACTGGTTAAAAGCCTTAGGAAATGAAAGCAGAAAAAAAGAAATAATGGAAAAATTGGGGTTAAATTGGTTTGAAAAAATACAGATAGAAAAATGGACTACGAATGTAAGGGGAATATGTAAAATAGGTAGAAACGAAACTGAATTTGAAAACCTAGTATCTCAAATTATTAAGGACGAAATTGGGTTAAAAGGACTCGTTAGTAGGATATACAAGATTATAAATTTCAATGAGAAACCACAAATGGCAATGAAGAAGAATTGGGAGGAAGAATTTAAGATTAAAATATTAGACTCGGATTGGAATGTGAATTGGAAGAGTCGAATCATGAGGATTTTATCCATAAGGATTAAAGAGCATAATTTTAAAGTTGTTTGGAAATGGTATCTGACTCCATTGAGGTTATCATTGATGGATAAAAAAATAAGTAATAAATGTTGGAGGTGTAATATGGAATTGGGAACATATGAACATATGTGGTATAAATGTGATAAAGTTAAAAAGTTTTGGCAGAAATTGGAGGAAACGATATTTGAAATGATGAAGAAAAGAATAACATTGAGATTAGAAACTATATTATTATTGATAATTAAGGAATTAGAATTAACAAAACATGAGAAATAATTGATTAGAATTATGATTATAATGGGCAGAATTATAATAGCAAGATATTGGAAAATAGAGACGAATATTAAAATAGAAGAGTGGTATTGTGAAATGTGGAAATTAGCTTTAAATGATAAAATGACATGTGATATTAAATTTAGAGAGGGTGTTTATAAAAAAGACGTTTTTTGGAAGACTTGGAAGCCATTTGTGGACTATGCACTTGGGACCTTGGATGCTCCGACACCTGTACCCAGAGAACGTGGATTTTGGAGGACTTAAAGATATTTGAAGATACCTGAAGAACCAAACTTTCCTTTCCATTGTATAGCACTGGGTGAAATAGTGTATTGTACTGTACTGTATAAGTTATTTTTGTTATAGTGTTTAAAAAAATAAAAAATAAAATATTTTTTAAAAAAAGAAGCTTCTTGGATGAGAAGCAAAACATCTTCAAAGAAAAATCAGAAAGTCCAGTTGCCTCTTGAAAAAGCACTTTTGGGACAACCATGATCTGGATGACTGAGAATCTTCATAGACATTTGTGCATGACAGTTATTTCCTCATTCCCCCAGAGCAATAAACTGACCAAAGACTACTGTCTTGCAGTCTTCTTGTGAGAAGCAGCCATCTAGAACACTTGTGGGCAATCTCAAGTTCTCTCCTTATTTGGAAGAGAATTATTGAAAATCAGGCCTACTTGCTGTTTCTTCATTCCATCATGTTTGTCAGCTCTGTTTTTGAAGTTCAAATTGAACTCCAAAAAATCGTACAATTAATGATTTCTTCCTTCAGAAGTCTAAAATGGCATATTTCTTATTGAAACTCCCTGTACAGCAGTGCAATTGAAATCTGGATGAGCATCTATCATGCGTTATAATTACTTTTAAGCAGATCCAACTTTTAAGCTTATACATTACAAAAGAGGCTTTGCAATTAATCAAATTAAGATTTATCAAGAGAATGATAATTTGTTTTGTTTAAAATGTATTTTTCTTTTATAAGATGGTGATCAAAATAATGACCTATTTTTTTTCTTTATGTACTGTAACATATGATTTCGTTAATTCATTTCCATATTTCATAAGGGGCTGGGGAAGTTATGTTCCACAGTTATTTTTATAAGGGCTTTGGTTTCTTTATGTCTCTCAGACTTCATTATCTCCCAACTTCCTTTTTCTTCTCCTTCTCTGCAATGATGTCATCAAATTCCATTTTTCAAGATCAAAATTTACTTATGTGTTTATTAAATTTACCTGCTGTTCATTTTACTATCCAAAGCAACTGAAATTCTTATAGAAGCAACAACAACAAAATCCTCTGGAGTAACTATTTGCTAGTTCTACATTGCTATTAGTGATTTGCAATAGGAATGTTTCTATAAAAAGAAATCAAACTTTTATTTCAGGATATACTGGCTAACTAGACTATTAGCTTCAATTACTGCTTAGAACTGTATAATAATAATAATAATAATAATTTAATTTATAACCCGCTCTCTCTCCCCGAAGGGACTCGAGGCGGGGCACAGGGAATTAAAATGCATATAAAATCACAACAATACAATATTAAAAAGAATTAAAGTAAACCCTGTGCTAAAATCCCATTAAACTAAAACAAACCCCTAAAAACCCCTAGAAACAGTTAAGTTATCCCAAGCCGGCCAAGCAAAAGAAATGTGTTTTTAATTTTTGACGGAAGGAGCGGAGGTCCGTAGTTGTTCTAATATCGGGGGGAAGATCGTTCCAGAGGGTCGGGCCCGCCACAGAGAAGGCCCTTCCCCTGGGCATCGCCTGCTGGCACAGCCTAGTAGGCGGCACACAGAGAAGTCCCTCTCTGTGGGAGCGAATCGGCCGCAGGGATGTATGGGGCAGGATGAGATCCCACAGATAACTAGGTCCCGTGCCATGGAGTGCTTTAAAGATGATGACCAACACCTTGAAGCGCACCCGAAAGACAACAGGCAGCACTTCCGGTATCCGGCTCCAGCCGCGACGGGCGAGCCTAGGGCTCGCTCGCCGCTTTGTTGCCTTTTCTGCCCCCCCACGGGGGCGAAACTCTCCGGTTACCGGAGGTTTCCCGTAGGGTCGGCTCAGAGGGAGCGTCCCTCATCACGGCGGTGGGGAGAGCGCTCCTCTCTGCGACCTAGGTGGAGAGGAACATGCTGCGGGGGTTTTTTCCTTCGCCAACGGCTGTCGGCGCCATTCGCTTTAATGGAGAGGGCTGAACGGAGAGACCGGGCGGATCACCGAGGCTTCAGCTGCGAGGGAGAGTGAGTTTAAAAGAACACCTTTTTTTTTCCTTGCTGCCAGCCAGGCTGAACGGACTGGGAGGGGGGTGTTTATTTCTAAAAAAAAAACCCTCGGATTTAAGCGGCACGTTAAAATGGCTTCTCTGCAAAGAGAAAGTGGAAACTTTCACTCCGGACGGTCTTTAACAAGGGAAAGTGGAATGCGATTCTTTGCAACATTGTTTCTAGGTCTGGCTGGTTAAAAAATTCTTATTTTGCTACTCTCTCCCTCTGGCTCTGAGATGGGCGGTGGAAGTGGCTTTTCTTTGTCCCTGCCTGACTATTTCAACTAAGGAAAATTTCCAGCGTCTCTTTGAAAGCAGGACTCTCTCTGGATTTTTGAAAAAAAAAATTCTTTTGATGGATTTGTGATTTCTTCTCTGGAATACCTTCGTTATTACTATTTGCTGACCTGGGAAACTGTGTCTCTTTTGGTTTCTGAATTGTTTGCAACTTCACAGCCCTGAACTGAACTGAGCTCCTGATTTGCCCCACCAGCCCCACCCGGAAAACGCCATCTTGGTGGCAGTGACTCTAACTTTTAACCATGGCACAAGAAGCAGCACTTGTAAATTTGGAACAAAGGATGGCTTCTCTTGAAACCTCTATGCAAACTTTGATATCAGAAATAAAGGCCCAGAGGGCTGAAAATATTACCTTCAAGAAGGAACTACTGGATACCCGGAAGCAAGTGTTGGAGAACACACAGAAGAATGAAGAACTGGAAGGGGGGTTGGAGGGGGCTAAGGGAGAGATTAAAAATGTTTCTAATGAGGTGGGGGAAATAAATGGGCATGTGTCTAGGATAGATATGGAAAGAATGACATATTTTTTGAGATTTCAGAATGTTCTTGAGGAATCTGGTGAATGCCTGCCTGATCTTATGAGTACAATTTTAGCAGACTATTTACATAAACCTAAGGATGAGATCAGGGGGGACATTGACCTAGCCTACAGAATTAATTCTGCATATGCCAGGATAAATGAAGTGCCTAGAGAGATACATGTGAAATTTGTTAGAAGGTCAACCAGAGAGGAAATCCTGAAAGCGCAGAGAGAGAAACCTCTAACTCACCAACAAAAAACGGTCACTATCTTGAAGCAGATCCCTAGAAAAATTAGAGATGCAAGAAGGAATTTTTCCTTCTTGTCTAAAACCTTGTTTGATCACGGGATTTGGTTCAAGTGGATGACACCTGAAGGGATGCTGGTGTTCTGGGAAAGAGGAAGAGTGAGGATTAAAACAGTTGCTGAGGCGGAAGCCTTTCTTAAAAAATATTCCTCTGTCCTGGGGGAAGATCCAGGGGGGACGGAGGGGGCCATGGCCCCGCCTACGGGGGGCCAGGGAGGAGAGAAAGAAGATACAATAGCCAAAAGACTTAGATCAAAAAAATAACTTTGCCTTGATTTTTCTTGAACAATTTTGCATAATATTTCTATCTGGACTTTTTGTAAATGTCTGACAGCATGGAGAATTTAGGTAAATGTACTTGCTCTCATCTTGTAGTGGTATGGAAAATGTTTTCTATGTTAACTTTTTTATTGTGTATTTTGAGGTCTCGGAAGGTCCGACGACTCTAACGTGAATGCTCTCAAAATTTCTTTGTAACCATTACCCTATCCTGTTAAAAAATGTAAAACCAATAAAACTTTTTCAATATAAAAAAAAAAAAGACAACAGGCAGCCAATGCAGCTCGCGCAGGAGCGGTGTTACATGGGAAAACCTCGAGGTTCCCATAATTGCCCACGCGGCTGCATTCTGGACAAGCTGAAGTCTTCGGGTGCACCTCATGGGGAGCCCCATGTAGAGAGCATTGCAGTAGTCCAGTCGGGATGTCACGAGAGCATGAGTGACTGTGCAAAGGGCACCCCGGTCCAGTAGGGGACGCAACTGGCGGACCAGGCGAACCTGGTAAAATGCCCTCCTGGCCACGGCTGTCACTTGATCTTCCATGGACAGCCGGGCATCAAGGAGGACGCCCAAGTTGCGTGCCCCATCCACGGGGGCTAGATGTTCGCCCCCTATGGCCAGTGATGGAGTCAACTGGCTGTACCGGGATGCCGGGAACCACAGCCACTCGGTCTTGGACGGGTTGAGTCTGAGTTTGTTCCTTCCCATCCAGGCCCAGCCGATGCAATAGGATACCATGGTCGATGGTATCAAAAGCCGCTGAGAGGTCTAATAGGACCAGGATGGAGGAACAACCCCCATCTCTGGCCCTCCAGAGATCATCTACCAACGCGACCAATGCCGTCTCGGTGCTGTGCCCAGGCCGGAAGCCGGACTGGCGCAGGTCCAGATAATCAATTTCCTCCAGATGACGGGGGAACTGTTGTGCCATCACACTCTCTACAACCTTCGCCAGAAAGTGAAGGTTGGAGACCGGATGGTAATTTACCAATAATGCTGGGTCCAGAGAGGGCTTCTTGAGGAGGGGTCTCACTACTGCCTCTTTAAGGGAGGCCGGCAAGAACCCCTCACTCAAAGAAGCGTTGACCACCTCCTGGAGCCAGCCTCATGTGACCTCCCAGGATGCCAGTACAAGCCAGGAGGGACACGGGTCCAATAAACATGTGGTAGCTCGCAGTCGCCCACGTAACCTGTCCATATCTTCGGAAGTAACAGAGTCAAACTCTTCCCACAAAACTGTCTCAAGATCTGTCTCGGGGCATCCCACTGGGCCACTTTCGATGGAGGCCAACTCGCTCCGAATCTGAGCGATTTTATCCTGCAGATATTCCCCAAATTCCTCTGCTCTACCCTGCAAAGGGGCTTCCTGCACCCTCTGTTGAAGGAGGGAGCGGGTCACCCTAAACAGGGCGGCAGGGCGGTTATCTGCGAATGCGATGAGAGTGGCACAGTGATGACGTTTGGCCACTCTCAATGCCACAAGGTAAGTCCGTAAATGGGCTCTCACCTGTGTTCGGTCAGATTCAGACCGTGTGGATCTCCACCTCCTCTCTAGGCATCTCTTGTGGCGCTTCATCACCCTCAGCTCCTCGGTAAACCAAGGAGCCTGGGTAACTCGTCGCCGCAAGAGAGGCCGCAAGGGCGCGACCCGATCCAAGGCCCCCGTGGCCGCTATATTCCACGCGGCCACCAGGTCCTCTGTCGGGGCGCGGTGAAGGGCACAGGTAATGGCCCAACTACCGTCTGGAACCTATCCGGGTCCATCAGGCGCTTGGGGCAGAACCATATAGGTGGATCCGGTTCCGCCTCCCCGTGGGGGGTGTAGCGATTGGAAAGTCGAGCCGGAGAAGTGAGTGGTCTGACCATGACAGGGGTGTGATGGCTATATCCCCTATACCCAGATCACTCTTCCACTGACCAGAGACAAAGATTAAATCCAGCGTGTGTCCTCCCTCGTGCGTGGGGCCCTGAATTACTTGGGTCAGGTCCATGGCCGTCATGGAGGCC
Organism: Rhabdophis nuchalis; assembly: GCA_039707465.1. Taxonomy (NCBI): domain Eukaryota; kingdom Metazoa; phylum Chordata; class Lepidosauria; order Squamata; family Natricidae; genus Rhabdophis; species Rhabdophis nuchalis. The sequence goes on along the minus strand of CM077647.1, from coordinate 103,806,883 downwards.
ATGAACTCCCGAGCTGCCTCTGATGATTTGCCAACTGATGGCAGATTGAAGTCCCCCATGGCAACCAGTCTAGGGGTCTCAACCGCCATCGCGGTGATCACCTCAAGGAGCTCGGGCAGGGCTGCTGTTACATAGCGGGGAGCCAGGAATCCAATCAGCATGCCCAACTGCCTCCCTAGGCCCCACTTCACGCAGAGGGACTCACAGTCGGTGGTCTGAGGTACAGTGGTCTCTCTCGGCTCAAGACCTTCCCTAACAATAACCGCTACCTCTCCACCCCTGCCTAGGGCCCGTGGCTGATGAAAAGCGCGGTAACCTGGCGGGCACATGTAAGGTAAACAAGGGTAACCTGGTGGGTATGTAAGGTAAACAAGGTAATCTTGATTAATTGTTCATAAAAGATTTCCAGAGATAATTTCTCTATAAGACCTCAGCCTGCTCTCAGTCTTTTGCTGATAAGAGTTTGATCCTAAAAGGCAAAGAGCCTTTTTAGCATCACTAAAATAAAAGAAGAAAGTTAGTTACCTCCAGAACTTTTGAGTACTAGTTTAATAAACTGAGTTTATTAATAGTCTGGAAGCTTGTGCTTGCTAGAACTACTGTATTTTTATAAGACAGAGTATTTTCCTCCCTAAAAGAGGGTGAAAATTTGGGTGCACCTTATACACTGAATGTAGCCCCACCCACCCACCCACTGGAACCCACCGTTGGCCTCTGCCTCCCAGCAATTTACCTCCTTGCATCAAACGAAGAAAATGGGGCTTGCAGAGGCGTCAATAGGCTATGGCAGTGATGGCTAACCTTTTTTCCATTGTGTGCCAAAAGCAGGGGGGCAAAGGGGGGTTGTGCATGGGCATGCTCACACCCATAATGCTATGTGCATAAACCTTATGCACATGCACACACCAGTTTTGGCACACATTGGATGCGGTTTTTTGCCCTTCCCATCCTCTGGAACCTGGCCTCCCCCATATTCCAGAGACCCTCCAGAGGCTCTTCGCTGTCTCCTGGACTGTGCTGGGGGCAAGCTGAGCAGCCCACTATTGGAAGTGCCGGCTGTAGCCGATCGGCTGGGCCCTGGATCTCACTCTGTCTGCCAGGGAGATGGAACTCAGGGAGGAAGGTAACTGACCCAGCACCTTCCACTTGTACCTGCAACAGCAGCACCTTCCACTCCCAGTTGCCTTCATAGGCAAAGGAGGCAACTGCTCCTCTTGGTAGGACAGCGTGCTTGCGTGGTTCTGGCCTAAAACCTCATTACACACACACACCCTGCTGGGCCAATCCCGGCTCACCTGCCAGGGCACCTTTAGGCTTGTGACTTTCTTGCTGCCACTGCAAATCTGGCAGGGCGAGGTGGTCACAAGGCTTGGGGCCCAGAGTGGGCCAACATGGCCACCCCACTGAGAGGAGTGCTTGCCTATGAAGGTGGTGGTGAGCGGTGGGCATTGTTGCTGCAGTTGGAAGGCGCTGGGCATCGGGGCGCTGTCCCTGCCTGCTTTGCAGAGGCACTGAGAAAGCTGCAAGCCTAAAGGTGCCCTTACTCCTGCGTGCAAGCTGGGATCTCGCCCCCCTGTCTGGGACCCACTGGGTACTGACCACCTTGGCCTGCTCTTCTGAAAGCCAGGCAGGGCATGAAGGTGCTGCAGCCCTCTGCTGCACCATAATGGGATAATGCAGCCCCCACCACTAAGGGCAAAGGGGAGCGCTCCAAAAAGTGAAGGACGTGCCGGCCACAAACCACCTGCCCATGTTCAAGCAAGCCTGCCTTTTTTCTCCCCGCAATGGGTCTCTGGTCTCTGCCAAGACCAGTTTCTTTCCTGCCATCCTGCAGTGTCTCTCCACACCCAGAGGTGGCTGGAGGTTGCTCTTGTCCTCAGGCAATAGTTCCACCTCCCCCCTCCTCAAGCCTAGCAAGGAAGCCCGCTCCACCTGCCAGATCCATCCAAGGAAGGAGAGAGAGAGCCGGGCTTAGGCTAGCTGCCCCTCCCTGAGCTAGAAGAAGCAATTAATGGCCAGAGACTGTGATGCTCCCCAGCTGAGTGAGAAAATAAAGTTCCTTTTCTCAGATGGTGTGTGGTGGGGTGGAGTTTAAGGCTAACCCAGAAGGGGTAGTGGCCTGGTGCTTGTTGCTTCTTATGGCTCGGTAAGAGGCACCTTGGCTGAGTCGGGTTTTCTCTCTCCTTCCTTGGGTGGATCTGGTGGAAGGAGCAGGATTCCTTGCCGGGCTTGAGGAGGGGAGGAGGCGGAGCTGTTCCCCAAGGACGAGTGCAATCCCCAGCCACATATGGGTTAGGGTGGAACCATCTTGAGCCTCCCTCTCCTGATTTCCTTGCAACGGGAGAATCCTTCTCTGGGCAGGGGCAAAGAAGAGCTGCCGCACTCCTCCTCCTGTGGTTTCTACCCAACGCTCTCCTCTCCCATTTATTTATTTATTTATTTATTTATTTATTTATTTATTTATTTATTTATTTATTTATTTATTTATTTATTTATTTATTTATTTATTTATTTATTTATTTATTTATTTATTTATTTTTCACATTTATAACCCGCACCCATCTCACCATAAAGGGACTCGGGGCGGCCTCCCCACACTTACTTACCTGTCCCAGAGTGCTCAGGCTACGCCTTCCTCTGACCCAGCTGCCTTCCTCGCTGGTGTTGCTCCTGAATGAACTCTTCCATCCTCAGCTGTTGCGAAGCACAACCCAATGCACAAACAGGAAATTGTTCCCGAACTTCTGGTTTGCGCATTGGGTTGTTTTTCGCCTTCAGGATAGCCTCTGGAGGGTGAAAAATGGCCAAAGTTGGCTGGCCAGCACACGCATGCGTGCTGGAACTGAGAAGGCAATGCCTCATGTGCCCTAACAAATGGCTCTGCGTGCCACCTGTGGTACATGTGCCATAGGTTCGCCATTACGGGGCTATGGCAATTCCTTCAGTCTGAAACAGCTGATCATCAGGAGCCCCCTGCTTAAACTGAAATTGAAAGTGAAACTTGCTGTTTGTTGCAACAAGGCAAATTGCTGGGAGACAGAAACAGATTTTTCTTCTTCTTTTAATCAGGCTAAACTGAAACAGGCTGTTTGCTGCAAGAAGATAAGTCAATAACTATAAAGGCCTATAGAATGTTCAAATTATTAGACTTATTTTTTAAAGACTGCTTTATTATTGTTCTAGACAACTTAACAAAATGAAGAAACTTTTTAAAATAAATGCTTGATCTGCTTATGTTTATGTTTATTATTAAATTTGTATACCGCCCTTCTCCCTTGTGGGACTCAGGGTGGTGAACAGGCATCAATAAAAACATACAAAAGACATCGATACATAAAATACTATAAAATAATATTAAATTGGGGGCCGTTCTAAAATCCAGAATAAAAACTCTTAAATAAAACCAATTAAACCAATTAAAAGCTACTACACCAGGCCGGCCACACAGAATAAATGCGTTTTCAAGGCCCAACGGAAGAGGCGCAGGTCAGTGGTCATACGTAGGTCAGGGGGTAGGTCGTTCCAGAGGGCAGGGGCTGCCACAGAGAAGGCTCTCCCCCGGGGGGTCGCCAGGTGGCATTGTTTGGCTGACGGCACCCTGAGGAGGCCTAGTCTGTGGGAGCAAACTGGTTGGTGGGAGGTATTTGGTAGCAGGAGGCGGTCTTGCAAATAACCAGGACTCATGCCATGGAGCGCTTTGAAGATGGTTACTAGCACCTTGAAGCGCACCCGGAAAGCCACAGGCAGCCAGTGCAGCTCGCGCAGGAGAGGTGTCACGTGGGAGCACCTTGAGGCTCCCAGAATCCCCCGCGTGGCTGCATTCTGCACTAACTGGAGCCTCCGGGTGGACCTCAAGGGCAGGCCCATGTAGAGAACATTGCAATAGTCCAGGCGGGAAATGACGAGGGCTTGAGTGACCATGCATAGAGCATCATGATCCAGAAAGGGGCGCAACTGGCGAATCAAGCGAACCTGATAAAAAGCCCCCCTGGCCACGGCTGTCATGTGATCGTCTAATGACAGCCGAGAGTCCAGGAGGAAACCCAAGTTGCGAGCCCTCTCTGTGGGGGCCAGTGATTCGCCCCCAATAGCCAGCGATGGTACCAACTGGCTGTAACGTGACGCTGGGAGCCACAGCGACTCAGTCTTGGACGGGTTGAGTCGAAGCCTGTTTCTCCCCATCCAGACTCACACGGCCTCCAGACACCGGGACATCTGAAGAGGCCCAGTGCTATTGTATCTTTTTTTAAATAGCAGAGAATAATATATACTTCCAGAAAGCCACATCAACTTTAACAGCATCTGTACAAGTATAATCTGAAATGTAACACCACAGACAGTGTATATCTTCTGTACTGTTTGCTTTTTGGAGTAAGGAGGCAAATTGCTGGAAGGCAGAGGTAGATTTTTTTTCTCTTGTTTTCCTCCCCAAAAGCTAGGTGCAACTTATACTTTGGAGCATCTTATACTCTGAAAAATACGGTATCTCATAGGATTAGGAGAAAGAATGAAATATGTCCTAAAGAAAGAGTATTATTATGTATACAATCTCCATTATTTAATTATTTTTATCCTTTTTGCAAGCAGAAAGTTATTACATAGCCATCTACATATCCCAATCAACATCTAAAAAGCCACTTACAACAGGCACTATAAATACCATACACAGAACAGCACACACTCTGCTAGAGAGAAATTCTCTGAAGATGGGTTTCAGGACAAATCTAAAAGCTCAGAAGACAGAACCTCTGGTCCCAGTCACAGACCCAGATTGGATCCAGCATCATTATTACATATTACACTAATTTTATATTAATTATCTCAGTTACCTGATCAATCAACAGTGGCATTGAATAATGTTGTTGTATTTGACCAAACTAGAATCATTTTATCATTTAGGCAAAAGAGGCAAAATAATGATTGATTTTATCTATAATGACAGCCAGTTTGGGACAAAAATAAAGAAAAAGAATAATGATTAGTGAAATATTTCTGTTGGCATTGCCAGATTTATTAAAAAGGATTTCCAGAAATGGACCACAAAGTTGTTTTTGCATTTATTAACCACATACATAGCTCTCCTAAGAATTATTGACTAAATAATAATCATATTTTGAGAGATTTTTCTTCCTAAAACATACAGAGTCATGCCAGCTGTTGCATTGCTGCAACCCCACAAAGCATTTTGTTTTGCAGGCTTTTTAACAACAGTATGCCAATGTCAGCAGGCAAATAAATATTGTGAGAAATAAACTTATAACATTAGTTTGGTAGAACTAACTGCCTTTCTAGATGCTGACTTAACAAGTTGGTGCTGCTTATCAGCAAAATGGGATATGAAGGGTTTTTCTTTCAGAGGGAAAAATCAAATTGGTGTCCTTCTTATTCTTTACATTTGATTTATATTTCCATTCAAAAGCACAGACATTTATTTAAATCTGCTGCATATTCTAAATATTTTCTGTTATTGCAAATATTTACTTTTTGCAGCAGAAGCAAAAAATGTATATTTGCAGCATTTCCAATATTTGTTTCATTCAAGGACAACCACAGGCTGTGAGCAAGTCACTTGGCTTATAGAGCACATCACACAAATAATATCCCACCCCCTTCTTACTTCACTGATTAGAAAAATAATGGAGGCAGTTGTATATCAAAAGAAAAATTGTGAACTACTGGATCAAACAGACAAAATGGATTTTTAATTCAAACATGCTATTTCAAAATGATCATTACAGTGATTGCTATAGTGCAGGAAAAAAGTATAATGAACAATCCAATATTAAACTACTTTCACTTGAGTTCTTGCTTTCTTTTATTATAGAAAATAAACAGACAAATTTGAATTAATGAAGTTTTATAGTATTTAATATATAGTTGCTCAGCACATGAATATTTGTTTACCATCTTACTATCTTTTACTATTTTGCATTCTATAAGTTTATGTATATCTTTATCCTCCATAATATGCCTAAAATTATCCATGAAATAATATCACCTTGATCATCCTGATTCTAACATTATAGCTTTGTGATTTTCTGTGACTTATTTGAGTCTGCTTTGTTGGATTCATTTAAAATAGTTTTTTATGAAACTAATATCCATCATGTATTTATTTAAACTGTTTTTCTGCAGTTCATTGATGGCTGAAGGCAAACTCCATGTTTAAACCTATCAGTAAAATGAATAGATAAACTGTAGACCAATAAAGGAAGATAATGTGTGAAACAGTTATTAAATTGTTGGGTCCCGGAGATTTAGATATAAGTATAGTCACTCTTTAGAGTATAGAAAATATAAAGAAAAAAAATAAAAAGAAAGAAACCAGTCATATCTGGAAGTGCTCTGGACTTCTGTAGTTAAATTCAGAAACTTTCTTTCTGAGCAATTGTTAAATTCCTCCCCTTTCTTATTTCTTCCACATATTTCTGGCAACTATTATCTTACATTGTTAACTTCAAGAGCTTGCACCTATGAATCCAAGACAGTGTTTAAGATAAATGGACTTTTAAATTTTCTTCTTCTGAAAATATACTTAAGAAATTTTGAATGTAGAAAAAAGAAATAAAACTATTCCTTAAATCATCAAAAATCCTCATTAGGCTAAAAACCATTCTGAATATTTCCAAGTATCTCTCCTTAGGTAGTACAGAGAAAAGGGAATATCTATCTTCAAAAATGGCCTTTTGAAATTGCTGTTAAGACATTTAGTCTTTAGCTCTGAGATGAAAAATTTTGTTCAAGGTCTCCTGAATAAACCTAAGGACAATACTTCATTCTTGCCGTTTTATCACTCCTCGTGATATCCTTTTGACACCTTGATTCCTCTCATCCCTTCACTTGATTAATAAAGCATGAGCTGTACATTATCTTTGATCCTTAGCTTCACACTCACTGAAATCAACAGAAGTATGTTGACCTGGGGGGCGGTTATGTTTTTTTATTACTGCATGGATTCTCTGTCTGGATGGGGTATATTCTCTAACCACTTGACATTTACTTAGTGTTGAGATGATAAGGCAAAGGTTTATCACAATAGAGACATGCCTGAGCATCTTTCTCCCAAGGGATGGACACAGATTTCCAAGGATTTTTCTCCCCAGTTTAGAAAATGTCAAAAACAATGAATGGTCTCAAGTGAACAAACGAACAAGTGATCACAAAGGTCACTTTTGAACATGCAGAACCTATTGTCGACAGTTTCTGCATTAAAAAGGTAAAAGTTCTCTGTCATGTATTCTCAAAGATACAGGTCTTATTTTGTTTTGCACATATTGAGATTTTTAAATATATATAAAGTTTGCAAAGCTCATTTTGGTTTGATAGCTAATAAAAGGGATTCTGTCTTGCAAGAATGAATTACTGTATATCCAAGCTCACTGAAAACTAATGAGACTTAATTTAAAGTAAATTTAAATCAAGTTGCAGCAATCATAAATACCCCTATTTAAAAACAACTTTTTATTTGTTTTGCAAACAAGACTAGCATTAGGACCAATTTGCTTCAGACCTACGTTGATTTAAGTCCATCATGTTTTATTGATTAATCACTCCTTATTAGATGAATATTCTATGTAGTGCACTAATATGAATTACAATACTTGACTTTGGAATCTAAGAGTCAGGTCTGATGAGTTGGAAGAAAGTTTACAGTGATGTAAATTACCAAGGAAATAATCAGAGAGAGAAATACAAGAGCAAAAAAATTGTATCTAATTGATAAATTGTTCATAATAAGGACCACAGACTGGATATACTTCTTTAAAAGCCTAGATGAAAACTTAATAATGATTTCTGTATCAATAAATTTGTGCAGCAGAGAGTTGATATATAGCATAAAGCAGACCAACATCTCTGATTTCTAACCAAATATAATGGTGGTATTTCATTGACAAGCACTGGTGTGAGGAAATTTATGGCTTTTAGGTTTTTAGATTCCAATATCTGTAAGCACAACTAGTACAGCCAAAATCAGGGATTATGTTATCTGTAGCTCAACATTTGGAAAGCCATGTTGTCCCATCTGTGCTATAGAGAGACAGAGGTTGGAAATGTAATTTTGAGAGCCCCACATTTGAAAACATTGTCTCTTTACAAATTGCAAATTGAGTTACGTTAATACACTTTAAACTGTAATTATCTGTAGAAATATGTCATCTTTATTACCCACTCTTTATACAAGACTGAGCTATTATTTTTATCAGAACTACCACCAATATCATGAAACACACTTTGTGGTAAGAAATTCTGTTTAAAAGCCACATAGTAAAACAGTTAAATAGAATATAAAATATATCATAATAGTTTAAAAATATTCTTTCTGTTAGATATATCATTCACAACTACTAAGTTGTTTCCTTCTAATCTGCTGCTGTTATCTAGATACAGGAAAAAGATTATTGTTAGTCGTGAAGTTTTGTCCTACCCATTGTGATCCCATTGACAATGTTTCTCCAGGCTTTCCTGTCCTCTACCATCCTCCAGAGTCCATTTAAGCTCAAGACAACTGCTTCAATGACTCCATCCAGCCACCTCATTCTCTGTCATTCTGTTCTTCTTTTACCCTCAATATTTCCCAGCATTAGGCTCTTCTCCAGTGAGTCTTTCCTTCTCATTAGGTGGCCAATGTATTTGAGCTTCATCTTCAGCATCTGGCCTTCTAAAGAGCAGTCAGTGTTGATCTCCTTTAGGACTGACCGGTTTGATTGCCTTGCAGTCGAAGGGACTCGTAGGAGTCTTTCCCAGCACCATAGTTCAAAGGCCTCAATTCTTGGGTGCTCAGCCTTCCTTATGGTCCAGCTTTCACAATGAGTGCAATGGTGCAGTAGTTTGAACATTCTTTGGCAGCTGACAATACAGGGAAATTTCCAGACATCCTTCCCTAGCTGCGAAGGCTGGGCCAAAGATATCCATTCCAACAGTCTGAATATCAGTCTCCAAATCTTGTTTCTGTTTCTCAACAGTTAGGGAAGGAGGAATTGAATACTCAAGTAGCAGCAATGGAAGAATCCATGTGCACATCTGTGAGTATTTTGTTACTATATCTTAACTGTCTGGATTTGGCAGCAATATTACCATCTTGATTAATTTTGAAATGACACAGCAAGGCAGGCGATCTGTTCTTCAAAAATCTCAGATCATCTCTCTGTATTGAAAGATCTGCACAGGTTATTGACTGCTTTGTAATGAATGATATTTTAAATCTTAAATTTGTTAAAACATAGATCCCAGAAGATTTATATCCAAGGGTTCTGAAGTAGCTGGTACACATGTTCTCAGAACCAGTGAACCAATTTTTTCAAAGATTCTTTTTAAAAATTATTATTATTTTTCTCATTTCAAAAACATTTAGTGATATACATTCTTATACATACTATTTAACATTTATCTATTCATCATTAATCTCTATACACATTCTTACATATATACTATATCAGGGGTCCCCAACCTTTTTTGCCCCAGGGACCGGTTTCATTTTAAAGAAAATTCTGCGGACCGGCTGAGTGGCTCAGCAGTCATGTGACTGGGTGGGCGTGGCCAACTTGGAAAATGTGAAACTCACTTAACAATGGTCTTGGTTAACAACCAAACTTTTGGCCTCAACTGTGGTCATAAGTTCTTTCTTTCTTTCTTTCTTTCTTTCTTTCTTTCTTTCTTTCTTTCTTTCTTTCTTTCTTTCTTTCTCTCTTTCTTTCTCTGTCTCTTTCTTTCTCTCTCTCTCTATTTCTTTCTCTTTCTTTCTCTCTCTCTCTTTCTTTCTTTCTCTTTCTTTCTTTCCCCCTTTCTCTCTTTATTTCTTTCTCTTTCTCTCTTTTGTCTCTTTCTTCCTCTCTTCCTCTCTTTTTTTCTCTCTCTTTCCTTTCTGTCTCTCTTTTTTTCTCTTTCTGTCTGTCTTTCTTTCTCTTTCTTTCTCTCTCTCCCACTTTCTTTTCTTTCTTACTCTCTCTCTATCTCTGTCTCTCTCCTTCGTCCCCCCATCTGACACTCTATGTGTGTGTATGTGTCTGTCTGTCTCGCATCCACGCACTTAATCACCCATTCTGTGTCTCTCTTTCTCTCCCTGTCTCTGTGTGCGTGTCTGTCACTCTGATTCCCCCCCTCCCTCCCTGTCTCTCTCTGTGTCTCTGCCTCTCTCTGTCTGTCTGTCGTCGTCCCCGCCCCCGCCCCCCCACCGCAGACCCTCCTTAGCCCGTGCTCACTTGCCTTAGCCTGCCTCGCCGCCCGAGCTTGGTTGCTCGTTTGCTCACTCACTCACTGAGAAGGCTCCGTATGTGGGGGGGGGGAGGAAGGGAATCGGCGGCCGGTAGGGAGGGGCGCCGCCGCCCAGGAGTCCCACCATCGATGAGGGAGGAGGAAGAGCCCAACTCCAACAGCGCGAACAGCCGCGCTCGCGTTCTCCCGCATGCTCTGCTCAGGGGGCTGCCCCCTCCTCCCTCCTCCTCCTCTCCGCCCTGCGGCCCAGTTCCCACCCAGCCACGGACCGGCACCGGTCCGCGGCCCAGGGGTTGGGGACCCCTGTACTATATGATACAGTTTGGATTGCTTTCTTGCCACCCCGTGTCTCCATCTTATTTTGCAACAGCCTCACTCCTACTTTCTCAAACTCCGTTCTCTGCCTTCTTGTTTCCTCCTCTCATTTTTCCTCTCTTCTCCCTTTCCCCCCTCTCTTTCCTTTCTCTTTCTCTCCTCTCTTCTTTCTTATCCTCTCTACTACTCTTAATTCCCTACCCTTACTTTCTCTACTTTACCCTTTCTTCCTTTCCCTCCTCGTCTCTCCTCTTTCCATTGTTGCCTTTGCTTGTTTATTTTCTCTGATGGGTTCTGGGGGTGGCGTTTCAACGTTCCGAACTTAATATATATATTTTCCCTTAAAATAAATTTCTATTAAACAATAATTCACATAAACATTGAACATAGAACAAAGACTGAGGAGTTTAATACCTCCTCCAATTTTAGTCTAATTCATCCCAAGCTGATAGGTCTTATACACATCTTACAGTCGTCTTATAAATCCCTAATTCTCAATATTTCTCCTACACTTCTAATAATAGCTGTTTATTAAAGTTTATATAGAGAAAGAGATTCAAAAACAATTATTGACTAAATCTTAACCATTACTCACATTAAAATCTGACACTCTGTTTCACAGCCATAGATACCAGAAATCCCAACTTTTATTAAAAAGTGATTCACTTTTCCCTTTAAGAATATGTGTCATCCTGACTTCCTTCCGGTTGGCTGGAGACGACGGTCGGGTCTTGTGCTCGTCCGCCACTTGGTTGCTTTTGCAGCCCCCCCCCGGGGGCAGGGGGCTCTTGTAAAGAGCCCCCGCTGTACGGGCGGCTTGCGGGGAATCCCCCCACCCCAACGGCGGTCGGGGGGTGGCCCCCGCTTCAACCTAGGCACAGAGAAACGAGTCGCAGGGGGGGGGTCGTCCCCTTTGCCGATGGAGAGCCGGAACAGCTATCGTGTTTAAAGGACTGAAACGCTGGGGCTGGAGGCAACACCGGGGCTCCTGGCTGCAAAGTGGATCGTGAGTGATTTTGTTTTAATGCTCTCAACTTTCAGTTTGAAAGAAGAAGGAGGGGAGAGTTTGTAAAAAAAAAACTCGGAAAAGAAAAAAAAGTGGCGTTTAGAAATGCTCCCCAGGCTTGGGGAGGCGGAGGAATCAACATCCGATTAAAAAAAAAAAACACCATAGTGAAAGTCTTTCTTTTACGATCTCTGGATACTTTGTATCGAAGTCTGGCAACAACTGAAATGACTTTCACCAGCTCTCGGCGGCTTCCAGGAGGGTGGGGGAAGATGGCGTTCCTTTGTTTTCAGGAGACATACTTTTCTTGGAAAATTGCTGACACTCCCTTGTGTTCGGGACTGTTCTTCTCTTTTTATTAATGGATGAATGTAATTGATTACTTAGACCTTTCCCTGATGTGCCTTCTTTGTTTTTTTTTATCTGATTGCCTTTAAGAACTTGTTTCCTCTCTGGATTATAACCAAACGGAAATTTGAATTTGGACATTGGCTTTTGCTCTCTCCTTGCCTCATGGACTGCCTCTCCAACAGACGCCATTTTAGTGACAAGGACTTAAAACTTTCATTATGGCTTCAAAAAAGCCATAATGAAAAGCTACATCAACCTAAGATTACTTCAATGTTACCCAAAGAAACAGAGGTGGAAGCTACACAGTTATCAACAATAGAGGAAATTCTTCAAAACATTATGAAAGAAATTAAAGAAATCCGGAAAGATAATGTCAGTTCAAAATTAGAACTTTTGGAGACACAGAAAGCACCAATGGAAAATAAACAAATAATTGATGGACTGGAGGGGGGGATGGCTGTGACAAGGGAAGAGCTAAAAAATTCTCACAATGAAATAGTGGATTTGGCTGGTCATATGTTTAGGATGGATTTTGAAAGGATGTCTTATAGAATTAACTCAGCATATGCCAGGATAAATGAAGTACCCAGAGAGATACATATTAAATTTGTAAGAAGGTCAACAAGGGAGGGGATCCTGAGAGCACAGAGAGACGGTCCTATAATTTACCAACAGAATGAGATTGCCATCTTGAAGCAGATCCCGAAAAAGATTAAAGAGATAGGGAGGAAATATTCCTTCTTATCCAAAAGATTATTCAAAAAGGGGGTCTGCTTCAGGTGGTTGATGCCCGAGGGAATGTTGGTGCTCTGGGAGGGGGGAAGAGTAAGAATTAAAACAATTGCAGAGGCGGAAGCCTTTCTTAAAAAAACACTCCCCAATCCTGGAGGACGAAAATGGGGGAACGGAGGGGGCCTCGGCTCCGCCCACTGGAGGTCAGGGAGAGGAAGATACAATTGCCAAAAGACTTAGAACTCACAAGTGACTTTATTTCTGTATAGTACAACTCTTATTTGGATGTTTACAAATGATTGATTGCATAGATTTTAAAATGAAATATTTGTATCTCTTTCCACTTTGTAGAAAAAATGAAAAATTTATTGTATTATCTATTTTTTTTTATGAAGCCTCGGAGGGGGCCGACACTTCCGACATAGAGATTCTCAAAATGTCTTTGTAACTCCTTATATTCCCTTATCCTATTTTTATAAAATTTGTAAAACCCAATAAAACTTTTTCAAAACAAAAAAAGAATATGTGTCATCCTGTCCGCTTCTGCACATCGTAGAATCTTATCCAGGACCTGTTGGTTGGTTGGGATTTCCTTTGACTTCCAGTATTGCGCGTATGTCATGCGTGCTGTTGTTGTGATGTGTATTAATAAGTACCATGCATCTTTAGGTACTTCTCTTGGCTTTATCCCCAACAGAAATATAACTGGGTCCAATTGAAAATCAAATCCTGTGATTTCTAACAACCAATTTTTGATAGTAGTCCAGTACCTTTTAACCTTTGGGCAGGTCCACCACTGGTGAAAGAAGGTGCCCCTGGCAGGGTCACATTTCCAACATTTGTCAGATGTAGCAGGGAACATTTTGGAAATCCTTGCTGGGGCCAGATACCATCTATAAATCATTTTGTAAATGTTTTCTTTAAATGCCGTCGCTAATGGACTTCCGGTATCCAGCTCCAGCGGAGACGGGCGAGCCTAGGGCTCGCTCGCCGCTTTGTTGCCTTTTCTGCCCCCCCAGGGGGGCGAAACTCTCCGGTTACCGGAGGTTTCCCGTAGGGTCGGCTCAGAGGGAGCGGCCCTCGTCACGGCGGTGGGGAGGGCGCTCCTCTCTGCGACCTAGGAGGAGAGGAACATGCCAGCGGGGGTTTTTTCCTTCTCCAACGGCTGTCGGTGCCATTCGCTTTAATGGAGAGGGCTGAACGGAGAGGTCGGGCGGATCGCCGAGGCTTCAGCTGCGAGAGGGAGTGAGTTTAAAAGAACACCTTTTTTTCCTTGCTGCCAGCCAGGCTGAACGGACTGGGAGGGGGGTGTTTAATTTAAAAAAAAACCCCTTCGGATTTAAGCGGCACGCTAAGATGGCTTCTCTGCAAAGAGAAAGCGGAAACTTTCACTCCGGACGGTCTTTAACAAGGGAAAGTGGATTGTGACTTTCTGCAACATTGTTTCTAGGTCTGGCTGAGCTTAAAAAATTTCTTTTTTTTGCTACTCTCTCCATCTGGCTACGAGATGGGCGGTGGAAGTGGCTTCTCTTTGTCCCTGCCTGACTATTTCAACTAAGGAAAATTTCCAGCGTCTCTTTGAAAGCAGGACTCTCTCTGGATTTTTGAAAAAAAAAATTTTTTTGATGGATTTGTGACTTCTTCTCTGGAATACCTTCGTTATTACTATTTGCTGATTTGGGAAATTGTGTCTCTTTTGGTTTCTGAATTGTTTGCAACTTCACAGCCCTGAATTGAACTGAGCTCCTGATCTGCCCCACCAGCCCCACCCGGAAAACGCCATCTTGGTGGCAGTGACTTTAACTTTTAACCATGGCACAAGAAGCAGCACTTGTAAATTTGGAACAAAGGATGGCTTCTCTTGAAACCTCTATGCAAACTTTGATATCAGAAATAAAGGCCCAGAGGGCTGAAAATAGTACTTTTAAAAAGGAACTATTGGATACCCGGAAGCAAGTGTTGGAGAATACACAGAAGACCGAGGAATTGGAGGGGGGGCTGGAGGGGGCTAAGGGAGAGATTAAAAATGTTTCTAATGAGGTGGGGGAAATAAATGGGCATGTGTCTAGGATAGATATGGAAAGAATGACATATTTTTTGAGATTTCAGAATGTTCTTGAGGAATCTGGTGAATGCCTACCTGATCTTATGAGTACAATTTTAGCAGACTATTTACAAAAACCCAAAGATGAGATCAGGGGGGACATTGACCTAGCCTATAGAATTAATTCTGCATATGCCAAGATGAATGAAGTGCCTAGAGAGATACATGTGAAATTTGTTAGAAGGTCAACCAGAGAGGAAATCCTGAAAGCGCAGAGAGAGAAACCTTTAATTTATCAACGAGAAATGGTCACTATCTTGAAGCAGATCCCTAGAAAAATTAGAGATTCAAGAAGGAAATTTTCCTTCTTGTCTAAAACCTTGTTTGGTCACGGGATTTGGTTCAAGTGGATGACACCTGAAGGGATGCTGGTGTTCTGGGAAGGAGGAAGAGTGAGGATTAAAACAGTTGCTGAGGTGGAAGCCTTTCTTAAAAAATATTCCTCTGCCCTGGGGGAAGATCCAGGGGGGGCGGAGGGGGTCACGGCCCCGCCCGCGGGGGGCCAGGGAGGAGAGAAAGAAGATACAATAGCCAAAAGACTTAGATCAAAAAAATAACTTTGCCTTGATTTTTCTTGAACAATTTTGTATAATATTTCTATCCGGACTTTTTGTAAATGTCTGACAGCATGGAAGGGAGAATTTAGGTAAATGTACTTGCTTCCATCTTGTAGTGGTATGGAAAATGTTTTCTATGTTAACTTTTTTAATGTGTATTTTGAGGTCTCGGAAGGTCCGACGACTCTGACGTGAATGCTCTCAAAATTTCTTTGTAACCATTACCCTATCCTGTTAAAAAATGTAAAACCAATAAAACTTTTTCAATTAAAAAAAAAAAAAATGCCGTCGCTAATGTGAGTTTAGTGTTTTTGGTCCAAATTTGTCCCCATTCCATTGGTTCTATCATTTGGCCAACGTTCTTCCCCCAAGCAATCATAATACCTTTTACTTTTCCCCTTCTGTCATATGGAGCAAAAAAAAATTGTAAACTTTAGAGATAAATTTACTATCCTCACCCCAATGATCTTATCTAGTTCCTGTGGTGATATATCTATTCCAAATTCCTGCTTATCCTTATTGAATCTTGAACTCATCTGTAAATATAACCACCACTCTAATTCAATTCCCTCAGTGCGTAACTCCTCTCTACACTTTAGGTTCCCCCGAACATCTGAAAGATCTTTGTATCTCAAATTCCTATTTGGGTTATGGAGTGTCGAATACGTTACCGCTTCTAAGGGGGCGAACCAGCAGGGAATCTTCATATATAGCCAGCCTTTCACCTTCTGCCAGCATTTTATTAATATGCCTCTAATATAATGATTAGAAAACATTTTATATTGGCTATCCTTCTTTGGCCATAGGTAGGCATGCCAGCCTTGGAGTAGATTATACCCTTCAATGGTTAGAACCCATCTTCTTGAGAGTTGTATCCAATCCCTAATCCAAGCTAAATTAGCGGCATGATAATAGAGCTCCTCATAAGGAAGTCCTAATCCTCCTCTCATCCTGTGCTCCTGAAGCATTCTCCTTTTTATTCGTGGTTTCCTGCCAGCCCATACAAATTTACTGACTATTCTTTCCAATTTATTAAAAAAAACATTATCTAATTTGACTGGGGCATTTTGGCATAAGTACAGCCACTTTGGTAGAATATAAGCCTTAATCACTGCGATACATCCTAAAATTGAGAGTTGAATATTTCTCCAAGTACTTAATTTTTTCTCCATCTCCATCAATAATTTCTGATAATTCAACTCTTTTATTGATGGGCATTTAGTGGTCAGCTAGGTACCTAAGTACTTGACCTTTTTAACAATTTGTATCCCTGAAGTTGTGTCTGTAGATTAGCTCCCATATTTTTGACCAAGAACTTAGTTTTATCTCGGTTAATTCTTAAGCCAGCTACTTCTCCAAAACCAGTAATTTCATCCAATAGTTTGGGACCCGATTTCAATGGATCTTCCAAAATAAAGACAAGATCATCAGCGAATGCTTGAAGCTTATATTGCTGATCCTTTATAGTTAATCCCTTTATATCCTTATTCTGTCGAATTGTAATCAGTAAGGGTTCAAGAGTCAGAATAAACAACAGAGGTGACAAGGGGCATCCCTGTCTTGTACCTCTTTGTATATCGATTTTCCAAGTCATTTCTCTATTGAATAGTACTTGGGCAGATTGCACTGTGTAAATTGCTTGTATAGCTCTCTTGAAGGTGGGCCCAAATCCCATTTTAGACAATTGGCATAGTAAAAATTCCCAGTTTACCATATCAAAGGCTTTCCTGGCATCAAGACACATCACAGCCAATTGTTTGCTGGGGTGCAGTTCATAATATTCTAGAGTATTTATTACTATTCTAAGGTTGTCCCTTATTTGTCGATTTGGTAGAAACCCATTTTGATCTGGGTGTATAAATCCCCTTAGAAAGATTTTTAATCTACTTGCCAGAATTGATGAGAAAATCTTATAATCCGTATTTAGTAAAAAAATAGAAATTTTTTCAAAGATTCTGAAGCATCAGGGAACTGCCAGAGAATTGGGGGAAAAAAGCTGATACCGTGTCCATCTTCCTAAAAGGGGGAAAATGGATCCAGGAAATTACAGAACAATCACCCTAAGACCAATACCTGGAAAAATCCTGGAATTTCTTTCCCAGATTTTGTAATATATGTGTGCATTAATAATCTATATCAATAGAGGATAACATCAAAATTAGCCAAAGGAGAGAACAAAAGAAGAATTTAGAATTTCTACGTAAAATTTCCTGACAGTATAAACAATTAATCACTTGAACCACTTGACTTCAGAAGTTGTGGATATCTATCACTGGAGGTTTCTAAGAGAAGATTGGACAGCCATTTGTCAAGAATATTATAAGTCCCTTCAGCACTGTTACTCTATTATTATGGAAGACTAACATTTAAGAATAGAAACTTCACTTTATTATTTTTTTTGTTAACAAAAATATAAATTTTAGGAACTTTGAAAATAACCACCTAGAATTTTTTTATTTAAAAAAAACATTTTAATTTGTTATTATACCTACAGTGAGGTTGAACTATGTGACAGTACTTTGCAGTCAATATCCCTAAAAAAAAACCTGGATTTTACAATTGTCTGATGTTATTTGACACAAGATTCCATTCTATTTTTGAACGTTATATTGCAGTTTAATAAAGCAATCCATTGTCTTTCTAATTTATTGTTAGCAATGTTTCTTTTGGAAACATTTACTGTGTTAAATTGGATGGACTTCTTTGACAATAAAAATGCATATCTGTACTAGAGTGCATGCATGAAAAAGCATGATGCCTGGTAACTGCCTCCTGACATAAAAATGGACAAAGAAGAGTTTACTTTGATGAGACAAAAGTACCGGGACAGGAGAATCTCTGCTAATTGTCCCCCTTCATGGCAAATAATGTATATGTTTCCTTAATGGTGCTTTCAAATAAAGAAGGGAAAGAAAAGAAGGAAAAAACCATTGATTATAATCAGATATTTAAATTTTAAGCCACATTTTACCATATTTGCATTCCAGATCATCAATTATGGGGGAAGAAGTGTTATTTCTAGTTATTTATTTAATTTATTTTGCTGTACTAAATTATTCACAAAAGAGAATACAACCAGTGATTTCACCATTAGTTTCACCATCAAATGATATAGAGCCCTACTCTCCTGGCTTTTGCCCACCTATCTGCCTAAAGTGGGAGGCATAGGCTCTCTAAAACATATAGATGTAGAGAGAGAGATTCAAGCAGGTCTGTGTCTAACAGAATCAGAAACATGGAGGCTTCGAGCTAGCTTCTCATTTTGAATTAACTAGATTATCCACATTTTTTACATATTTATTAAAACTGCCATTACAGTGGCCATACATATTTTTACTCAGATCATCCAACAAAATCTTTTCCATTTTCGAAAGCTAAACATTTAAAATAATTGTCTAAAATACTGAATCTACTAACAGTTCAGACATTCTAAAGAATGAAAGATTCTGGAGACATATTAATATTTCTTTTAGATATAAAATACAAATTTTAGTTAATTTATAAAGTTTATGTATTTAAGGTAACTATAATAATATAATTATAGTTTCTAGTGTATAGTATATAATTATAGCAAAAATAAATTTACTAGTGATTCATGGAATCCATGCAAAAAGAAAAGAAAAAAGAAAAACAAAACCAATAGAATATTTGTCTGAATGTAATATTGAAATGTCTGGGCTTGGATATTATGCCTTTTTTTTTTAAATTGTAAACTCTCCCAAATTCTCCATCATACCCTAATTTGGGTATTCCTGCTTCAGTACAATTTAACTTTTAAACCAAGTACTAAATTGTAAAAAGATAGTACCAAAGAAGTAATATTTAAAACATAGTAACATAGATGTTTGTGCGGCTAAGATTATCAGCCCTGCTGTCAAGCAAAACCAAGCATGTAATAGTGAGTGACGTACCATGTGGACCAATCAAACAGGTGGCAAGAAAGCAGGGGCAATTATTCACAACACAGATTATGTAGACGGTAAACACAGGGTCAATCAAAATGGACTCAAATGTCTATACACCAATGCACAGAGTATGAGGAATAAACAGGGTGAATTAGAAATTGAATGAGTGCAGATACGAATGAGGGCAGATACGATATTGTTGCCATTACGGAAACTTGATGGGATGAAACCCACAAATGTAACATACAGCTACAATAATTTAAGTTATTTAAAAGAAATAGACCAAATAAAAGAGGAGGTGGAGTTGTAGAAATAACTACATCTCTACAGAAATAGAGCACAACAATGATGAATTATATTGAATACTTTTGAGTCAATATTAAAGGGGGGGGGGAATGAAATTGCCATAGGTCTATACTATAGGCCACCCAACCAAAAAGAGGAAGTAGATGAACTTTTTGCTGGTCAGCTAACTAAGGTATGTAAGAAGCACACCACAATATTAATGAGGAATTTTAACTACCCTGACATCAACTGGGAGGCAAACTCTGCCCCAAGTGGAAGATCCAACAGGTTCCTAACAAACCTAGCAGACAACTTGTTTCCCAAAAAGTAGAGAAGGGAACAAGGGGATCAGCCATATTGGACTTAATTCTCAGAGTGGAAATGAGTAGTTGAAGCTACAGGAAACTTGGGGACAAGTGATCGTGCAATATTGGAATTCAACATTATGCAAACACAAGTAGTAGAACCAAGTCAAACTAGAGTCTTGGAATTTAAGAGAAATAATTTCAATAAACTTAAGGAGAGCTTCGGAAGGATTCCATGGATGAAAATCCTTGAGGGGAAAACAACTCAAGAAGTTTGGAAAATTTTGAAAAGTGAGAATATAAAAGCCCAATCTAGCACAATACCAATGAAGAAGAAAAATAACAGCTCCCCAAAGAAACCAGCATGGCTGCATCAAGAATTCTGACAAATTGAAAGACAAAAAGGATAAGTATAAAAAGTGAAAGAAGGCACATAACTAAGGCAGAATATCAGCAAATAGCTGAGCCTGTAAAGATGAAGTGAGGAAAGCTAAGGCTTTACTTTTGCCACAAAAGTAAAAAATAACAAAAAAAAGCTTCTTCCCACATGTTAAAAACAAGAAAAAAGTTAAGGAAACTATTGTTCCATTGCTAGGAGAAAGTGGCAAGAAGGTGACAAGCAACAGGGAGGAAGCAGAACTATCTAACTCATTTTTTTGCATCTGTCTTTACACAAAGGGAAAAACAGTCCAACCTATCAAAAACAGCACTACAAAAATAAAGATTAGGAACACAAGTTAAAATAGGGAAGAAAATGGTTAGTGAGCACCTGTCTACCCTAAACAAGTTCAAATCACCAGGACCAGATGGATTACACCCCAGGGTTCTGAAAGAACTGGCAGACAAGATCTCAGATCCACTAACTATATCTTTCAGAGATCCTGGAGCACTGGGGAACTGCCAGAGGACTGGAAAAGAGCTGATGTGGTTTCCATCTTCAAACAAGGGGGGGGGGGGGAAATAGATCGCGGAAACTACCGTCCTATCAGCCTGATCTTAATACCAGGGAAGATTCTGGAAAAGATAAGCAATGAATTAGCAAACACCTAGAAGTAAACAAAGTAATAACCAAAAGCTAACATGGGGTTGTCAAAAACAGATCATGCCAGACTAATCTTATTGCATTCTTTGACAAAGTGACAAAATTAGTGGACCAGAGGAATGCCGTTGATATAGTTTACATCAGTAAGGCATTTGATAAGGTAGACCAGTGGTGGGCAAACTCATTAGTCAAAAGAGCCAAATATCAACAATACCATGATTGAAATTTCTTTTGAGAGCCAGAAGATGTGGCCTGTTTTGTGGGAGTGGCTCGGCAGCATTTGACCGGGTGGGCGTGGCCAACTTGGAAAATGTGAAACTCACTTAACAATGGTCTTGCTTAACAACCAAACTTTTGGGCTCAATTGTGGTCATAAGTTCTTTCTTTCTTTCTTTCTTTCTTTCTTTCTTTCTTTCTTTCTTTCTTTCTTTCTTTCTTTCTTTCCTTTCTTTCTTTCTCTGTCCCACTTAATTTTTCTTTCTTTCTCTTTTTCTTTCTGTCTCTCTGTCTCTGTTTCTCTGTCTCTCTGTTCTTCATGCGCCCATCTCTGTCACTCTGTGTGTATCTGTCTGTCTCGCATTCACTCTCTTAATCACTCATTCTGTGTCTCTGTCTATCTTCCTCTCCCTCCCTCCCTCCCTCTCTCTGTCTCTCCGTGTGTGTCTGTCACTCTCTCTGATTCCCTCCCTCCCTCTCTCCCTCTCTGTCGCTCTCTGTGTCTGTGCCTCTCTCTGTGTCTGTGCCTCTGTCTGGCTGTCTGTCTGTCTGCCTCTCCCTCCCCCCCGCCCCTGGAAGTAGCCTCACCCGCCCGCCCGTCCACTGTGCTTGCTTGCTCGCTCGCTCGCTCACCCACCGGACGCCAGTTCCTTCCCCCCTGCCCATGGAGCTTCTGCAGCCCCTGGAAGTAGATGAGTGGCCGGCATGCTGGCTGGGGAGGCTATGGCTGCCTCTTTGGGCAGCCCCTGTGCTTCCCAGGGGCTGAAGAGGCTCTGTGGGGGGAGGGAATCGGCGGCCAGTAAGGAGGGTTGCTGTGGCGGCACCCAGGAGTCCCACCATCAGTGAGGGTGGAGGAAGAGCCGCACTCGAGGGGTCAAAGAGCCACTTGTGGCTCACGAGCCGCAGTTTGCCGACCATGAGGTAGACCATAACCTACTACTAGATAAAGTAGAAGAATGTGGGTTAGACAGCATCACCACCAGATGGATTCCTAACTCGCTGAGCAACCGCACTCAACATGTAGTCCTGAATGGAATTGCATCTACATGGTGGGAAGTATGCAGTGGAGTATCCCAAAGCTCTGTTTTAATAATAATAATAATAATTTTAATAATAATTTTATTTATAACCCGCTCTCTCTCCCTGAAGGGACTCGAGGCGGGGCCCAGTAGGGAAGGGACTCGAGGTTTTAGGCCCAGTACTCTTCAATATCTTCATCAATGATTTGGATGAGGGAATAAATGGAGAATTCATCAAATTTGCAGATGACACCAAGCTGGCAGGAATAGCCAACACTCCAGAAGATAAGCTTAAGATACCGAAAGATTTTGACAAACTTGAACATTAGGCATTATCTAACAAAATGAAATTCAATGGTGAAAAAAGTAAGGTTTTGCATTTAGGCAAGAAAAACAAAATGCACAAGTATAGTATAGGTGGTACCTTGCTCAATAGTAGGAAATGTGAAAGGAATCCTAGTGGACAACCAATATGAGCCAGCAGTGTGCAGCAGCTGCCAAAAAAGCCAACACAATTCAGGAGCAAAATGCATAGGTAAGTGAAAGGAATTCAGGGAAGGGAAGGGAAGGGAATTTGGTCTCACAACTTATTCTCAACATATCAATATTGCAAGAAGGGAAAGATCAGAACATCAAACAAACAAACTGGGTCCTCATTTTATCTGGGTTCTCATTTTACTGGCCTCAGAAGGATGAGTCAACCTTGAGCCTGGTGTGATTTGTACTGTCAAATTGCAGATAGCCGGCAGTCAGCAGTAGTCTGCAGTACTCAATTCCAACCACTGCGCTACAGCGGCTCTAATAAATGATTATCGGATCAAAGTACAGTTTACCATAGAGAATAAAACACTTGGAAAAGGCCATTTAGATCTGAATCGAGTTCACTGTTCATCATAAAAATTAAAGATTACTATCAAGCTTTTGTTTTTGCATGAATTACCAACTCTTTGGGTAATTTTTCCATTGTTAAATTGTTTTATTATAAAATGCTTTCTTACATTCACTCAGATCTGCCCTTTTGACATTTAAAGATATTATTTCAGTGGTCTGTGGAAATATGTGGAGAGATGGAAGAAATGGATAAAAAGAAAGTGCTGAAATATAAACTGAAATCTATAATAAGATTAGGAAGATCCATGGAGTTTAGAAAAATGCTTTTAAAAGAATATATGATAGCCTAAGCCTTCTATTTTTTCGCCATTTTTGCTCTATAATAGCCTAAGCATTTTATTTTTTTGCCAATTTTTATTGAATGTAATTTCCATATTTTAAAATGTTACCTTGTGCCATGAAAACTATATATACTAATATTAAATATAAAATAAGAACAAATTATTTAAAAAGAGCAATCAAAGATATGGAACGATTGGAATGGTTTATTGGCAGTGTGAAGTCTCAAATGTGACTTTTGCAAATCTTTACCTTTTAAGAAGCAATGCCTCCCACTTGTTTTTAAGTGAATTGTGGCAGCAAGGGATTACAATTGATTACATAGTTTCAGTGTTTATTTATTTTCCATTTTATGATTTCATTTACTGTACTTTCATTGTTATGTTATTAGTTTATTTTATTATTGTTGCATGATTGCCACTACATTGCCACTTATTTACCCAAAATGGCCCAGACACCATGCTATTGTGTATAATATTTTTAGCAACTTTCAACTTAAATTTTATACTTTATTTAGTGTTGTTTTGCTACCAAGTAGCAATTATTTTTAATGATCATTTTTTCCAAAGTAAAGCAAACACATGTTACAATTAGTTTCTTCTTACTTGCTTATTAGATTCATAATACTTTATTAGCTGATTGCACAAACATATAAATTAGACCTAATTGGACAGGCTCATCAATTACTTATTCCCCAATTACATAAAGAAATACATTAACAAAGTATGATTTATGGGTAAGACATCAAATGAAAATTTATGATGGAATTCAGGAAGTCCTTATTTGCATACCCTAATTAGTACTTTATTAATCTTAAATGTATATGGAAATTAACACTATTTCAGTCTTCTAAAATGCAGCTTTTTATTCTTCTATTAACATCTTCTACCCTACAAGTGTTTAATAGCATGAAATAACATTTTAGGGGTTCCAGGGTGGAGGGTGGGGACAGTCAGTTGGGTGGGGGACAAGCGCTAGAGCCGGCCGGCGGAAGTAGGAAAATGGAGGGGGGGAGGGGAGGTCGATCCTACGGAGGGATTTCCTATCAGATCGGTCCTGGGGAGGGGCAGGGGTGGTGGGAGACAGGATAGGTTGGAGGATCATGGCTGCTGGCTTCAGGGGGTCACGCGCCCCAACCCCCCTAGCTCCGTTCGCAGGCTAGGTGGTCAAGGACCACAGAGCCAGGGCCCTAGGCTGATGTTATGCAACGCCAGGTCCGTGATTCACAAAGCCCCCCTCATCAATGACCTTGTGTCAGAGGGGGACCCGGATCTGGTGGGTATAATGGAAACCTGGTTGAGCCACGAGGGAGGATTACCCCTCGTAGAAATGTGCCCACCGGGCTACCGAGCCTTTCATCAGCCTAGGGCCCTAGGTAGGGGTGGGGGGTGGCGATTATGGTTAGGGAAGGTCTTGAGCCGAAGGAGACCACGATCCCTCAGACGACTGGGTGTGAGTCACTCTTTGTGAAATGGGGCCTAGGGAGGCAGTTGGGCGTGCTAGTTGTATACCTGGCTCCCCGCTATGTAACAATTGCCCTGCCCGAGCTCGTGGAGGTGATAGCCGAGGCGGTGGTTGAGACCCCCAGACTGTTGGTCATGGGGGACTTTAACCTGCCATCAGTAGGCGAAGCCTCCGGTGTAGCTCGGGAGTTCATGGCCTCCATGATGGCCATGGACCTGACCAAGGTAGTTTTAGGCCTCACTCATGAGGGAGGACACACCCTGGACTTAATCTTCGTCTCGGAACAGTGGAGGAGTAATCTGGGAATAGGGGATTTAGCCATCTCACCCTTGTCATGGACAGATCACGCTCTCCTTTGGCTGGACTTTCCAATCGCTACACCCCACCGCGGGGAGGCGGAACCAGAGATTCCCAGATGGTTCCGCCCCAGGCTCCTAATGGACCCTGAAAGGTTCCAGAGGGAGCTTGGGCCAATACCTGTGGCCTTGCCCCACGACTCGACTGAGGACCTAGTGGCCGCATGGTTTAGTGCGGCCATGGGGGCCTTGGACCGAGTCGCACCCTTGTGGCCTCTCATGCAGCGCCAAATCACCCAGGCTCCTTGGTTTACCGAGGAGCTGAGGGAGATGAAACGCCGCAAGAGACACCTAGAGAGCAGATGGAGATCTTCTCGCTCCGAAACCGACCGAACACTAGTGAGAGCCCATATTAGGACTTATTTAGTGGCGATAAGGGTAGCCAAATGTGAGTATTGTGCCACGCTTATTGCGTCCGCAGATAACCGCCCTGCCGCCCTGTTTGGGGTGACCCGCTCCCTCCTTCACCAGAGGCCACAGGAAGCCCCTCTACAGGGTTGAGCAGAGGAATTTGGGATATATCTGCAGGACAAAATCACTCGGATTCGGAACGAGTTGCCCTCCATTGAGAGTGGTCCGGTTGGATTGTCCGAGGCTGTTCTTGAGACACCATCTTGGGAAGAGTTTGACTTTGTCACTACCGAGGATATGGACAGGTTGTCAAGGTGACTTAAGGCCACCACATGTTTATTGGACCCGTGTCCCTCCTGGCTTGTACTGGCATCCTGGGAGGTGACACGAGGCTGGCTCCAGGATATCGTGAATGCTTCTTTGAGTGAGGGGTACTTGCCTGCCATCTTGAAAGAGGCGGTGGTGAGGCCCCTCCTCAAGAAGCCTTCCCTGGACCCAGCATTGTTGGAAAATTACCGTCCGGTCTCCAACCTTCACTTTTTAGCGAAAGTTGTAGAGAGTGTGGTGGCCCAACAGTTTCCGCGACACCTGGAGGAAATTGATTATCTAGACCCACGCCAGTCCGGCTTCCGACCCGGTCACAGCACCGAGACAGCATTGGTCGCGTTGGTGGATGATCTCTGGAGGGCGCGGGATAGGGGATGTTCCTCTATCCTAGTCCTATTAGATCTCTCAGCGGCTTTTGATACCATCGACCATGGTATCATATTGCACCGACTGGTGGGGGGTTGGGGCTGGGAGGCACCGTATTATGGTGGTTCTCGTCCTACCTCTCTGGTCGGTCGCAATGTGTGTTGGCAGGGGGGCAGAGGTCGGCCTCGAGACCCCTCTTATGTGGGGTTCCTCAGGGGTCGGTCCTCTCGCCCCTCCTGTTCAACACCTATATAAAGCCGCTGGGCGAGATCATCCATGGTTTTGGGGTGGGATATCATCTGTATGCTGATAACACTCAGTTGTACATATCCACCCCAGACCACCCCAACGATACCGCCAAGGTGTTGTCCCGGTGTTTGGAGGCCGTACGGATCTGGATGGGTAGTAACAAACTCAAGCTCAACCCGTCCAAAACTGAGTGGCTGTAGTTCCTGGCACGCCGGTTCAGCCAGGTAACTCCAACTCTGGCCATTGGGGGTGAAACACTGGCCACCGTGGAGAGGGCGCACAATTTGGGTGTCCTCCTGGATTCCCAGCTGTCCATGGAGGACCATGTGACAGCCATGGCCGGGGGCGCGTTTTATCAGGTATGCCTGATGCGCCAATTGCACCCCTTACTGCACTAGGCTGCCCTCCGCAGTCACTCAGGCACTCGTGACATCCCGACTTGACTACTGTAACGCTCTCTACATGGGGCTTCCCTTGAGGTGTACTGGAAAGCTACAGCTAGTCCAGAATGCGGCCGCGCGGGTGATAATGGGAGCCTCTAGGCACTCCCACATAACACCTCTCCTGCACGAGCTGCACTGGCTGCCTGTGGCCTTTTGGGTGCACTTCAAGTTTTTGACGACGATCTTCAAAGTGCTCCATGGCTCGGGGCCTAGTTATATGCGAGACCGTCTTCTGCCCCATACATCCCTTCGACCGATCCGCTCCCACAGCGAGGGCCTTCTCAGGGTGCCGTCGGCCGGGCAATGCCGGTTGGCGACACCCAGGGGAAGGGCCTCCTCTGTGGCGGGCCCTACCCTCTGGAACGACTTGCCCCCCGAATTACGCACCATCTCAAACCTCCGCCTCTTCCACCAGCGTCTTAAAACACACCTTTTCCAACAAGCCGGCCTACCATAACCTCCCGTTTTGACTGTTTTTAGATAAATTTTAATTCGGGGGATTTTATACTATTTTAGCACAGGGTATGGGTTTAATAGTTTTTTAAAATTTTGTACTTTTGTTATATTTGTATTGTTTTAAATGCGCTGCCCTGGGTCCTTTTTGGAGAAGGTGCGGGGTATAAATTTGAATAAAATAAAAATAAAACATATTGGGAATGTACCTCTATTGTAGGTTATATCAGTCTTTCTCTAATTACCTTAACTTGCAAATGAAAAAGAAATGATGAGTATCTCTCCCATACACTGGCACAAAGTTTCTCTGAGGATATCAAGTTGGCTATAATATTCCCCTATAAAATTATATAAACAACTGATGAACCAGGCGAACCCGGTAGAATGCCCCCCTGGCCACGGCCGTCAAGTGGTCTTCTAATGACAGCCTGGTATCCAGGAGGATGCCCAAATTGCGTGCCCTATCCACGGGGGCTAGATGTTCGCCCCCAATGGCCAGTGATGTTGTCAACTGGTTGTACCAGTAACCATAGCCACTCCATCTTGGAAGGGTTGAGTCTGAGTCTGTTCCTTCCCATCCAGATCCGCACGGCTTCCAGACACCGGGACATCACTTCGACAGCATCGTTGGGGTGGTTTGGAGTAGATATATACAGCTGTGTATCATTAGTGTAGAGGTGGTACGCTACCCCAAAACCACGGATGATCACACCCAGCAGCTTCACATATGTGTTGAACAGGAGCGGCGAGAGAACCGAACCCTGAGGCACCCCACAAGTGAGTGGTCTTGAGGTCGACCTCTGCCCTCCTGCCAACACAAATTGGAGAGGTAGGAGAAGAACCACCGTAAAATGGTGCCCCTCACCTCCAACCCCTCTAGCCGATGCAATAGGATACCATGGTCGATGGTATCAAAAGCAGCCCAGAGGTCTAACAAGACCAGGATGGAGGAACAACCCCCATCTCTGGCCCTCCAGAGATCATCCACCAACGCGACCAATGCCATCTTGGTGCTGTGTCCGGGCCGGAAGCCGGACTGGCGTGGGTCCAGATAATCAATTTCCTCCAGGTGGCAAGGAAACTGTTGCGCCACCACACTCTCTACAACCTTTGCCAAAAAGTGAAGGTTGGAGACCGGACGATAATTTACTAACAATGCTGGGTGCAGGGAAGGCTTCTTGAGGAGGGGTCTCACCATCGCCTCTTTAAGGGAGGCCGGCAAGAACCCCTCACTCAGAGAAACGTTCACAAGTTCCTGGAGCCAGCCTCGTGTAACCTCCCAGGATGCCAGTACAAGCCAGGAGGGACACGGGTCCAATAAACATGTGGTGGCTCGCAGTCGCCTATGCAACCTGTCCATATTGTCGGAAGTAACAGAGTCAAACTCCTCCCATAACGGTGTCTCAAGACCTGCGTCCGCTAGTCCCTCCAGACCACTTTTGGTGGAGGCCAGCTCGCTCCAGATCTGAGCGATTTTATCCTGCAGATACTCTCCAAATTCCTCTGCTCTGCCGTGCAACGGGGCTTCCCGCGGCCTCTGTTGAAGGAGGGAGCGGGTCACCCCGAACAGGGCGGCAGGGCGGTTATCTGCGGACGCAATAAGGGTGGCACAATAATGACGTTTGGCCACCCTTATCGCCACAAGGTAAGTCCTCAACTGGGCTGTTGCCTGTGTTCGGTCAGATTCGGACCGTGTGGACCTCCATCTACTCTCTAGGCGTCTCTTGCAGCGTTTCATCACCCTCAGCTCCTCAGTAAACCAAGGAGCCTGGGTGACTCGCCGCCGCATGAGATGCCGCAAGGGCGCGACCCGGTCCAAGGCCCCGGCAGCCGCAATACTCCATGCGGCCACCAGGTCCTCAGTCGGGGCGTGGGTCAGGGTCACAGGTAGCGGCCCAAGCTCCGTCTGGAACCTTTGTGTCTGCACAAAACCATGTGGGCTGCTGCATTTTGCACCAACTGGAGCTTCCAGATGCTCTTCAAGGGCAGTCCCATGTAGAGCATGTTGCAATAGTGAAGACAGGAAGTGACTAGGGCATGAATGTGTGAGTAGGGATTGTTAGTCCAGGAAAGGGTGTAACTGGCGCACAACCCGCAGTTGCCATACTTCTCTACAAATAAGTTAGTTACTTAGTAATTTTCTCTATCTTGTTATAGAAGATCCAGGTTTTAAAAATTGTACAAGCAAATAATAATTGAGAACTGTCTCTACAGTTTATAGGCTTTTTGTAATTTTTGTAGTTTGTAATTTAGTACTGAACATCACTGATGAGTATAACGAGCAATGAGTTATAGGTAAGTTTTTTGATAAAACTTTTAAAGCAGTAAGTGGTGACAATTTACCAAGCAGTACCTGAAGTTTCAGATTTTTAGCAGAATATCAATGACCTGTGTTCAGTGAGATAAATGGATAGAACCAAGGTTGCAAAATAATTTTCTGCTTGGCTTTGAGGCTTCTGCTACTTTAACATTTATCAGACTCCATTATGAACAAAAATTATATATATTCTTTATCCAACTTCAACCAAGGATATTCTCTTTTTCAAGTAGGTTCTGAGATCTTTTACTATTAATTCTAACTGTTTAAATCTTCAGCTTTTAGGTGTTAATTGAAAGGTGTATGTTTTTAAATAAATCCAAACATAAAAAATATACAAATCAGTGATCCTAAGAAAAGTATATAAGGTTATACAAACCTTGTCCCTGATAGATAGAAAGGGGAATCTGTCCCAAAACTAATTCCTCTGACTTTCTTTTGTAGACTTTTGTAACATTCAAAATAAGATTATAAAAAATCATTCTTCAAACAAGTCTTGGAATGTGAACAGATGATTTAGCTCAACTATAGGTCTATCAATTAAAAATACCATTTAGTCCAGTCAAGAGATCATAGAGCTCCACTTATTTGCTTTTTAAATGATTATAGAAAATTTATGTGGAATAATTAATAAAGAAAAAATTACCACCACCCCCAATATATATTCTTATTTACTTATTTTACAAGTTGTAAAATTGTTTATCCAGTCAATGATCTATTTTCTATCCAATAGACAACTATCAAATTAAAATTTCATAAAACTTGTGAAAAAGGTATTATTAATAAAAAAGTGTGCTTAAAACACCATGATTCCATTATTAAAATGTATGTGTATATGGCTCAGTATAACACACATACACATATATATCTTAAATGGATATATTGGGTATTATGTATTAGTATACATATTGGAGCATATATGTATTAGTTTGAATGCATGTTTATGTTTGTATCAGTGTGAATGTATAGTATTATTATAATAAGATATAATCCAATAAATATATATCCATTTTAGCAACAAAACTTTGTCTGAGATTTGATTAGGTTCAGGGAGTGCAACAAATTCCTCTGTATTGTCTGTTTTCAATGAGAAAGAAGATGCACATGTGAGTTGTAAAATTTCAGGTTACAACTAGGGCCCCACCAGAGGTGGGTTGCCAATTTTTCTACTACCAGTTTGGGTGTGCTCCTGCGCATGCACAGAAGAATCCAGGTGGGTGGGTGGAGCCTCCTGCTGCCACTACTACTGGTCATCCAATCTGAGCTGAACTGGGAGCATCCTATGTTTTCAGCTGAAAATATATTCCAGAATAAGGCAATGGCAAACCATTTTTATATTGTAGCCAAGAAAACTGACAGCTCCATTACAAAAAAAATCAAGTTCAACTTGAAGGAAACTTTTCCTTTTACCTTTATTCACCAGACAGATGAAACCCAATATATTAATCTTGATGTAAAAGCTGCACTACAGTCTACATTCTTATGTATATATGCACATATCTATATTCACCAATATTTCTCAAATAGAGAAAACATGGTAACAGTATATTTATTCCATCTGAAGCTTGGGTACATTCTTGGAATATTCAAACATGAGCTTCTATTATGCACAAAATATCAAAAGCAAAACAGGATTGAAATCAAATAAGAAAGTTGTCTTAGAAAATATCACATTATTTTACAGTTTTATTCTTTTTTTCTTCAAAGGAAACTGAAACTTGTATAATTTTAATCATCCATTAAATTTTATACAATAAATAGAGGCATATGGTTGATTACCAAGACTTAATTAGTACATTTGCCTAAACAGTTTTAGAAAAATAAAAATGCAATCTTATATACTAATAGTAAAATTAAAAGCAAACAGGAAATAATTTCTAATTAACTATCTACAGGCACTTGAATTTTCTCCCAATTTCATTTCACCCTTCACTTTGGCTTAGTTGAAAACATATTGAATAAAGAGGACATTACTGTCAAGCAAGCTTCCTGTTTACTGATGAGACACATTCCAGCCTTGCTATATATTTCATCATCAAAGCATGAACTAATTATGACATTTTAATAGGAGAAGACCATCTGTGGGTGAGTCTAGAGAGAACTCTCAGCTGCATAAACTGCAGTTTTTTTCTTCTCACTCATCTACTCATAAGATTTGGAATGCATCCAGTACTAATATTATTTTGATAATCTGCTACAGGGGTGGGTTCCTGCCAGTTATAACCTCTTCTATAGAGGAGGTTCCACAAATCTACAGTACCATTTAGAACCGGTTCCAGCTCCCTCCCCCCGCCTGTCTTCACATCATCAAGTTGAAGAGCGAGAGGAGGAATTCTGGGAGTTGAAGTCCACAAGTCTTAAAGCTATCAAGTGTGAACCCCCCTGGGGTTTTTTTCTAAAGGGTTAGGGGTGCCAGGGTCTTGTAACTTGACAGCTTGAAGACTTGCATGCTTCAAATGCCAGAGTTTCTGAGCCAACATTTTGGTTGCTTAGCAAGAGCGTTGTTAAGTGAGTTTTACCACATTTTACAAGTTGGCCATGCCCACCCAGGCACATGACTTCCAAGCCACTCCCACTTGGTCACATGGCTGGCAAGTCACTCCCACCCGGTCACATGGCTGGCAAACCATTCCTACCCGGTCACATGGCCGGCAAGCCACTCCCACAAAGCAGGCCACACATACAGAAGAGGTTCTAAAAAAATTTGAAACCCACCACTGATCTGCTAGGTTTGTTCTATGTCATATTCTAAAATATATACCAGGCTTGCATATTAGTTTTGAGCTAAGGAAACTTTTTAATTTTAACCTTTATTCTTCAATTTCTAAGAAAACTTTTTTTACCACTTCTTTCACCCGAATCAGCACAAATTTCACAAAACCAAACTGTTACTATGGCTAGAGAAATGAGAAAAATTAGAGTTGCTAAGCAACTGTTACCGTAATATTATTGGCTAACTTGGAAGAAAGGAGTTCATTATTATTTTTTTTGTTGTTTTTTTTTAAATTCCTGTGCGCCGCCCTGGGTCCTCTGTGGAGAAGGGCGGGATATAAATATATAAATAAATAATAAATAAATTATGATTGCTTAGTAATTACTTTGCTTGCTTTTTCATTCATCTAATTTCATAATTTAAGAAAAATAGTTTACCAAGATTAGGATTAACAAGAGTCTAAGCCCATTCATCTCTTTTGAGTATAACTGTCCGGTCAGCAAGCCATCTTTTACATTGGGCCTTCAGGCCTACCACATTTTCTACTGTGGGAAAATGGGAGGGGGGATTTTATGGAGCACGGGAGATATATAGTCTAAATAACATTCCTTTCTCAGAGAGTCAAGAACAGCTTCCCCTGCACCTGGAGTGGTGTGACTGGGAGGCATCTCCATTGGGACGGTGCCTGATTGGACCATCTGATAGACATGTGGGTGCTGGGCTTGGCTAGGGACTTTCACTTGTGTGGGGAAAACCTGGAAACTTTTAGATCCAGATTTTCCCAGATGTCCAATATGGCATATCTAATAAAGTGGAACTTTGAGGAAACTCAAGCTTCAAGTTTTCTTTTGTTGGAGGTATTTCTTGGAACCTTGACAATAATACTAAAAATTGTTTAAAACATCCCTCCCTTCCCCCTGAACTAATGATTTCTAGTTTATAGACTGATGACTTAACTACCACATCAAACTGGGTCTCTCTCTCTCTCTCTCTCTCGCTCTGTCTAGTG
The DNA here is from genome assembly GCA_039707465.1 of Rhabdophis nuchalis. Taxonomy (NCBI): domain Eukaryota; kingdom Metazoa; phylum Chordata; class Lepidosauria; order Squamata; family Natricidae; genus Rhabdophis; species Rhabdophis nuchalis. The sequence continues at coordinate 103,773,616 of CM077647.1, read as the reverse complement.
GCAATTACAACTGCCTCACATGTAATACTTCTCTGGTTCGAATCCCAGTAAGGGTATGGCTAGCTGATGAGAGCTAAATAGCTCGAAATAGATCTATCCTAGTCTCCCTTGTTTATTTATTTATCAGTTTAAAAAACATGTAAACAAAAGACACAACGAAACTAATAGCTTTCTGTCTGGATGGTCTCTGGTGATGAGCGAGGCCTGAAGATGGCGAGATCTTGCTGAAACGTTGCAAAGACAATCTCAATCTTACATGGGAAAACACCCAAATACAACAAGACCAGCATACTTACATCCGTGAAAATCTACGAAAAAAATATATAGTCACAGTCACAGACCAAAGCCTGAGGATGGCAAGTGAGATCTTGCCGAAACGTTGCAATAAAAATTCCATGCTATATACACGGGAAAACACCCAAGGATGGCAATACCAGCATATATATATATGCAAAAAAGCAAAGGCCCAGGCCTGATGATGATGGGGGTGATCCCATCGAAACATTGCAAAAACACCTTTAATTTTACACGGGAAAAGACCCGAATAAACCAATATATATATATATGCTGGTATTGCTGGCTTCGGGGATTTTCCCGTGTATATAGCATGGAGATGTTATTGCAACGTTTCGACAAGATCTCACTTGTCATCATCAGACAGGCTTCTGAAGCCAGCTTGATCATGCAGGCTTCAGAAGCCTGCCTGATGATGACAAATGAGATCTTGTCGAAACGTTGCAATAACATCTCCATACTATATACACAGGAAAATCCCCGAAGCCAGCAATACCAGCATACCTACACCCGTGAAAATCTACGAAAACATATATATATGGATGACGTTGAGGGATGACGTTGAGGGATGACGTTGAGTCTCCTCCCCTTAAAGGTACTTCTTCACAGGAGCTGTGATAATTAGTCTTCATATATATATATATATATATATATATATATATATATATATATATATATATATATATATATATATATATATATATATATATATATATATATATATATATATAAAAGAAATTTAACATATATATATATATATATATATATATATATATATATATATATATATATATATATATATATATATATATATATATATATATATATATATATATATATGAGAGAATATTATCACAGCTCCTGTTCAGGGGTCCCTTTAAGGGGAGGAGACTTAATGTCATCCCTCTCTGCCCTTCGACTCAACCTAGAGATCATCCAGACCGAGAACCAATTAGATTACTGCTGTGTGAAATTATTTTTTTAGATAATCTAACACACACACACACACACACACACACATATTATATAATTGTTTTCACAACTTTCTGTTAGGGCCCCATTAAGGGAGGAGACATACTGTTTCCCTCTCTGCCTTTTGGCTCATCACCAGAGACTATCTCGACAGAGAACCATGAAATTACGTTGTGTAAATTTTTTTAGATATGTGTGTTAGTTGCTTTTTTTTTTATTAGCTGATCAATACATTTAAATTTGAGAGACGAAGATAGATCTATTTCGAGCTTATTAGCTCTCATCAGTTGGCCACACCCCACTGGGATTTGAACCGGGGCTGCAATGCTGCAATGCATCCAAGGCAGAAGCCTAGCACTACAGCCTATCCATTGCATTAGCTAAGACAGGAGTATTTAGTATAGATAATTGTTTTCACAACTCGAAATAGATCTATCTTGGTCTCTCAAATTTAAATGTATTGATCAGCTCATAAAAAAAACAACTAACATACATATCTAAAAAAAATTACACAACGTAATTTCATGGTTCTCTGTCTAGATGGTCTCTGGTGATATATATGAGAATATATATATATGAGAATATTTTCACAGCTCCTGTTTTGAAGCCCGTTTAAGGGAGGAGACAAACTGTCATCCTTCTCTGCCCTTCGACTCAACCCAGAGATCATCCAGACAGAGACCCATTAAGATTGCTGCTGTGTGAAATTTTTTTAGATATGTGTTAGATTTTTAAGGGCTGATTTAATAAATAAGAGACCAGGATGGATCCATTTCGGGCTTTTTAGCCCTCACAGTTTGTCTCCTCCCTTAAACAGGCCTCAAAACAGGAGCTGTGAAAATATTCTCTCATCAATAGAGTCCTGTAAAAGGCTGATGTAATATATATATATATATATATATATGCTTTCATAGATTACCCCAAAATACAATTCACCATGGAAATAGAAGCTAATAACCAACTTCCTTTTCTAGACGTCCTAATCTACAAAAAACCTAATGGCTCCCTGGGACACACTATCTACCAGAAAAAAACACACACCAACCGCTACCTAAATGCACAGTCCCATCACCACCCTGCACAGATAAACTCTGTAGCCAAAACCCTCATATACAGAACCAAACGCCTAGCTGACAAAGACCACCTGAAAACCAAATTACACTTCCTCACAAATACATTAATATCCATGGATTCTGAAGAAAAACAATCACCAAACTAATCCAAAAAGAGACCCCCCCCCCCAAGAACCAAGACAAAGAACAGGAAAATGGCATTGCCCTCCTCCCATACATTAAAGGTACCACAGACAAAATCAGCAAAATTCTCCACAAGCACAACATCAAGACAGCCTTCAACACCAACCAAAAAATAACCAATATTCTAAGGAATCCCAAAGACAAGATCCAGCTAGAAAGCCAAGGAGTCTGCAAAAGTCCATGTAAAATCTGCCCTGCCACTTACATAGGACAAACCAACAGAAGGAAAAGTGCACATATCGCAGTACATAAAAATGCATTAAAAATCATCTTAATACCTCATTTCTTTATCAACATTTCAAAACTACAGGACATGACATTGACCTCCAAGGAACTAAAATGATCTCCAAGGCTGAACAGCTGAACAGGAGAATAATCAGAGAAGCTATCAAAATAGAGAAGCAACCTAACAATATGAACAAACGTGACGACACCTCCTGCCTACCAGACATCTGGAAACCAGCACTGACCAACAGACGAGCCCCACCCTCCACCCAAGCCGCTGAAATTCAAAATAAGGAGAAACATACAAATAAGACCAATCAGCATCAATCTACCAATCATGATACAGCTGCACAGCCAATCAATCCACAGCCAATCAATCCACAACAACAGTCAGCACTCCCCCCCCACACCAAGATTTAAGGAAGGGCGACGCCTTCGTAATCGCAGACCGAAGCCTGATTAAAAACCCAATTAAAACAATTTAGATGTTCAGACTAAAAAGGCTGGAAGGTAGGTTAGGCCATACACACACACACACACACACACACACACACACACACACACACAATTAGGATGTAGAATGCTATTTCATAATTTATTTCTATTATGAAATTCTGAGTAGAGGTTACAGCATTATAGGTATGTACATATAGTATTAAAATAGTTCCCCCCTCTCTAATGTTAGTAACTGTAAGATTTTTTCTCACATATCAGTTACAACGTGTTCTTGAAAATTATCATGATATGAAATTTACTACCCTAATTACTGATTTCTATTTTGCCTCTTTTGCTCTGTCTTCAGTGCAATAATCTGACATTCCTCCAAAGTAATTAGCAATAGCACTCAGACTTTTATACTGCTTCACAGTGCTTTACTGCACTCTCTAAGTGGTTTGCAGAATCAGCATATTTTCCCTAACAATCTGGGTCCTCACTTTACCAACCTCAGTAGGATGGAAGGCTGAACCACACTTGAACCAGTCAGAATAAAACTTCTGGACTGAGCAGTAAATTAGCTTGCAATACTGCATTCTAACCACTGTAACACCACGGTTGGTGATAAAGCCTAACCAGTATTTCATACATTACCTTGAGGTTGCTTCTGATGGTGTTGGAATAAGGAGGAAAATGCTACTTTAAACACCATGACATTTTAAACCTCTGAGGGAGTTACAGTTCTAATGTGTAGTTTCATTTGGGAGAGATTGAGAGATATACCGTATTTGCCGGCGTATAAGACGACTGGGCGTATAAGACGACCCCCCATCATTTCCACTCAAAATATAGAGTTTGTTATATACTCGCCGTATAAGACTACTCCCTCTTTCGCACACCTTCCACACACAATGTTTCTGTGGCTCTTTGTCTCCTTCCCTCCCTCCCTCCCTGTCCCTCTCTGTTTCTCCCTCCCTCCTTCCCCTCTGTCTCCCCTCTGCGCTCTGTGGTGATGGCGAGGCCTTCCGCGGGGGCAGGGGCTGTCCCCTTCACGTCCTTGTCTCCCCGGATGCCGTCCAGAGCCGCGCAGAGCTGCCGCGCGGAGACTTGCCACTTTTCCGTGCATGCCTATCTTTTGCATGTCAACCAGTCGGGGCATCTGAGGTCCATACTCAATTGGAGAGCGCCGTGTTGGGGAAGCGCCCCCCCAGCCCCGGGGCTGCCTCCTCTCTTCTTTCCCTCGCCTCCTTCCGAGCCAAGGATATTTATTCTCCATGGTGCCGCCGTTCCCTTCTCCGCATGGCCCGAGCGCCTGTTCCTTACTGCTATGGTCTCAGCAGCTCCCAGCGCACCGCCCGGCTCGCCCGCTCACGGCTCTTGCCCGCGGCTCTTCTTGCCCGCTGCCCGCCTCGAAAGCCGGGAGGGAGGCGACCCCCTTCCATGGCGTGGAAAAGCACTTTCCACGCCGTGGAAGGGGGTCGCCTCCCTCCCGGCTTTCGACTGGCCGCGTCCAGGCGGGCAGCGGGCAAGAAGAGCCGCGGGGAAAAGCGCTTTCCACGCCGTGGAAGGGGGTCGCCTCCCTCCCGGCTTTCGACTGGCCACGTCCAGGCGGGCAGCGGGCAAGAAGAGCCACGGGCAAGAGCCGTGAGCGGGCGAGCCGGGCAGCGCGCTGGGAGCTGCTGAGACCATCGCAGTAAGGAACAGGCGCTCGGGCCATGCGGAGAAGGGAACGGCGGCACCATGGAGAATAAATATCCTTGGCTCGGAAGGAGGCGAGGGAAAGAAGGGAGGGGGCAGCCCCGGGGCTGGTGGGGGGGGCGCTTCCCCAACGCGGCGCCCTCCATTTGAGTATGGACCTCAGATGCCCCGACTGGTTGAAGTGCAAAAGATAGGCATGCGTGGAAAAGCGGCAAGTCTCCGCGCGGCTCTGGATGGCATCCAGGGAGACGAGGAACGTGAAGGGGACCTCGCGGATGACCCGGCGTATAAGACGACCCCCCCAATTGGAGGCATGTTTTTCGGGGCCAAAAAGTCATCTTATACGCCGGCTAATACGGTAGATATTTCTCTGTTTCCTGTACTTTTCTAGATTTCAAGGAGGAATGTCCTGAAGTTAAAAATGAATAGATTGATAGCAGGACACAGACTGCCATCTCCTGAGCCCACTGTGAAAAAAGATAATCTCTTTGATCTAATAACTGACTCAAACATATTTAGGCCGTTGTGGAGGAATGGAAAATAATTCAATTTTTAAAATGAAAAGCCAGTTTGGTCCAGTGGTCTAGTTGTTGAGTCACCAGGCTAGAAAGCAGATCCTATGTTTGGGTCAGTCACTCTCTCTCAATCCAACTCACCTCACAGAGTTTTGGGTGGAAAATAGGACGATGAAGTGTTTTTGATAGATGTACTGTTTGAGTTCTTTATAAAAAATGAAAGAACATACAAATTAAATATTGTGTTTTTAATTTTTAGATTTGGGGGTGAATTCTGGCTCAGAGCTCAGGCACTACAGTTTCAATGCACCTGAATAAAGGTTTTGTTGAATCTTTATACTTGTTTATTTCTTTATTAATGTAATTCTTTTGCAATTCTTCTCATTTATCAGTTAGTGAGGGTTATGGCAGTTGATGGGGACATGTTTGTCCTATAGGAAAACAAAACGTACCATTCCAATAACCTTTTAAATATGTGGGTCTGTGTGACAAAATGTTTGCTCTATTGCTGTGTGTTATGGATACTTTGTGTATGGCTTTATGTTGAAAAACTTGAGGAATCATAATTTTTATTTCTTCATTTAAGGGAACTTTAAAAAAAACCTTATTTATGAATACTCTATATTTTAAAACATGGCAAAAATAATAATGTAATGGATTAGGATTTAGGATTAGGATTTATTGGATTTATATGCCACCCTTCTGCCAAAGGACTCAGGGCGGCCTGGGTCCTTTTTAGGAGAAGGGCGGGGTACACATTTAATAAAATAAATAAATAAATAAATAAAATAAAAACACATAATACAAAAGTTTTAAAAAATTAAATAGTAAATCCAATAACCAATTGACAATTTACAATTAAACTTAAAATTAACAATTAACAATTAAAATTAATAGTTTATTTTACTCAGGCCAGGCCGGCTTGCTGGAAAAGCCAGCTTTTTAGGGCGCACTGGAAGGAAGGGAGGTCGGGAATTATGCGAAATTCTGGGGGTAGCTCATTCCAAAGGGAAGGCGCTCCCACAGAGAAGGCTCTCCCCGTGGGGGTTGCCAGCCAACACTTTCTGGCTGACGGCACCATGAGGAGGCCAACTCTGTGGGATCATACTGGACGATGGGAGGCTACCGGTGGCAGTAGGTGGTCTCGCAAGTAACCTGGGCCTAAGCCGTGGAGTGCTTTGAAGGTCATAATTAATATCTTGAATCGCACCCGGAAAACAACTGGCAACCAGTGCAGGCCGCCTAAAAGGGGTGTAACATGGGAGCACCTAGGTACCCCCATGATAACCCGCACAGCCGCATTCTGGACCAGTTGAAGCCTCTGGGTGCTCTTCAAGAGCAGCCCCATGTAGAGAGCATTACATTAGTCCAGGTGAGAAAGGACGAGGGCATGAGTGACTGTGCACAGGGCATTCCGATTCAGAAAGGAGAGCAACTGACGTACCAGGCGAACTTGGTAAAAGGCCCCCCTGTTCATGGCTGTCAGATGTTCTTCTAAGCTAAGCTGCATATTCAGGAGGACTCCCAGATTGTGGGCCCTTTCTGAGGTGGGTAAAATTTCTGCCCCTATCACCAAAGTTGGGACCACGTGGACAAATCAGGATGATGGGAACCACAGCCACTCAGTCTTGGAGGGATTGAGCCTGTTCTTCCCCATCCAGATCCGCACAGCCTCCAGGCATCGGGACATCACATCGAGGGCATTGTTGGGGTGGTTTGGGGTAGAGATGAAAAGTTGGCTATCATCAGCATATTGATGATACCATACCCCAAAACCACGGATGATCTTGCCCAGCAGTTTCATGTATATGTAGAACAGGAGAGGTGAGAGAACTGACCTCTGGGGCACCCCACAAGTGAGGCGCCTCGGGGTTGATCCCTGTCCTCCAGTCAACACAAATTGTGATCAATCCAACAGGTAGGAGAACCACTGCAAAATGGTGCCCCCCACTCCCAACCCCCCGAGTCATCGCAGTAGGATACCATGGTCGATGGTATTGAAAGCTGCCGAGAGATCTAATAGGACCAGGACAGATGAATAACCCCTGTCCCAGGCCTGCCAGAGATCATCAACCAACATAACCAATGCCATCTCCGTGCTGTTCCCAAGCCTGAAACCTGACTGAAACAGATCCAGGTAGGCAGCTTCATCCAGGTACTGGGGAAGCTGACGTGCTACCACACTCTCAACAACCTTCGCTACAAAGACCAGATGATAGTTGGCTACAGAAGATGGATCCAGGGAAGGCTTCTTGAGGAGGGGCCTCACTACCGCCTCCTTCGGGGTGGTAGGAAAGAACCCCTCTCTCAATGAAGTGTTGGTAATCGCCTAGAGCCAGCCTCGTGTCACCTCCTGGGAAGCTGAAATTAACCATGAGGGACACGAGTCCAGCACACAAGTGGCAGCACTAAGTCTCCCCATAATCCTGTCCATACCCTTGGGGGTCCCAGGATCAAACTCATCCCAGATGGTCTCCACAAGATTGATCCCCATCGACTCGCCCAAATCTACCCAGTCAGAGTCCAAGCCTGTCCGAATCTGAGCAATTTTATCCTGCAGATAATAATAATAATAATAATAATAATAATAATTTAATTTTATACCCGCGCTCTCTCCCCTAGGGGACTCGAGGCGGGGCACAGGCAATTAAAATACAAGAACAAAATACAAAATACAAACTACAAAATTAAAAGTAAATTAAATTATTCCTGCGCTAAAACCCATATGCTAAACTAAAAATTACCCCTAAAACCCCCTAACCTAAAAAGAGACTACCCAAGGCCGGCCAGGCGAAAAAAGTGTGTCTTTAGTTTTAAGCGGAAGGAGCGGAGGTCCGTGGTTGTCCTAATATCGGGGGGAAGGTCGTTCCAGAGGGCTGGGCTCGCCACAGAGAAGGCCCTTCCCCTGGGCGTCGCCCGCTGACAAAGTCTAGTGGACGGCACCCGGAGCAGTCCCTCTCTCTGGGAGCGTATCGGCCGTGAGGATGTATGAGGCAGGATCCGATCCCGCAGATAGCTAGGTCCCGAGCCATGGAGCGCTTTAAAGATGATAATTAACACCTTGAAGCGCACCCGGAAGACGACAGGTAGCCAGTGCAGCTCGCGCAAGAGCGGTGTTACGTGGGCAAACCTAGAGGTGCCCATAATTGCTCGCGCGGCTGTGTTCTGGACCAACTGAAGCCTCCGGGTGCACCTCAAGGGGAGCCCCATGTAGAGAGAGTTGCAATAATCCAGTCGGGATGTCACGAGAGCATGACTGACTGTGCGAAGGGCGTCCCGATCCAATAGGGGGCGCAACTGGCGTACCAGGCGGACCTGGTAAAACGCCCTCCTGGCCACGGCTGTCACTTGATCTTCCATGGACAGCCGGGTATCCAGGAGGACACCCAAGTTGCGCGCCCCATCCACAGGGGCAGGATGTTCGCCCCCTATGGCCAGAGATGGAATCATCTGGTTGAATCGGGCAGCCGGAAACCACAGCCACTCGGTCTTGGTCGGGTTGAGCCTGAGTCCGTTACTCCCCATCCAGATCCGCACGGCTTCCAGGCACTGGCACATCACCGCTACGGCATCGTTGGGGTGGTTTGGGGTAGATATGTACAGCTGGGTGTCATCAGCGTACAGATGGTACTCTACCCCAAAACCACGGATGATCTCACCCAGCGGCTTCATATATGCATTAAACAGGAGAGGCGAGAGGACCGACCCCTGAGGCACCCCACATGTGAGGGGTCTCGAGGTCGACCTCTGCCCTCCTGCCAACACAAATTGCGATCGGCCAGAGAGGTAGGAGGAGAACCACCGTAACACGGTGCCTCCCACCCCCAACCCCCCCAGCCGATGCAATAGGATACCATGGTCGATGGTATCGAAAGCCGCCGAGAGGTCTAATAGGACCAGGATGGAGGAACAACCCCCATCTCTGGCCCTCCAGAGATCATCGACCAACGCGACCAATGCCGTCTCGGTGCTATGCCCGGGCCGAAAGCCGGACTGGCGCGGGTCTAGATAATCAACTTCCTCCAGGTGACGGGGAAACTGTTGTGCCACCACACTCTCAACAACCTTCGCCAAAAAGGGAAGGTTGGAGACTGGACGATAGTTGTTTAAAAGAGCTGGATCCAAAGAGGGCTTCTTAAGGAGGGGCCTCACCATAGCCTCTTTTAGGGAAGCAGGCAAGGAACCCTCACTCAAGGATGCGTTGATAACCTCTTGGAGCCAGCCTCGTGTCACCTCCCAGGATGCCAGTACAAGCCAGGAGGGACACGGGTCCAATAAACATGTGGTGGCTCGCAGTCGCCCACGTAACCTGTCCATATCCTCGGAAGCAACGGAGTCAAACTCCTCCCAAACAAGATCCGCCTCGCGGCATTCCACTGGACCAGCAATGGGGGCTAACTCATTCTGTATCTGAGCGGTTTTCTCCTGCAGATAAGACACAAATTCCTCTGCTCTACCCTGTAACGGGGCTTCCCGCACCCTCTGTTGAAGGAGGGAGCGGGTCACCCTAAACAGGGCGGCAGGGCGGTTATCTGCAGATGCTATGAGAGTGGCGCAATGATGGCGTTTGGCCACTCTCAGCACCACAATGTAAGTCCGTAAATGGGCTCTTACCTGTGTCCGGTCAGATTCAGAGCGGGAAGCCCTCCATCTTCTCTCTAGGCATCTCTTGTGGCGTTTCATCACCCTTAGCTCCTCGGTAAACCAAGGGGCCAGGGTGGCTCGGCGCCACACGAGAGGCCGCAAGGGCGCGACCCGATCCAAGGCTCCCGTGGTCGCAATATTCCATGCGGCCACGAGGTCCTCCATCGGGGCGCGGGTCAGGGGTACAGGAAGTGGCCCAAGCGCCGCCTGGAACCCGTCTGGGTCCATCAGGCGCCTGGGGCGGAACCAGATTGGTGATTCAGGTTCCGCCTCCCCGCGGAGGGGAGCAGCGGTCGGAAAGTCGAGCTGGAGAAGTGAGTGGTCTGACCATGACAAGGGCGTGATGACTATATCCCCTATACCCAGATCACTCGCCCATTGGCCAGAGACGAAGATGAGATCTGGTGTGTTTCCACCCTCGTGGGTGGGGCCTTGAATTACTTGGGTCAGGTCCATGGCCGTCATGGAAGCCATGAACTCCCGAGCTACCTCGGATGATACGCCAACCGTTGGCAAGTTGAAGTCCCCCATGACTAAAAGTCTGGGGGTCTCAATTGCCACCGTAGCGATCACCTCTAGGAGCTCGGGCAGGACTGCTGCTGCATAGCGAGGAGCCAGGTATACAACTAGCAAGCCCAACTGCCTCCCTAGGCCCCACTTCACGCAGAGGGACTCACAACCAGTGGTCTGTGGCACAATGGTTTCTCTCGGCTCAAGACTTTCTTTCACAATGACCGCTACCCCACCGCCCCTACCCAGGGCCCGGGGCTGATGAAAAGCGCGGTAACCTGGTGGGCAGATTTCAACGAGGGGAAGTCCTCCCTCAAGGCCCAACCAGGTCTCCGCAATCCCAACCAGGTCCGGCCCCCCCTCTGACACAAGGTCATTAATGAGGGGGGCTTTGTTGACAACGGACCTGGCATTGCAAAACATCAGCCGTAGGCCCTGGCTCTGTACTCCCTGACCACTTAGCCTGCGGGGGTTGTGGCACTTGACCGTTTGAAGCCAACGGCTACGTGCCTCCAACTGGGAGGCTGGAACTTGTCTCCCCTCGGACCTGCCTCTCCCCACGACCCTCTGGATCGGTCGGCCCTCCATCGGAACGACTCGCGTTTCCCCCCTCCTGTCGGAACCTTCCGCCTCCCTCCGCCGCCTGCTAATCCGGCCCTTACTTTCACTAATACCCCCTGTCTCTGTCTGTCTAAACCCACCCCCCTCCCTGGTACCCCCTAAAAGCACCAATAATTTAGATACTAAAAACCCCCTAAGGCCGCGCTTCTCCCATCTCTCCGGATTAATGAATCCCTCATCAAGATGGGCCCTCGATAGAGCAGAGGGCCAAGCCTGTGAGAGCGGGGACTCTCGTAAAAACAAAAGATTTGCTCTGGAGTACATTGCGTTGTAATAAATAATTAAAACTAATCATCAATATAAAACAATGTAAGAATAATTTCATTAGTGTGTCATGGGTTAAATAGGATCTTAAAAACGTCATTAGCCATAATTTAAATTCATCAGAGATCTAATAAAGTGAATAAGTGCTATAGTAAGGAAGTTCACAATGTCAATTGGGTGTCCATTTGATGTTCCAGTCCAAAAGATCTTTAGGACATTCATAAGGTCTTTAAAGAGGTCTTAATACGGCACAGTTCTATTGGTCTCAACAAATCATCATCACAAGGGGAAGGGTTTCTTCTCAAGTTGCTGAAGAATGTAAGTTTGGCTCCAGCTAAGCCGGAAAGGAGTCTGTTCTCCCTGATGGAAAATTGCTCCCAGCTGGGGGTTTAACCAGGCCCAGGCCGGCTATCCAACCTCCTAGCCCGACCCGGCCTAACAGGCCAGAAACCTCCAGTCTCCAACCTCCAATTTCCTGGCCTGGGGCCTGTTGTACGGGCCTCACCCCTCGACCGATCACCAGGGTCGGGGGATTACTGTCCTCCCCAGCCCAGGGCTCAATCAGCTTCTACTGGCTGCCACCAGTCAGCCCCGCAGCCGACAGTCCGGTCCGAGCCCCCGCCATTAAAACTCGGGGACACCGGCCTTCCGTCCGGGGCTCTCACCCCCGTCTCACCGCTGTCGTTGCAAGGCTGGCTTCAGCTTCAATCGCGGCGCTCCCACCGCCGCCCTTCGAGTCTTCCATGGTCGGTCAGTCAGCAGATACTGAACAAATTCTTCAGCCTGACCCTGCAAGTGGTCTTTCCCAGTTCCTTGGTTGAGTAAGGAACGGGTCACCCTAAACAGGGCGGCTGGAAGGTTATCTGCGGACATGATAAGAGTGGAAAAATGTTGCTGTTTTGCTGCTTTTATCGCCACTAAGTAGGATTTGATATGAATTCTTACTAATGTTCGATCAGATTCAGACCGGCTGGCCTTCCAAGCACTCTCTAGGCATCTTTTCTGGCGTTTCATCTCCCGGAGCTCCTCGGTAAACCAGGGAGCGACCCAGGATTGTCACCGGGTCAGAGGCCGCAAAGGCACAACATGGTCCAAGGCCCCAGTGGCCGCCCTATCCCAGGCTTCCACTAGGGCTTCGGTCGAGCTGTGAACAAAGGATTCAGGAAAAGTCCCAAGCTCTATCAGAAACCTTTCAGGGTCCATCAGGCACCTGGGGCAGAACCATTTAGTCAGTTCCACCTCCCTGCGGTGATGGGTAGCAGTCTGGAAGCCGAGCCTAATGAGGAAATGATCTGACCATGACAAGGGTTGGATAGAAATATCCCCTAAATCTAGATCATTCATCCACTGTGCAGAGACAAAAATCGAGTGTGTGCCCGCTATTATGGAGTGGGGTCTTGAATTAACTGAGTTAGGTCCATAGCCGTCATGGAAGCTATGAACTCCCGAGCTGACTCGGATGTCTCGCCAATGGAAAGCAGATTGAAATATCCCAAGACCATAAGCCTGGGGAAGTCAACTGCCAATCCGGCTAACACATTCAGCAGCTCCGGCAGGGCTGATGAAATGCAGCAGGGAGACAGGTACGTAACAAAGAGGCCCACCTGAACTCCAAGACCCCACTTCACCAAAGGGACTCACACCTGCCTATCTGAGGAACAGTTTCCCTAATAACCACTGCCACCCCCCACCCCTGCCCTGCGCTCTTGGCTGGTTAAACGCCCGGAAGCCTGGTGGGCATAATTCACTAATGGGAACACCCCCCTCATGGCTCAACCAGATCTCCGTAATACATGCCAGGTCTGCTTTCCCCTCTTGTATGAGGTCATAAATGAGGGGAGCCTTATGTACCATGGACCTGGCGTTAAGCAACACCAGCCGGAGACCAGGGTCATGCAATCCCAAGCACCCAGGGGTGCGGGAAGGGCAATGAGGGCTGGAACATGCAATCGCTCTTAAACAGCGAACCTGTGTCCCCTGAACATGATTTGGCCCTTGACCACCACCATATCTGCCTCTCCCATAAACAGTAGAGATGGTAAACCCCCCCCCCCCGCAATGGCATGGCTTAATGTCTCCCCCAGAATCCCAGCCCTTCCCAGCATTCCTGACCTGTGCCCATTATTTAGCTCTGGCCTGTGCCCTGGCAGATTCCCTCCCAAGCCTGTCTGAGCCATCCAAATCAACCCATCTGCCCACCCCTTAAAATTTGATTTAAAGGACTGCCTTCCGGTTTCCCGAAGGCGACGGTCAAGTCCTGGCACTCGTCCGCTGTTTTGTTTCTTTTACGGTCCCTAACGGGACAGGGAGTTCCTTTTAAAGGACTCCCGCCGTACAGTCGGCTCGCTGGGATTTCCCTATCCTGACGGCGGTCGGGGGGGGTCCTTGTCCTCGACCCAGGAGTAGAAGAACATGCTGCGGGGGGCTTGGTTCCCTTTGCCAATGGAGGACCGGAACATTTGATTGTTTTCGAGAGGGCTGAATCGCTGGAGTTGGAGGCAACGCCGAGACTCTAGGCTATAGAGTGGATTGTGAGTGAACTTCTTTTATTGCTTGCAACTTTGCTATCAAAGAAGATGGAGGGGGGAGTTTGTGAAACCCCCCCTCAGAACGGAAAAAAGTAGCGTTTTAAAAATGCTCCTCAGGCTTGAGGAAGCGGAGAAATCACCATCCGAATTTCTTTAAAAGATAATGAAAGTCTTTCCGGAATGATTATTGGATACTTAGAATCGAAGTCTGGCAACAAAGTAACCATTTTTACTTGCTGATTCCCGGTGGCTTCCAGATGGGCGGGGGAAGATGGCGTTCCTTTGTTCTCAGGAGACATACTTTTCATGGAAAACTACCTACATTCCTCTGTGCTCGGGACTTTCTCTCTTTATTAATGATTGCATCTAAATGATTAATTGGACCTTTCCCTCAAGTGCTTCCTTCTTCTTTTTTTTTTTTTGATTGCTTGAAGAAATTGGTTTCTCTCTGGACTCAAATTAGACCAAATTGTGACTTTGTTTATTGGAATTTGCTCATACCCTGTCTCATTAACTCCTCTTCAGCAGACGCCATTTTACTGACACAGACTTAAATTCTTTCACCATGGCTTCAAAAAAGCAGACACATCAACCTAAAATCACCTCGATGTTACCCGAAAAACCTGATATGGATGCTAGATTAACAGCTATGGAAGAAACTCTTCAGACTTTGGTGAAAGAAATCAAAGAAATGAGGAAGGACCATGTCAGTTCTAAATTAGAACTTTTGGAGACGCAGAAGAAATTAATGGAAAATACACAAAAGATTGATGGGCTGGAGGTGGGGTTGGCTGGGACAAGGGGAGAGCTTAAAAGTAGTAATAATGAAATAGGGGATTTAACTGGTCATATGTCTAGGATGGATTTTGAAAGGATGTCATATTTTTTAAGATTTCAGAACGTTTCTGAGGAGAGTGGTGAAGATTTAACTGATTTAATGTGCACAATTTTAGCAGATTATGTACACAAGCCTAAGGATGAGATTAGGGGGGACATTGACTTGATATATAGGATAAATTCAGCATATGCCAGGATAAATGAAGTACCCAGAGAGATACATATTAAATTTGTAAGAAGGTCGACAAGGGAAAGGACCTTGAGGGCGCAAAGAGACAGTCCTTTAATTTATCAACAGAAAGAGATTGCCATCTTGAAGCAGGTCCCGAAGAAGATTAGAGAGATAAGACGGAAATATTCCTTCTTATCCAAAATATTATTTAAACAGGGGGTCTGGTTCAAGTGGGTGATGCCAGAGGGAATGTTGGTGTTCTGGGAGGGAGGCAGAGTACGAATTAAAACAGTTGCAGAAGCAGAAGCCTTTCTTAAAAACATTCCTCAATCCTGGAGGACGAAAATGGGGGAGCAGAGGGTGCCGCGGCCCCGCCCACTGGGGGCCAGGGAGAAGAAGATACAATTGCCAAAAGACTTAGATCTCAAAAGTGACTTTATTTTAATACAATATAACTTCTGTTTGGATGTGTATACATGATTGCTAGCATAGATTTTATGATGTTATATTTGCATTTCTTTCCACTTTGTAGTACAAATGAAAATTTAATGTATTATCTATATTTTGTTATGAAGCCTCGGAAGGGGTCAACGACTTCGACGTGAAAGTTCTCACAATATCTTTTACACACCCTACCCTTTACCTTATTTGTAAAAATTATAAAACCCAATAAAACTTTTTTTCAAAAAAAATTTTGATTTAAAAAACCCTGTAGAAAACCCCTGAGAAGTCTCTTCTTGGCATGCCACATCTCGGGATCCTAAAATCTGTCATTAAGGAAGCGTCTTGATAGGCAAGAAGGCCATCCCCGGGAAAGGGGAGTTCCCGAAGGGAGTAAAGTTCTGTCAGAGTGTAACATAGAGGAGAGTGTGGCATCAACCAAATGGGATGACAACCACGGACCTCCGCTCCTTCCGCTTAAAATTAAAGACGCACTTTTTTCGTCTGGCCGGCCTTGGGTAGTCTCTTTTTAGGTCAGGGTTTTTTAGGGGTAATTTTTAGTTTAGTTATGGGTTTTAGCGCAGGATTTATTTAATTTATTTTTAACTTTGTATTTTGTATTTGTTTGTGGTCTATTTGTATTTTTAATTGCCTGTGCCCCGCCTCGAGTCCCCTTGGGGAGAGAGAGCGGGATAGAAATTAAAATTATTATTATTATTATTATTATTATTATTATTATTATTATTATTATTATTATTATTATTATTA
The DNA here is from genome assembly GCA_039707465.1 of Rhabdophis nuchalis. Lineage (NCBI taxonomy): Eukaryota > Metazoa > Chordata > Lepidosauria > Squamata > Natricidae > Rhabdophis > Rhabdophis nuchalis. The sequence goes on along the minus strand of CM077647.1, from coordinate 103,757,436 downwards.
TTATTATTATTATTTACAAGGAGATGAAACAGGGAGATGACATGTCCACAGGGGAGCAGCTGACAGTGTTCAAAAGGGTAGCGGGAGGCTTATGTCCATCATAGCCATGGTTGGTTTTAAAGACGGTATGTAATGGTAACGGCAAAATATCAGAATTGCAGTAGATAGTAAATTGCAAGATGATAGAGTGGCCCCTAATGGTGGCGGTGAGAACAGCAGTAGCGGCTGCTCAAACACCTCCAGCAGCCGAGCTCTGTCCGTGCCAGCTGCATTCATATCCATCGCCAGGGCCACATTCCATTGACCCAGTCCATGGTGTCACACGAGGAGGGGCCAAATGTCCAAGTGGCACAGTACAGTGGCCCAGGCAGCGACAGTGATACCGGAGGAGGCCACAACAAAGGACAACCCCCCATTCCCACTGCACCCACCCCAACTACTGAAGCTATCTCCCGCTGGCAACAATATCCATGCTGGCCACCTCAGCCACTCCCCGCTAAGCCAGTCTATCATGTCCATAACGAAGGGGGGAGGGTGGGTGACCGGGATAGTACCACTGCATGAGGAGGAGCAGTAGCAGAGACCCCAGGCAGGGTGCCCCACCGTCCCACCGCTGCCGCCGCCCACACCCACGCCGGCAGCCAAAGACGCTCTCCATTCTCCACCCCGTTTCACTCACAGCTACAAAACAGCTGCAAAGCAGAAAGCTACAAAGAGGAAGACGTAGCTCAATGGTACCCCCAGGGTCCCAGGAAGTTCTCACAGCTGGACCTGGAACCGATGATGGAATAGGATACCCCTTGCATGCCCGAGAAGGAGAATCATCTCCCCGAAGCTCTCCTCAAACGCGACAGAACACCATCTTGGGCATGCATGAAGGAGATCAAAAAATAAACTGAAAACAGTTAATTCCTGTTATAAATAAAACCAATCCTGAGCCTTGGGTACGGGCTTTGAATTTATGGTTGAGAAAGGAATATTTGTCATAAGTATTTGCTTCTATTTTTGCAAGCAGACTGCAGTGCATTTTATGAGTTACACTATTAAGGTAAAAGAAATCTGTTATTGGTTTTTTGTCTTCAAATGCTGTGATTTACTGAAGTTAGATTCTGTTATTCCATAGAAAGAAGCAATTAATATATTTTAGTATTTTTTCATTATCAGCTTGAAAAGTTTATAAAAATAGAGACATATGTTAAAGACATTGCATCAAAATTAATATACATCTAGGAAAGTTGCAAAGCAAATGTTAGGGATAAGTTGCATTTATGCAAATAAAGTATACAAAGGAGAAGGCGCATAAATTATGTCTAATAATAGAAATAGCTAAGCATGCTAGGGGAAGGTTGTGCAAAATAACAGATATAATGGGATAATCATGTAAGTAACAAAAATGTATTCTGCAGAAAAATAATCACAGAAATTCATGCTAGCAACTTTGTAATTTCTATTCTATATTGAAAAAGTATAAGGGAAAAGGGCATGAAAACAAGCACTATTGTCACTGTTCTGAACATTCATGTTACAGCACTGGCTGATTTTCTCTGACTTAAAAAACTAAGGAGAATCAATCCTGGGTTGGTACCTGGATGGGATCCCTGAATAGAATACTAAGCCATAAAGAGAAATCCACGGCAAATCATTTATTTACTGTTTCTGAAAATGACATGGATGTGTTTATTTTAATTTTTTCAGAAAAATTTTTATTGGTTTTTAACAAATTATATTGTAGGAAAAGGGTATAAGGATTTTGTTTTACATTGTAGAGCTTCCATGTCAGAGGTGGTGGAGTCATGTGGGTCTTCATTCAATTATTTTGTTAAGTAGAAAATGGTCGGAAATACATATATATCACATTTTTCATTTTAAGTTCATACATTCAATCTTTAGTTCTGGATTCACATCCATTTCAAGAATTACAGTATTTCAAAGTTTACTTATTTTTGAGACCTAAGTCTCTTTGCTATTGCACCCTCCTTTTTCCTCGCCCCGGCGGGCGGGGCCATGGCTCCTCCCGTTCCTTCTTCTTTGTCACCCAGGATTGAGGAATGTTTTTTAAGAAAGGTCTCAGCCTCCCCTGTTGTTTTAATTTTAATTCTACCTCCCTCCCAGAATACCAACAATCCCTCAGGCATTAACCACTTAAACCAGATTCCATTTTCATATAATTTTCTAGAAAGGAAAAAATATTTCCTTCTCAATTCTCTAACTCTTTTTGGTATCTGTTTTAGAATATTAATGTCTTTTTGTTCAAACTTCAACGGGCCCTCTCGCTGGGCCCTTAGTATTGCATCCCGTGTGGACTTCCTTAAAAATTTAATATGGATCTCTCTGGGTACTTCATTTATTCTAGCATATGCTGAGTTAATTCTGTAAATCAAATCTATTTCTCCCCAAAGGTATTCTTACTTTTTTTTACATAGTCTGCTAAAATTTCACTCATCAAATCTCTCAAATCTTCCCCTTCCCTCTCAGGAATGTTCTGAAACCTAAGGAAGAAAGACATTCTTTCAAATTCGAACTTAGACATATGTGTGGAAAATTCCACTGATTCCTTTTTCAGTTCCTTTATTTCTGCTGTCATCTCAACTACTTTCTCCTTTAATTCAACGATGTCCTGTTGATTGGTCACTGTAGTTTTTTGTGTCTCCTGCAGGTCTGTTCTTAAATCTCCCATATCTTTTATCAAAGCCTTCCGCATTTCTTGTATTTCTTTCATTATGTCATCCAGCGTTGTTTCCTTTTTTCCTCCCGTTGCCCCTTGTAACATTGTAGTGATTTTCCCTTGTTGTGGGGGTGGAGTAACTCTTGCTGTTGTTTGAGCTGGGAGGGATTTCCCCGTTGGCGATTTCTTTTTGTGGGGCATCTGTAACTTTAAGTGTTTACAATAGAAATGGTGCCAAGGAGAAGCAGTCTGTAGAAATTTGCAATATCAGGAACAAACAAAGTCAGTGTTCTAATTTATTTTTTATGAAGTCCAGAGGCAGTTGTCTTATAAATCCGAGATCAATAAGGAAAGTTCCACATGGGGCATACCAAGGGGTTCTCGAGAAAACCTTTGTAGTAAATTCTCTTCAATTTCACTCAACTGAGGGAATGTAACATAAGTCAGTAAAAACTTTTCCACTGGAACAAAGAAAACGTTTTGCCATTCTGCCTCAGGAAAGGGAAAGGAGAAGTGAAAGTTTCCTTCCCATAACTAGTTCCAATACACTGTTGCCGGCTGTAATTCCGTAGTAGAAACAAAGTTTCTGTTAGGTGTTATACACACGGATGTTGTTTTCTCTTCTCTCTGCTCTACTTAAAGAGCATTTTTAGCAGCCGCTTTTTGCAAGGGGGGGCTTCTTCAATTGAAACTCCCCCCTCTATCTTTCTTCCGTTTAAGATCAAATAGTAAATAATCAAACACTCACAGTCCACTTTCTTTTTCTGTTAGGAAGGTTCCCACTGCGATCCACCAGATCCGGCATTTCCGCCCGTCTTCTTTATTTTTTAATAATAATAATAATAATAATAATTTAATTTTATATCCCGCTCTCTCTCCCCAAGGGGACTCGAGGCGGGGCACAGGCAATTAAAAATACAAATAAAACCACAGACAAATACAAAATACAAAATTAAAAATAGATTAAATTGATCCTGCGCTAAAACCCATAAACTAAACTAAAAATTACCCCTAAAAACCCCTAACCTAAAGAGAGACTACCCAAGGCCGGCCAGACGAAAAAAGTGTGTCTTTAATTTTAAGCGGAAGGAGCGGAGGTCCGTGGTTGTCCTGATATCGGGGGGAAGGTCATTCCAGAGGGCTGGGCCCACCACAGAGAAGGCCCTTCCCCTGGGCGTCGCCCGCTGACAAAGTCTAGTGGACGGCACCCGGAGAAGTCCCTCTCTGTGGGAGCGAATCGGCCGTGAGGATGTATGGGGCAGGATCCGATCCCGCAGGTAGCTAGGTCCCGAGCCATGGAGCGCTTTGAAGATGGTAATTAACACCTTGAAGCGCACCCGGAAGACGACAGGTAGCCAGTGCAGCTCGCGCAAGAGCGGTGTTACGTGGGCAAACCTAGAGGTGCCCATAATTGCTCGCGCGGCTGCATTCTGGACCAACTGAAGCCTCCGGGTACACCTCAAGGGGAGCCCCATGTAGAGAGAGTTGCAATAATCCAGTCGGGATGTCACGAGAGCATGACTGACTGTGCGAAGGGCGTCCCGATCCAATAGGGGGCGCAACTGGCGTACCAGGCGAACCTGGTAAAACGCCCTCCTGGCCACGGCTGTCACTTGATCTTCCATGGACAGCCGGGTATCCAGGAGGACACCCAAGTTGCGCGCCCCATCCACAGGGGCAAGATGTTCGCCCCCTATGGCCAGCGTTGGAGAGAGCTGGTTGAATCGGGCAGCCGGAAACCACAGCCACTCGGTCTTGGTCGAGTTGAGCCTAAGTCCGTTACTTCCCATCCAGATCCGCACGGCTTCCAGGCACTGGCACATCACCGCTACGGCATCGTTGGGGTGGTTTGGGGTAGATATGTACAGCTGGGTGTCATCAGCGTACAGGTGGTACTCTACCCCAAAACCACGGATGATCTCGCCCAGCGGCTTCATGTATGCGTTAAACAGGAGAGGCGAGAGGACCGACCCCTGAGGCACCCCGCATGTGAGGGGTCTCGGGGTCGACCTCTGCTCTCCTGCCCGCACAAATTGCGATCGGCCAGAGAGGTAGGAGGAGAACCACCGTAAAACGGTGCCTCCCACCCCCAACCCCCCCAGCCGATGCAATAGGATACCATGGTCGATGGTATCGAAAGCCGCCGAGAGGTCTAATAGGACCAGGATGGAGGAACATCCCCCATCTCTGGCCCTCCAGAGATCATCTACCAACGCGACCAATGCCGTCTCGGTGCTATGCCCGGGCCGAAAGCCGGACTGGCGCGGATCTAGATAGTCAACTTCCTCCAGGTGACGGGGAAACTGTTGTGCCACCACACTCTCAACAACCTTCGCCAAGAAGGGAAGGTTGGAGACTGGACGGTAGTTGTTCAAAAGAGCTGGGTCCAAAGAGGGCTTCTTGAGGAGGGGCCTCACCATGGCCTCTTTTAGGGAGGCAGGCAAGGAACCCTCACTCAAGGATGCGTTGACAACCTCTTGGAGCCAGCCTCGTGTCACCTCCCAGGATGCCAGTACAAGCCAGGAGGGGCACGGGTCCAATAAACATGTGGTGGCTCGCAGTCGCCCACGTAGCCTGTCCATATCCTCGGAAGTAACGGAGTCAAACTCCTCCCAAACAAGATCTCTCTCGTGGCATCCCACTGGGCCATGAATGGGGGTTAGCTCACTCTGTATCTGGGCGGTTTTCTCCTGCAGAAAAATCACAAATTCCTCTGCTCTACCCTGTAGCGGGGCTTCCCGTTCCCTCTGTTGAAGGAGGGCGCGGGTCACCCTAAACAGGGCGGCAGGGCGGTTTTCTGCGGATGCTATGAGAGTGGCACAATGATGACGTTTGGCCACCCTCAGCGCCACAATGTAAGTCCGTAAATGGGCTCTTACCTGTGTCCGGTCAGATTCAGAGCGGCTAGCCCTCCATCTTCTCTCTAGGCATCTCTTGCGGCGTTTCATCACCCGCAGCTCCTCAGTGAACCAAGGAGCCAGGGTGGTTCGCCGCCGCGAGAGAGGCCGCAAGGGCGCGACCCGATCTAAGGCTCCCACGGCCGGGTCAGGGATACAGGAAATGGCCCAAGCGCTGTCTGGAACCCATCCGGGTCCATCAAGTGCCTGGGGCGGTACCAGATTGGTGACTCTGGTTCCGCCTCCCCGCGGAGGGGAGCAGCGGTCGGAAAGTCGAGCCGGAGAAGTGAGTGGTCTGACCATGACAAGGGTGTGATGACTATATCCCCTGTACCCAGATCACTTTTCCATTGGCCCGAGACGAAGATGAGGTCCGGCGTATGTCCACCCTCGTGGGTGGGGCCCTGAATTACTTGGGTCAGGTCCATGGCCGTCATGGAAGCCATGAACTCCCAAGCTACCACGGATGATTCACCCAACGATGGCAGGTTAAAGTCCCCCATGACTATAAGTCTGGGGGTCTCCACTGCCACCGTAGCGATCACCTCCAGGAGCTCGGGCAGGGCTGCTGCTACATAGCGGGGAGCCAGGTATACAACCAGCAAGCCCAACTGCCTCCCTAGGCCCCACTTCACGCAGAGGGACTCACAGCCGGAAGTCTGAGGCACAATGGTCTCTCTCGGCTCAAGGCCTTCCTTAATAATGACCGCTACCCCACCACCCCTGCCTAGGGCCCGCGGCTGATGAAATGCGCGGTAGCCTGGTGGGCACATTTCAACGAGGGGATGTCCTCCCTCGTGGCCCAACCAGGTCTCCGCAATTCCTACCAGGTCCGGCTCCCCCTCTGACACAAGGTCACTAATGAGGGGGGCTTTGTTGACAACGGACCTGGCGTTGCAAAACATCAGCCGCAGACCCTGGCTCTGTATTCCCTGGCCACCTAGCCTGCGGGGGTTGTGGCACCTGACCGTTTGTAACCAACGGCTACGTGCCTCCAACCGGGAGGAAGGAACTTGTCTCCCCTCGGACCTGCCCCTCCCCACGACCCTCTGGATGGGGAAGCCCTCCACCGGAATGACTTGTGTTTCCCCCCTCTTAACGGAACCATCCGCCTCCCTCCGTCGTCTGCTGGCTCGGCCCGTTCCCTTCTGGCTAGTCTCAACCTGTCTAAACCCTCCCCCCTCCCTGGTACCCCCTAAAATAAACAGCAATTTTTTAACTAAAAAACCCCTACACCTGCGCTTTCGCCACTTCTCCTGACTTATTAGTCCCTCATCAAAGTGTGCCCTTGATAACACAGCGGGCCATACCTGCGAGAGGGGGGACTCCCGCAGTAGGATTAGGTCTGCCCTTGAATATATTTTAAATTTCCAGCAAACGTTGGCGAGGGGATCCCCCCCGCTTTTCGCCCTCTTGGCTCCTAGGACGAAGCGGGAAAAAGTATTCCGCCGACCGCCGTCGATACGGAAGCTCCCACAGCCGCCCGTATGGCCGGGAGTTAACCCAACCTCCCTGGGCCCCCGGGGGGGGCAGCAAGAGAAGCAAGCGGCGGGAGCGCCGAGAAGCGCTCCCGTCATCGTCGAAAGCCGGAAGTCGAGTCGACATGGATGTGTTTATAAAGTCACAATGAATCAATTGGGTTGACAGATTTTACATTCATAAGTTTAAGTTGATTTTAATCATTATGCCAAATTTAATGCCACGAGATCTGGGTTGCAAAATTCCAGATAAGCACTAAAAAACAGCCAAGAGGTACTCATTGCCATCTAATGATTGCCTGGAATTTTACACCTCAGATCTGGTAATCCTAGCCAAACTGCATTGGTTTTGCATTAATTAATAACACAACTAGAATAATTCTAACAGTTATTTCTGAAAGCCATCAAATTGTGAATAGGTTAAATCTAGACTAAAGCTTGTGGGGTTTGCAAAAACCAACTCTTTATACGTATTTCAGTAGGAACTACACATCAATAACAATGCTAATTTATGACCTCACCTTTTTCAATATAAAGATGTGATATCAGTAACTGGACAGAGAAATTGCAAAGCTATACAATTAGTGTTCTGCGTATCATCTATGATCTTCCTTTAACCATAAAGGAAAAAATTAAAGTTCTCTGAGCTGGATATCAATTTCTTTACTGTTTTATTATTTAAAGATAAATCACATATTAGAAAGAAAATGAAGAAAGGAAGAAAGATAAGGGAGGTAGGGAGTATAGGAGGAAGAAACAAATACTAACATGTTATTTTTTAACTTTCTCTTTGTTGTACTTGTATTATTAATCAACATTTAACATTTTCATATATTTTCAACATTTGGTTTTTTGCTTATTTATTTATTTTTCTGCCATCTCCCTACAAGTGACTCTGGGCAGCTTACATGTTATAAAACAAATAAAAATAGTTAAAATATTAAAATAACACAAATTTAAAATATTATTAAAAACCATACTAAAACCGGAGTAAGAGAGCTAAGAGCTAGACAGGATGACAATGAGATCTTCTTACCCTATCAGCCATTTCCAGTGGTAAACAACCCCCTCAGGACCTCAGACCAACTAGGGTTTGATACCCTTCTGAAAGACCAAATGGAGGCAGCATTCTGAAGTGGTGGAATGTCCACAGGGATGGGACCACAGCAGAAAAGGCTCTTCTTCTTGACCCATCTGCTTAGCAGATGGAATCCATAGCAGGCCTCTTCCACTGGCATTAGTTGGGTGGGCTTGTCCCATCAGGGAGAGACTGCTCATCAGATAACAATAGCAATAGCACTTAGACTTATATACTGCTGCACAGTGTTTTGCATCTCTCTCTAAGTAGTTTACAGAGTCAACCTATTGCCTTCAACAATCTGAGACTTCATTTTGCTGACCTTGGAAGCATGGAAGACTGAGTCAACTATGAGCCAGTCAGGAAAGAATTCCTGGCAGCAGGCAAAGTTAGCCTACATTCTAACCATGGCACTACCATGGTTATCTGCGGATACGATGAGAGTGGCACAATGATGACATTTAGCCACTCTCAATGCCACAAGGTAAGTCCGTAAATGGGCTCTCACCTGTGTTCAGTCAGATTCAGACCGTGTGGATCTCCATCTCCTCTCTAGGCATCTCTTGTGGTGCTTCATCACCCTCAGCTCCTCGGAAAACCAAGGAGCCTGGGTGGCTCGTCGCCGCAGGAGAGGCCGCAAGGGCGCAACCCGATCCAAGGCCCCTGTGGCCGCGATATTCCACGCGGCCACAAGGTCCTCCATTGGGGCGTGGGTCAAGGACACAGGTAATGGCCCAAGCACCATCTGGAACCTATCCGGGTCCATCAGACGCCTGGGGCGGAACCATATAGATGAATCAGGTTCCGCCTTCCCGCGGTGGGGTGTAGCGATTGGAAAGTCGAGCCGGAGAAGTGAGCGGCCATGACAAGGGTATGATGGCTACATCCCCTATACCCAGATCACTCTTCCACTGACCAGAGACAAAAATTAAATCCAGCGTGTGTCCTCCTTCATGCGTGGGGCCACGAATTACTTGAGTCAGGTCCATGGCTGTCATGGAGGCCATGAACTCCCGAGCTGCCTCTGATGATTCGCCCACCGATGGCAGGTTGAAGTCCCCCATGACAACCAGTCTGGGGGTCTCAACCGGCATCTCGGCGATCACCTCAAGGAGCTCGGGCAGGGCTGCTGTTACATAGCGGGGAGCCAGGTATACAATCAGCACGCCCAACTGCCTCCCTAGGCCCCCCTTCACACAGAGGGACTCACAGCCGGTGGTCTGCGGTACAGTGATCTCTCTCGGCTCAAGACCTTCCCTAACAATAACTGCTACCCCGCCACCCCTGCCTAGGGCCCGTGGCTGATGAAAAGCGTGGTAACCTGGCAGGCACATTTCTACGAGGGGAAGTCCTCCCTCATGGCCCAGCCAGGTCTCCGCAATTCCCACCAGGTCTGGCTCCCCCTCCGACACAAGGTTGTGGACGAGGGGGGCTTTGTTGACCACGGACCTGGCGTTGCAAAACATCAGCCTCGGGCCCTGGCTCTGTAATCCCTGACCACCTAGCCTGCGGGGGTTGTGGCACCTGACCGTATGTAAACATCGGCCTGGTGCCCTCAACCAGGAAAGAGAAGCCTGTCTCCCATCGCACCTACCCCTCCCTACGACCATCTTGATGGGTAGACCCTCAATGGAAATGGCTTGTGTATCCCCCCTCCTGATGGACCCTTCCGCTTCCTTCCTCGCTCTGCTGGCTTTGCCCGTTTCTTTCTTATCTCCCTTAACCTGACTAAACCCTCCCCCCTCCCTGGTACCCCCTAAAATACGTAACATATATTTAACTAAAAAAAACCTATGCGGCCGTGCGGGCAATTCTGGGTGCCCCTAGGCATTTCCACGTAACACCGCTCCTGCGCGAGCTGCACTGGCTGCCTGTGGTCTTTTGGGTGCGCTTCAAGGTGCTGACCACCATCTTTAAAGCGCTCCATGGCACGGGACCTAGCTATCTGCGAGATCGCATCCTACCCCATACATCCCTCCGACCGATCCGCTCCCACAGAGAGGGACTTCTCCGGGTGCCATCCACTAGGCAATGCCAGCGGGCGACACCCAGGGGAAGGGCCTTCTCTGTGGCGGGCCCAGCTTTATGGAACAACCTACCCCCCAACCTCAGAACAACCACAGACCTCTGCACCTTCCGACAAAAGCTCAAGATTTATCTTTTCCAACAGGCCGGCCTGGCCTAACCTACCTTCTAGCCTTTTTAATCTGATCATCTAAATTGTTTTAATTGGGTTTTTTAAGGGGTTAGTTTTTAGGATTTTAGCTTTTTAGCGCAGGGATAAATTGTTTAATTTGATTTTATATATTTATGATGGATTTATGTTTGTACGTTTTTAATTCCCCTGCACACCGCCCCGAGTCCCTTCGGGGAGACGGAGCAGTCTACAAATTAAATGTATTATTTATTATTATTATCTTTTTTGTATCTCGATTGTAGTTGGAGATATGGCCACCAATCTATATTTATATTTTGCTCCTTTAATTCCTGATTTGTTTTCAAATTTCTTTGGATGTCTAAAATTTTACTACATCTAACCATTTTCGATAGATCTAGTGTATTGGGATGTGTCATGGAAAGCCAGGTCGATATTTTCATGTAGTGTTTTTCTCTAATTTTATTCCAGACCTGTATCAATGCATCTCTAATATACCGTCTGTGAAAGTATTTTTGTTTCTTTTTACCCTCTTCCTATAGGAAAAAATGCCACCCCGTTTGCAAATGTGGCTCTCTAATGTTAATATTCTTTTATTTTTTACATTTATCCAATCCCTAATCCATGTTTGTGCTGCTGCTTTGTAATAAAGCTCCCAGTCAGGGAGTCCTATACCACCTCTGTTTCTGTCATCCTGCAGAACTTTCAACTTTATCCTGGCTTTCTTCCCTTGCCATATCAATTTTAATATAATCTTATTCAATTCAGTAAAAAAAATTCCTAATTTTATGGGGATTGTTTGAAATAAATATAATAGTCTCGGTAATAATTTCCAACCGCCACCCCCCTCCGCGGGGAGGCGGAACCCGGGTCTCCAATTTGGTTCCGCCCCAGGCGCCTGATGGACCCGGATGGGTTCCAGACGGCGCTTGGGCCATTTCCTGTACCCCCGACCCGCGCCCCGATCGAGGACCTTGTGGTCGCATGGAATACGGCGACCGCGGGAGCCTTGGATCGGGTCGCGCCCTTGCGGCCTCTCTTGCGGCGGCGAGTCACCACGGCTCCCTGGTTTACCGAGGAGCTGAGGGTGATGAAACGCCGCAAGAGATGCCTAGAGAGAAGATGGAGGTCTAACCGTTCTGAATCTGACCGAACACAGGTAAGAGCCCATTTACGGACTTACATTGTGGCGTTGAGAGTGGCCAAACGTCATCATTGTGCCACCCTCATAGCATCCGCAGAAAACCGCCCTGCCGCCCTGTTTAGGGTGACCCGCTCCCTCCTTCAACAGAGGGTGCGGGAAGCCCCGCTACAGGGTAGAGCAGAGGAATTTGTGATTTTTCTGCAGGAGAAAATCGCTCAGATACAGAACGAGCTAGCCCCCATTGATGGCCCAGTGGGATGCCACGAGACAGATCTTGTTTGGGAGGAGTTTGACTCCGTTACTTCCGAGGATATGGACAGGTTACGTGGGCGACTGCGAGCCACCACATGTTTATTGGACCCGTGTCCCTCCTGGCTTGTACTGGCATCCTGGGAGGTGACACGAGGCTGGCTCCAAGAGGTTATCAACGCATCCTTGGGTGAGGGTTCCTTGCCTGCCTCCCTAAAAGAGGCTATGGTGAGGCCCCTCCTCAAGAAGCCCTCTTTGGATCCAGCTCTTTTGAACAACTATCGTCCAGTCTCCAACCTTCCCTTTCTGGCGAAGGTTGTTGAGAGTGTGGTGGCACAACAGTTTCCCCGTCACCTGGAGGAAGTTGAGTATCTAGATCCGCGCCAGTCAGGCTTTCGGCCCGGGCATAGCACCGAGACGGTATTGGTCGCGTTGGTTGATGATCTCTGGAGGGCCAGGGATGGGGGTTGTTCCTCCATCCTGGTCCTATTAGACCTCTCGGCGGCTTTCGATACCATCGACCATGGTATCCTATTGCATCGGTTGGGGGGGTTGGGGGTGGGAGGCACCGTTTTACGGTGGTTCTCCTCCTACCTCTTTGGCCGATCGCAATTTGTGTTGGCAGGAGAGCAGAGGTCGACCTCGAGACCCCTCACATGTGGGGTTCCTCAGGGGTCGGTCCTCTCGCCTCTCCTGTTCAACACATATATGAAGCCGCTGGGTGAGATCATCCGTGGTTTTGGGGTAGAGTATCATCTCTACGCTGATGATACGCAGCTGTATATATCTACCCCAAACCACCCCAACGATGCCGTAGCGGTGATGTGCCAGTGCCTGGAAGCCGTACGGATCTGGATGGGAAGTAACGGACTCAGACTCAACCCGACCAAGACCGAGTGGCTGTGGTTTCCGGCTGCCCGATTCAACCAGCTAACTCCATCGCTGGCCATAGGGGGCGAACATCTTGCCCCTGTGGATGGGGCGCGCAACTTGGGTGTCCTCCTAGATGCCCGGCTGTCCATGGAAGATCAAGTGACAGCCGTGGCTAGGAGGGCGTTTTACCAGGTTCGCCTGGTTCGCCAGTTGCGCCCCCTATTGGATCGGGACGCCCTTCGCACAGTCACTCATGCTCTCGTGACATCCCGACTGGACTATTGTAACTCTCTCTACATGGGGCTTCCCTTGAGGTGCACCCGGAGACTGCAGATGGTCCAGAACGCAGCCGCGCGGGCAATCCTGGGTACCTCTAGGTTTACCCATGTAACACCTCTCCTGCGCGAGCTGCACTGGCTGCCTGTCGTCTTCCGGGTGCGCTTCAAGGTACTAATTATCATCTTTAAAGCGCTCCATGGCTCGGGACCTAGCTATTTGCGGGATCGGATCCTGCCCCATACTTCCTCACGGCCGATTCGCTCCCACAGAGAGGGACTTCTCCGGGTGCCGTCCACTAGATTTTGTCAGCGGGCGACGCCCAGGGGAAGGGCTCTCTCTGTGGCGGGCCCTGCCCTCTGGAATGACCTTCCCCCCGACATTAGAACGACCACGGACCTCCGCTCCTTCCGTCTGAAATTAAAAACATACTTTTTCTGCTTGGCCGGTCTGGGGTAGTCTCTCTCTCTATGGGGTTTTAGTTGTATAGTGGGAATTTTAGCTTAGATTGGGTATTTTAGCACAGGTATTATTTAATTTGTTTTTAAGATGTTTTTGATTGTATATTTATGGTTTTAGTTTCCCTGTGCACCGCTCCGAGTCCCTACGGGGAGAGGAGCGGTCAAGAAATTAAACTATTATTATTATTATTATTATTAATAGGTTCATTTTTATTGCTATTATTTTCCTTAATAGTGATAGCTGTAGTTTCCCCCATAATTCTAGATCTTTTTTTATTTGTTGCACTAATTTTGTATAATTATTTTCTTTTATAGTTGAGCACTTTGCAGTTAGCCATATTCCAAGATATTTAACTTTCTTTGTCACTTGCAGTCCTATTATTCTTTCTAGTTCTTTATTTTGTTCTTCCTTCAAATTTTTATTTATCATTCTAGTCTTTTTTCTATTAATTTTTAACCTTGCTCCATCTCCATATTTTTTCTAATTCTAATTTCTAAATCTTACTTTTTTAATGATTCATTATATAGCCACTAAAAACCAAATATTTCCTCATAATCAAAAGACAATTTTATCTATAGTTGAAGCCTAGAGGATTTGGGCATGCAATCTTTTAGTCCTACAAATAATTAATGGATAGCTTACATATTTGATGCATTGTGGAAGCTGAAATGTTCTAAAGCTTGCACAAAAATAGAATATTGATTTAGATCGATTATGGCTAGTCTTACACACACACACACACACACACAAACACACACACACACACTAATATTACTGGAATCAAAATACATAAAATTACTTTCCTAATTTATCTCACTATAAATTTATGCCGGCACTGACCTCTTTTTGGATAATTGCTTGAGGGGAATCATCTTTATACTATGACCAAATAAGATGATCTAATTTGGTGGATTGGATGCTACTTTGTGGGAATGTCTATTTCTAGTTAACCCTATGTGCAGACCCCAACCAAGCAAAAGTAGGCATTAGGTTTGTTTCTTCTGGGAAACAAAATGGGATAACTGATATATCATAAAGTATGACCAGTTTAATTGTAGAGAAAATAATCATGTTAATAGATAAGAGAAAGCTAATAAAACCCACTGGTCAAAGAAAACAATTGCTATTAGTATCTATAGAAAACATTGTCAAGTGGATTGTCAGCAATGAAACATTATTCTCATTACATATGTTCATAATAAAGTGTGTAAAAGATCATTAACAAAATATAATGGCTTTTCTGTCAATTAATTGAATTGAATTGTTCGTATACAATGCATTAGGCTGGCAAAACTATGCTGACAGATGTTAGATATTTTATCAGCTTTTTTGCCATGTAGAAACATTTTTTCTACTTTTGTAGTGAAAAACATCTGAATACCTTCAGCTACACACAACTGCAGTCAAGGCAAGTGAATCAGAGCTGACATTCAATTACCCATTATCTTTTTAATCTAGCACTCAGGGGATTCTAACCTAAATTGCTTTAATTATCATAGGGCAAGTAATCCTATACACCATGTTATCTAATAGATGGCAAAAAATTTCAAAGTAAAAATAGGTAGAAAAAATAATATGGATAGAAATGAAAAGAGAAATTGAAAGTTGGTCTTCAATTATTCTTTTTCACAAAAAACAAATCACAATAGCTTCTGGAATTCACAGATTGCACTATTCCTTAATGTTTGATTTAATGTACGGCCAAATCTAACCATTAGTTTGAGTTTGAGTTTATTGGTTTTTTATACCGCCCTACTCCTGAAGGACTCAGGGCGGTGTACAGCCAGAATAAAAACAAATATATAAAAGTTTAAAAAGTTTTTAAAAGACATATTAAACTTTGGCCTAAAAGTGAAAAAACCCCAACCAACCCTGATTAAAATTAATAAAAATTTGAATTTAAAAATCATGTTTTATGTCAGCCCAGCTTGTTGGAAGAAAAAGGTTTTGAGAACACAGCGGAAGGTGCGTAAATCAGGGATAGTTCTTAATTCCGGGGGCAATTCGTTCCAGAGGACAGGTGCTCCCACGGAGAAGGCTCTTCCCCTGGGTGTCGCCAGTTGACATTGTCTAGCCGACGGCACCATGAAGAAACCCTCTCCATGGGAGCGTACTGGTCGGTGGGAGGCTCTTGGTGGCAGAAGGCAATCTCGTAAGTACCCAGGTCCTAAGCCAAGGAGCACTTTAAAGATGGTAACCAACACCTTGAATCGCACCCGGAAAACCACCGGAAGCCAGTGCAGCTCGCGCAGGAGGAGTGTTACATGGAAGTGTTGCGTCGCTCTCATAATTACCCGTGCAGCCGCATTCTGGACCAGGTGAAGCCTCCGGGTGCTCTTCAAGGGGAGTCCCATGTAGAGACCATTGCAGTAGTCCAGACGGGAAGAGACAAGGGCATGAGTGACTGTGCATAGAGCATCCCGATCTAGAAAGGGATGCAACTGGTAGATCAGGCGAACCTGATAAAAAGCCCCCCTGGTGACAGTCATCATATGATCTTCCAAAGACAGCTGTGCATCTAGGAGGACACCCAAGTTGCAAACCCTTCCTGTCTCACCCCCCCCCCATAGCCAGCGATGGAACCAGCTGACTATAACAGGATGCCGGGAACCACAGCCATTCGGTCTTGGATGGGTTGAGCCTGAGCCTGTTCCTCCCCATCCAGATCCGCATGGCCTCTAGGCTCTGGGACATCATGTCAAGGGCAACATTGGGGTGGTCTGGGGATGAAATGTACAGCTGCGTATCATCAGCATACTGATGGAACTTTACCCCAAAACCCCAGATGATCTCACCCAGTGGCTTCACATAAATGTTGAACAGAAGGGGGGAGAGGACCGACCCCTGGGGCACTCCACAAGTGAGGAACCTTGAGGACGACCTCTGCCCTCCCGTCCACACAAACTGCGAACGGTCAGAGAGGAAGGAGGAGAACCATTGAAGTACAGTGCCCCCCACCCCCCACCCCTACAACCGCCGTAGCATGATACCATGGTCGATGGTATCAAAAGCAGCTGAGAGGTCTAATAGGACCAGGACAGAGGAACAGCCCCTGTCCCGAGCCCTCCAGAGATCATCGACCAATGTGACCATGCCATTTCCGTGCTGTACCCAGGACTGAAACCCAACTGGTATGGATCAAGATAGACAGCTTCATCCAGGTACCTGGGAAGCTGTTACGCTACCACACTATCAACAACCTTTGCCACAAAGCGAAGGTTGGAGACTGGATGATAGTTTGCCAAAAGTGCCGGGTCCAGGGAAGGCTTCTTGAGGAGGGGCCTCACCACCACCTCTTTCAAAGTGGTGGGGAAGAAACCCTCTCTCAAAGAAGCATTGACAATACCCTGGAGCCAGCTCCGTGTAACCTCCCAAGTGGCCAGCACCAACCAGGAGGGACACGGGTCCAATAAACATGTGGCAGCACTAAGCTTACCCAAATTCCTCTCTACGTCCTCGGGAGTCACAGGGTCAAACTCCTCCCAGATAACAGTCTCAAGACCCACCTCCATCACCCCATCTAGCCCTACCCAGTCAGAGTCCAGCCTTTCCCGAATCTGAGCGATTTTGTCTTGCAGGTATTGTACAAAACCCTCAGCTTTGCCCTGCAAGGGGTCCTCCCGCACTTCCATATGTAAGAGGGAGCGGGTCACCCTAAACAGGGCGGCTGGGCAATTTTCTACAGACGCAATAAGAGCGGAAAAATAATTAAACTTTGCCGCTTTTATCGCCACTAGGTACGTCTTGATATAAGACCTCACCAGTGTTCGACTTCCGGTATCCGGCTCCAGCGGAGACGGGCGAGCCTAGGGCTCGCTCGCCGCTTTGTTGCCTTTTCTGCCCCCCCAGGGGGGCGAAACTCTCCGGTTACCGGAGGTTTCCCGTAGGGTCGGCTCAGAGGGAGCGGCCCTCGTCACGGCGGTGGGGAGGGCGCTCCTCTCTGCGACCTAGGAGGAGAGGAACATGCTAGCGGGGGTTTTTTCCTTCTCCAACGGCTGTCGGTGCCATTCGCTTTAATGGAGAGGGCTGAACGGAGAGATCGGGCGGATCGCCGAGGCCTCAGCTGCGAGAGAGAGTGAGTTTAAAAGAACACCTTTTTTTCCTTGCTGCCAGCCAGGCTGAACGGACTGGGAGGGGGGTGTTTAATTTAAAAAAAAAACCCCTCGGATTTAAGCGGCACGCTAAGATGACTTCTCTGCAAAGAGAAAGCGGAAACTTTCACTCCGGACGGTCTTTAACAAGGGAAAGTGGATTGTGACTTTCTGCAACATTGTTTCTAGGTCTGGCTGAGCTTAAAAAATTCTTTTTTTTTTGCTACTCTCTCCCTCTGGCTAGATGGGCGGTGGAAGTGGCTTCTCTTTGTCCCTGCCTAACTATTTCAACTAAGGAAAATTTCCAGCGTCTCTTTGAAAGCAGGACTCTCTCTGGATTTTTGAAAAAAAATTTCTTTTGATGGATTTGTGACTTCTTCTCTGGAATACCTTCGTTATTACTATTTGCTGATTTGGGAAATTGTGTCTCTTTTGGTTTCTGAATTGTTTGCAACTTCACCGCCCTGAATTGAACTGAGCTCCTGATCTGCCCCACCAGCCCCACCCGGAAAACGCCATCTTGGTGGCAGTGACTCTAACTTTTAACCATGGCACAAGAAGCAGCACTTGTAAATTTGGAACAAAGGATGGCTTCTCTTGAAACTTCTATGCAAACTTTGATATTAGAAATAAAGGCCCAGAGGGCTGAAAATAGTACTTTTAAAAAGGAACTATTGGATACCCGGAAGCAAGTGTTGGAGAATACACAGAAGACCGAGGAATTGGAGGGGGGGCTGGAGGGGGCTAAGGGAGAGATTAAAAATGTTTCTAATGAGGTGGGGGAAATAAATGGGCATGTGTCTAGGATAGATATGGAAAGAATGACATATTTTTTGAGATTTCAGAATGTTCTTGAGGAATCTGGTGAATGCCTGCCTGATCTTATGAGCACAATTTTAGCAGACTATTTACAAAAACCTAAGGATGAGATCAGGGGGGACATTGACCTAGCCTACAGAATTAACTCAGCATATGCCAGGATAAATGAAGTGCCTAGAGAGATACATGTGAAATTTGTTAGAAGGTCAACCAGAGAGGAAATCCCGAAAGCGCAGAGAGAGAAACCCTTAACTTATCAACGAGAAACGGTCACTATCTTGAAGCAGATCCCTAGAAAAATTAGAGATTCAAGAAAGAAATTTTCTTTCTTGTCTAAAACCTTGTTTGATCACGGGATTTGGTTCAAGTGGATGACACCTGAAGGGATGCTGGTGTTCTGGGAAGGAGGAAGAGTGAGGATTAAAACAGTTGCTGAGGCGGAAGCCTTTCTTAAAAAACATTCCTCTGCCCTGGGGGAAGATCCAGGGGGGACGGAGGGGGTCACGGCCCCGCCCGCGGGGGGCCAGGGAGGAGAGAAAGAAGATACAATAGCCAAAAGACTTAGATCAAAAAAATAACTTTGCCTTGATTTTTCTTGAACAATTTTGTATAATATTTCTATCCGGACTTTTTGTAAATGTCTGACAGCATGGAAGGGAGAATTTAGGTAAATGTACTTGCTTCCATCTTGTAGTGGTATGGAAAATGTTTTCTATGTTAACTTTTTTAATGTGTATTTTGAGGTCTCGGAAGGTCCGACGACTCTGACGTGAATGCTCTCAAAATTTCTTTGTAACCATTACCCTATCCTGTTAAAAAATGTAAAACCAATAAAACTTTTTCAATTAAAAAAAAAAAAAAAAAAAAAGACCTCACCAGTGTTCGATCAGATTCGGAACGGCTGGCCCTCCAATTGCTCTCTAGGCATCTTTTCCGGCACTTCAACTCCCTCAGCTCCTCAGAGAACCAAGGAGCCAACCGGGTTTGGCACCAGATCAGAGGCCGCAAAGGCACGATGCGGTCCAGAGCCCCAGCAGCCACCCATTTCCACGCGGTCACCAGATCTCCAGCCGAGTCATGAGCCATAGCCTCAGGGAATGGCCCAAGCTCCATCAGGAACCTAGCAGGGTCCATCAGGTGCCTGGTGCAGAACCACCTACTCGGTTCTGCCTTCCTGTGGGGGTGGGTGGGTAGCGGATTGGAAGTCCACCCGAAGGAGCGAGTGATCTGACCATGACAAGGGTTCAATGGCTTTTAAAGACAGTTCATATCAAGGCGGTGTTTTTCCTGCTGACAATTCATCTCCTCACAGACTATTATTTTTTTTTATATTGAAAAAGTTTTATTGGTTTTACATTTTTTCTGTAGGGTGGGGTAAGGGATACAAAGAAATTTTGAGAGCATTCACGTCAAAGTCGTCGGCCCTTCCGGGACCTCAAAATACATTGATAACAATTAAAAAAAAACATTTTTCATAACACTACAAAGTGAAAGCAAGTACATATACCTAAATTCTCAGTTCTATGCTGTCAGACATTTACAAAAAATCCAAATACAAATATTATGCAAAATTAATCAGAAAAATCAAGGCAAAGTTATTTTTTCGATCTAAGTCTCTTGGCAATTGTATCTTCTTTTTCTCCTCCCTGGCCCCCAGTGGGCGGGGGCGGGGCCCCCTCCGTCCCCCCTGGATCTTCCCCCAGGATAGAGGAATGTTTTTTAAGAAAGGCTTCCGCCTCAGCAACTGTTTTAATCCTCACTCTTCCTCCTTCCCAGAACACCAGCATCCCTTCGGGTGTCACCCACTTGAACCAAATCCCGTGATCAAACAATGTTTTAGACAAGAAGGAAAATTTCCTTCTTGCATCTCTAATCTTTCTTGGGATCTGCTTCAAGATAGCAACCTCTTTTTGTTGGTAGATTAATGGACTACCTCTCTGCACTTTCAGGATTTCTTCTCTGGTTGACCTTCTAACAAATTTCACATGTATCTCTCTAGGTACTTCATTTATCCTGGCATATGCTGAGTTAATTCTGTAGGCTAGGTCAATGTCCCCCCTGATCTCATCCTTAGGTTTATGTAAATAGTCTGCTAAAATTGTGCTCATAAGATCAGGGAGGCATTCACCAGATTCCTCAAAAACATTCTGAAATCTCAAAAAATATGTCATTCTTTCCATATCAATCCTAGACACATGCCCATTTATTTCCACAACTTCATTAGTAACATTTTTAATCTCTCCCTTAGCCCCCACCAGCCCCCCTTCCAATTCTTCATTCTTCTGTGTGTTTTCCAGCACTTGTTTCCGTGTATCCAATAACTCCTTCTTAAAGTTAATATTTTCTGCCCTCTGGACCTTAATTTCTTGTACCAAAGTTTGTATAACAGATTCAAGAGAAGCCATCCTTTGTTCTAAACTTGCCAGTGCTGTTTCTTGTGCCATGATTAGTTGTTAAAATCAATGCCACTAAAATGGCGTTTTTTGGGTGGGGCTGGTGAGGCAGTTCAGGAGCCAAAAGTTCAGTTCAGGGTTGTAAAGTTGTAAAGTTCAGGAACCAAGAGAGAAACAATTTTCCAACTCAATAAGTATAATAGCGAAGGTACTCCAGAAAAGAAATCACAAATCCAAAAAGAAAAAAAAATCTTCATTAATATCCAGAGGAAGTCCAAATTGCAAAGAGACGCTGGGAATTTTCCATAAGTGAAATAGTCAGGCAGGGACAAAGAGAAGCCATCTTCCACCGCCCAAGCTCAGAGCCCAGAGGAGAGAGTGGTAAAATAGATTGTTTCAGCCAGACCTAGAGACATTGTTGCAAACAACCGCAGATCACTTTCCCTTGCTGCAAACAGTCAGGATTAAAGATTTCCGCTTTCTCGCTGCGAGAAGCCATTTCCGAGTGCCGCTTAAGTCCGAGGGGGGGGGTATAAGAACAAACACCCCCCTCCCACTCCTTTCAGCCCGGCTGACAGCAGAAAAAAAAGTTTTTAAACACTCACTCTCCCCTCGCAGCTGAAGCCTCGGGAAGCCTTCCGACTCAGCCGTTTAGCCCTCTTCATGATTGCGAATGGCGCCATCTTCCTTTGGCGAAGGGAGAACCCCCCGCAGCATGTTCTCCTTCACCTAAGCCGCGACAAGGGTCGCTTCCCCCACCGCCGTGAGGGGGAACGTCCCAGTCGAGCCGGCTTTACGGGAGACCCCCAAACAAGGGGCGTCTCGCCCCCGTGGGGGGGCAGAAAAAGAAACAAAACGGCGAGCGAGCGCTAGGCTCGCCCGTCGCCGCTGGAGCCGGAACCGGAAGTCCTCACAGACTATTATTAACGCATTCAGCGGCTGACCTCCGTGCCCTGCGGGAGTCTCCCCTCTCGCAGATTTGGCCCTCAGCTCTAATGAGGGCCCACCTTGATGAGGGGTTTGTTAACCAGGAGAGGTGGTCAAAGCGAAAATTAAGGGGGTTTTTAATTAGATTTTTAATCCGTGTTTTAAGGGGCTCCAGGGAGGGGGGCAAATTAAGACTAGGGTGGTGGGTGAGGGGGGGAAACCCACCAGGGATTGTCTCCAGGCCAGCTAACAGTCCCGACGGAGAGAGCGCAGTGTCTAAAATTGGGGAGGGGGTGAGGGTCTGTCCAACTGAGGGCTATTCTATTGGGACTGTGTGCGGGAGGGGCAGGTATGGCGGGAGCCGAGGGCCATATTACTTAAGGGGAGAGAGAACCCGCTGCTTGCGAGCGGTGGCGTGCTCCGGCCCTCACGGCTCCTCTTGCGACCCAGGGGGTTCAGGATCTCAGGGCCTGGGCCTTTGGCTGATATTGTGTAACACCAGGTCCATGGTTAATAAAGACCCCCTCATTCACGATCTGGTTTTGGAGGGAGGGCAGACCTGGCGGGTATTACGGAGACCTGGTTGGGCCAAGAGGGGGGGGTGCCCCTTGTTGGAATGTGCCCACCGGGTTACCACGCATTTTATCAGCCAAGAGCCCAGGGTCGGGGGGGGGTGGCGGTTATTATAAAGGAGGGTCTGGACCCGAGGGAGACCACTGTGCCGCAGACAGCCGGCTGTGAGCCACTATGTGTGTAGTGGGGTCATGGGAGGCAGCTGGGCTTGCTGATTGTGTACCTGGCTCCCCACTACATATCAGCAGCCCTACCCGAGCTTCTCAATGTGATAGCCGAGATGGCGGTTGAGACCCCCAGATTGTTAGTCATGGGGGATTTCAACCTGCCATCGATAGTCCAAAACGCAGCCGCGCGGGTAATTACGGGAGCTACCAGAAGCTCCCATATAACACCAATCCTGCGCGAGCTGCATTGGCTTCCTGTGGTCTTTCGGGTGCGCTTCAAGGTCTTGACGACCATCTTTAAAGCGCTCCATGGCTCGGGGCCTAGTTATATGCGAGACCGTCTCGTGCCCCATACATCCCTTAGACCGATACGCTCCCACAGAGAGGGCCTTCTCAGGGTGCCGTCGGCCGGACAATGCCGACTGGCGACACCCAGGGGAAGAGCCTTCTCTGTGGCGGGCCCTGCCCTTTGGAACGACCTACCCCCTGAACTCCGGACCATCACCGACCTCCGCCTCTTCCGCCAATGTCTAAAGACATATTTTTTTCATCAAGCCGGCCTAGCCTAACCTCCCATGGGGACTTTAGAAAAGTTTTAAATTGGGTTTTAATTAATAATTGGTTTTAGCACAGGTTTGGGATCTAATATATATTTTAAATTATTTATGTTCTATTTTTGTATGTTTTTTAAATCTCCTGTGCGCCGCCCTGGGTCCTCTGCGGAGAAGGGCGGGATATAAATGTAATAAAATAAATAAAATAAATAAATAAGATAGGCGAAGCATCTGAGATGGCACGGGAGTTCATGGCCTCCATGACGGCCATGGACCTGACCCAGTTAGTTCATGACCCCACCCACACTGGGGGACACATACTGGACTTAGTTTTTGCCTCCGGCCAGTGGTTAAGTAATCTTGGTTTATGGGAAATAGTTGTTGAACCCCTGTCATGGTCAGATCACTCTCTCCTCTGGCTGGGATTTCCAACCGCTGCATCCCACCACGGGGAGGCGGAACCGGAAGCGACGAGATGGTTCCGCCCCAGTCGCCTGATGGACTCTGAGAGGTTCCAGATGGAGCTTGGACCAATACCTGGGACCCTGACCTGCGACTCGACTGAGGACCTAGTGGCCACTTGGAATAGTGCGGCCATGGGGGTCCTGGACCAGGTCGTGCCTTTGTGGCCTCTCACCCAGCGCCTAACCACCTTGGCTCCCTGGTTTTCTGAGGAGCTGAGGGTGATGAAACTTCAGAAGAGACGCCTAGAGAGTGGTTGGAGGGCCACCCGCTCTGAGTCTGACCGGACACTGGTAAGGTCGCATTTGAAGACCTACCTAGTGGCGATAGAAGCAACGAAGTGTAATTACTTCTCCACTCTTATCGCATCTGCACATAATCGGCCTGCCGCCCTGTTTATTGGACCCATGTCCCTCCTGGTTGGTACTGGCCTCCCGGGAGGTGACACGAGGCTGGCTCCAGGGAATTGTCAATGCTTCTTTGAGTGAGGGGTTTCTGCCAGCTGCCTTGAAAGAGGCAGTGGTGAGGCCCCTCCTCAAGAAGCCCTCCGTGGACCTGGCTGTGTTGGCCAACTATCATCCTGTCTCCAACCTTCATTTTCTTGTGAAGCTGCCGTGGTGGCGCGGCAGCTCCCTCAGCACCTGGAGAAAAATGTCTATCTGGACTCGTGCCAGTCCGGCTTCTGGCCTGGGTACATCATAGAGACGGCATTGGTCGCATTGGTGGATGATCTCTGGAGGGCTCAGGATAGGGGTTGCTCCTCTATCCTGGTCCTGTTAGATCTCTCAGCGGCTTTTGATACCATCGACCATGATAGCATGTTGCACCGGCTGGAGGGTTGTTGTTGTTGTTTTTTTAGATTTTATTAAATTTATATCCCGCCTATCTCCAATAGGACCCAGGGCAGCGCACAGGTATTTAAAAACACAATATACAGTACAAAATATACAAACATCCTAATACCTTATTAAATTAAACACTCCTGCGCTAAAAATATAGTTAAAAAACCCTCTAATTAAAAATTTGTATAACTAACCCTCAGTCGTTTATCGGGTGGAATTACCCTAAGCCGGCTTGCTGAAACAGGTGCGTTTTTAAACACTGGCGGAATAGGCGGAGGTCCGAGGTGCTACGGAGATCGGGAGGTAGGTCTTTCCAGAGGGTATGGTCCGCCACAGAGAAGGCCCTTCCCCTGGGGGTCGCCAACCGGCATTGCCCGGCCGACGGCACCCGGAGAAGACCCTCTCTGTGGGAGTGGATCGGACGAAGGGATGTATGGGGCAGGAGACGGTCTTGCATATAACTAGGCCCATATAACTAGGCCCTATAACTAGGTTGGGGGTGGGAGGCACCATTTTACGGTGGTTCTCCTCCTACCTCTCCGACCGGTCGCAATTTGTGTTGGCAGGAGGGCAGAGGTCGACGTCAAGGTGCCTCACTTGTGGGGTATCACAGGGGTCGGTCCTCTCACCTCTCCTGTTCAACATCTATATGAAGCTGTTGGGTGAGATCATCCATGGTTTCGGGGTAGAGTTCCATCAGTACGCTGACGATACTCAGCTGTACATCTCTACCCCGGGCCACCCCAACGATGCCGTGGAAGTAATGTCCCAGTGTTTGGAGGCCGTGCGAGTCTGGATGGGAGAAACAGGCTCCAACTCAACCCGTCCAAGACTGAGTGGCTGTGGCTTCCGGCATCACGATATAGCCAGCTGGTGCCATCGCTGGCTTTTGGGGGCGAGTTATTGGCCCCTACAGAGAGGGCTTGCTACTTGGGTGTTCTCCTGGACTCTCAGTTGTCTCTAGAAGACCATATGAAAGCCGTGGCCAGGGGGGCTTTTTATCAGGTTCACCTGATATGCCAGTTGCGCCCCTTTCTGGATCGTGACGCTTTACGCACGGTCACTCAAGCCCTCGTCATTTCCCGTCTGGACTACTGCAATGCTCTCTATAAGGGGCTTCTCTTGAAGTGCACCCGGAGACTCCAGTTAGTTCAGAATGCGGCCGTACGGGGGATTCTGGGAGCGTCCAGATGCTCCCGCGTGACACCTCTCCTGCGCGAGCTGCATTGGCTGCCTGTGGCTTTCCGGATGCGCTTCAAGGTATTAGTAACCATATTCAAAGCGCTCCATGGCAAGGGACCTGGCTATTTGCAAGACCACCTCCTGCTACCAAACACCTCTCACCGACCAGTCCGCTTCCATGGAGAGGGCCTCCTCAAGGTGCCATCAGCCAGGCAATGCTGGCTGGCGACCCCCAGGGGGAGAGCCTTCTCTGTGGCAGCTCCTGCCCTCTGGAATGACCTACCCCCTGACCTATTGACAACCACGGACCTGCACCAGTTCCGTCGAGTCTTGAAGACCTATCTGTTTCGTGCAGCCAGCCTGGCGTAGTTTTTTAAATTGTTTTAGTTTTTTAAATTGTTTTAGTAAGGGTTTTTTAACAGGATTTAGATCAGGCCAATCTATTTAATTTATTTTTAATTGCATTTTTAATTGTATTTTATGCTCTATATTATTTATCTTATTATTGCCTGTACAGCGCCCTTAGTCCTGCAAGCGAGGTGGTCTAAAAAAATAATAAATCCTAAATAAATCCTAAATATACCCTCTTCCCAGACCCTTCAACCACTGACCAGAGACAAAAATCAAATCCAGGGTGTGTCCCCTGATGTGCGTGGGGCCTTGAACTAATTGGGTCAGGTCCATGGCTGTCATGGAGGCCATGAACTTCTGAGCTGCCTCCGACGCTTCACCGGAAGATGGCAGGTTGAAATCCCCCATGACGGTAAGCCTAGGGGTACTAACCACTACCCCAGCCATCACGTCAAGCAGCTCAGGCAGGGCTGCTGCCACGCAGTCCGGAGTCAGGTACGTGGTCAGCAAGCCCATCTGTACCCTACGGCCCCACTTCACAAGGAGGGACTCACATCCTACTGTCTGAGGTACAGTGGTCTCCCTCGGGCACAAACCCTCCTTTATAATGACTGCCACTCCCCCACCCCTACCCTGAGCTCTAGGCTAATGAAACATGCAGAAGCCTGGTGGGCACAATTCCATGAGGGGAACCCCCCCTCCTGGCCCAACCGGGTCTCCGTAATATCTGCCAGGTCCACTCCCCCTTCCTGCACAAGATCACAAATGATGGGGGCTTTCTTTACCATGGACCTGGCATTGTACAACATCAGATGCAGACCCAGGCCCTGAGGATCTGGACAACCTGTGGGATGAGAGAAGCATTGGGTGCCAGAGCATGCAACCGCTCGAAGACAGCGGACGTGTGCTCCCCGAACATGATATGGCCCCCTGCTACCATCATACCATTCATTAGATAATGTATTGGGTGGAGCATACACCCCACCAAGATTTATAGAAAGACTGCTCTTTTACCTCAATCTTAACCCCACCTTTGTCGCCAGTGTTCTAGAGGGTGACTTGGTGAGCAAGGACTGAGGAAAGACAGTATTGTTAACAATAATCCCTTTATTGGGATAACAGATAACCAGTAACTCAAAGCAATCGGCAAAGGCAAAGGGCAACAAGAGAGAAGAACCCTGTTTGAAGCTCTTTATATAAGGAGCAACCAATCAGCGAGCTGTGTTCTCCCACCTTGGCTGAAATGGCTCAGCCAATCAGGAGCATCTTGTACATGGGCACGTCTGTGAGGCAGCAGACACAATAGAAATAATTCTCAAAATAATAACAGACAGATGGAAATGTCCGCCTTTTAAGATGCTTAAGAAAGATGTGATATATGGTTGTATCTAAATGTTCACATTAGTTTTTTGCTTTTGAGATACAATACAATACAATAGCAGAGTTGGAAGGGACCTTGTAGGTCTTCTAGTCCAACCCCCTGCATGGGCAGGAATCTTATACCATTTCAGACAAATGGCTGTCTAACATCTTTTTAAAGACTTCCAGGGTTGGGGCATTCACAACTGCTGGAGGCAAGCTGTTCCAGAGGTTAATTGTTCTTACTGTTAGGAAATTTCTCCTTAGTTCTAAGTTGCTTCTCTCCTTGGTTAGTTTCCACCCATTGCTCCTTGTCCTGCCCCCAGGTGTCTTGGAGAAAAGTTTGACTCCCTCTTCTTTGTGGCACCCTCTGAGATATCGGAACACTGCTATCATGTCTCCCCTGGTCCTTCTCTTCATCAAACTAGACATACCCAGTTCCTGCAGCCGTTCTTCATATGTCTTAGTCTCCAGTCCTCTAATCATCTTGGTTGCTCTTCTTTGCACTCTTTCCAGAGTCTCCACGTCTTTTCTACATCGTGGCGACCAAAACTGTATGCAGTATTCCAAGTGTGGCCTTACCAAGGCACTATACAGTGGCATTAACACTTCACGCGATCTAGATTCTATCCCTCTGTTGATGCAGCCTAGAACTGTGTTGGCTTTTTTGGCAGCTGCTGCACACTGCTGGCTCATATTTAAATGGTTGTCCACTAGGATTCCGAGATCCCTCTCACAGTTGCTACTATTGAGCAAGGTACCACCTATACTGTACTTGTGCATTTGGTTTTTCTTGCCTATATGTAGGACCTTACTTTTTTCACAATTGAATTTCATTTTATTAGACAGTGCCCAATGTTCAAGTTTGTCTAGATCCTTCTGTATCTTAAGCCTATCTTCTGGAGTGTTGGCTATTCCTGCCAGCTTGGTGTCGTCTGCGAATTTGATGAGTTCCCCATTTATCCCCTCATCCAAATCGTTGATGAAGATGTTAAAGAGTACTGGGCCTAAAACAGAGCCTTGGGGGACTCCACTGCATACTTCCTTCCATGTAGATGCAGTTCCATTGAGGACTACACGTTGAGTGCGGTTGGTCAGCCAGTTACGAATCCATTTGGTGGTGGTGCTGTCTAACCCACAATTTTCTACTTTATCTAATAGTAGGTTATGGTCTACTTTATCAAATGCCTTACTGAAGTCCAGGTAAATTATATCAACAGCATTCCTCTGGTCCACTGATTTTGTTACTTTGTCAAAGAATGCAATTAGATTCGTCTGGCATGATCTGTTTTTGACAAACCCATGTTGGCTTTTGGCTATTACTTTGTTTGCTTCTAGGTGTTCACTTATTTGTTGTTTAATTATCTTTTCCAGAATCTTTCCTGGTATTGAGGTCAGGCTGATGGGTCTATAGTTTCCTGGATCTGTTTTTTTTCCTTTTTTGAAGATGGGAACCACATCTGCTCTTTTCCAGTCTTCTGGCAGTTCCCCGGTGCTCCAGGATCTCTGAAAGATATAGTTCAGTGGTTCTGAGATCTCGTCTGCCAGTTCCTTCAGAACCCTGGGGTGTAATCCATCCGGTCCTGGTGATTTGAACTCGTCCAGGGCAGACAGGTGCTCACTTACCATTTTCTTCTCTATTTCAACTTGTGTTCCTAATCTGATATTTGTGGTGCTGTTTTTGATTGATTGGACTGTTTTATCCCTTTGTGTAAAGACAGATGCAAAGAAAGAGTTAAATAGTTCTGCTTTCTCCCTGTTGCTTATCATCTTCTTGCCATTTTCTCCCAGCAGTGGACCAATTGTTTCCTTAACTTTTTTCTTATTTTTAACATGTTGAAAGAAGCTTTTTTTGTTATTTTTTACTTTTTTGGCAAGCCTTTCTTCATTGTGAGCCTTAGCTTTCCTCACTTCATCTTTACAGGCTCGGGCTATTTGCTGATATTTTGCCTTGGTTATGTCCCCCTTTTTCCACTTTTTATATTTATCCTTTTTGTCTTTCAATTTGTCAGAGAGTTCTTTATGCAGCCATGCTGGTTTCTTTTGGGAACTGTTATTTTTCTTCTTCATTGGTATTGCGCTGGACTGGGCTTTTATAATCTCATTTTTCAAAATTTCCCAAGCTTCTTGAGTTGTTTTCCCCTTGAGGATTCTCATCCATGGAATCCTTCCCAAGCTCTCTCTGAGTTTATTGAAATTAGCTCTCTTGAAGTCTAAGACTCTAGTTTGACTTTGTTCAACTACTTTTGTTTGCATAATGTTGAATTCCAGTATTTCATGATCGCTTGCCCCCAAAGTTCCTGTAGCTTCTACACCTTCTATCATTTCCTCTCTGTTAGTGAGAATTAAGTCCAATATTGCTGATCCCCTTGTTCCCTTCTCTACCTTTTGGGAAACAAAGTTGTCTGCTAGGTTTGTTAGGAACCTGTTGGATCTTCCACTTGGTGCAGAGTTTGTTTCCCAATTGATGTCAGGGTAGTTAAAATCTCCCATTACTATTGCAGTGTGCTTCCTACATACCTTAGTTAGCTGGTTAGCAAAAAGTACATCCACTTCCTCTGCTTGGTTGGGTGGCCTGTAGTATAGACCTATGACAATATCATTCCCCCCCCAACCTTTAATATTGACCCAAATACATTCAAGATAGTTCTCATCATTGTTGTGCTCTATTTCTGTAGAGATGTAATTATTTCTTATATATAGTGCAACTCCACCTCCTCTTTTATTTGGTCTATTTCTTTTAAATAATTTAAATCCTTCTAGCTGTATGTTCCATTTGTGGGTTTCATCCCACCAAGTTTCTGTAATGGCAACAATATCGTATCTGCCCTCATTTACTTGAATTTCTAATTCACCCTGTTTATTCCTCATACTCTGTGCATTGGTGTATAGACATTTGAGTCCATTTTGATTGACCCTGTGTTTTCTGTCTACGAAACCTGTGTTATGCCTGACTATGGTTCTCTTTGCCCCTATTTCTTTGCCACTTGTATGGTTCATGTACATGGTATGGCACCCACTGTTAATTGTTTGGTTTTGCTTGACAGCAGTGTTGATAATATTACCTGCACAATTATCTATGTTACACGCACTGATAACCCTATGAATTTTAGTTTGCTGGAGACAGAAATATTCTTTATCTATTGATTCTCTGTCCCCACTATTCAGTTTAAATGTTTAGCCAGGAAATCTGTGAATTTAGTGCCAAGTAACTCAGTCCCTTTCTTGGATGGGTGCAAACCATCTCTTTTGTACAGTTTATCATTGGACCAGCTGCAGGCATCATGACTAATAAGACCAAAGCCTTCCTTTTTACACCACTCCTTTAGCCACACATTAAACTCTGCTATGCGCTGGCCCTTTCCTTTTTGTTCCTTGTATACTGGTATAACCTCTGAGAAGATAAGCCTACAACCTGTACTACTAAGTTCGTACCCCAAACTCTGGAAATCATTCTGCACAGAAGCTACATCTTTTTGGGACAGATCATTTGTGCCAAGATGTATAATAGCATCAACTTCACAGTCCTTACTTGCATTCGTGACTATCTTAAGAATACGCCTCTTGTCTCTGCTGGCTGTAGCACCCGGTAAACATCTGACATCTTTCAAAACCTCCATATCCTTACCTAAGTTTACATCTCTTACGATTGAGTCACCAATCAGGAGGTGACTTCTCTTTTTGGGTACCTTGCTCTTGTTGTGTGACTGATGCATGATCCCTGGTTCACACTTTTGCATTTCTGAAGTAGGTTCTTCACTTTGGACCACAATCCGCTGCTTATTTGAGTCGTCATTATTACCTTGACCTGTCACTTTAGTGTCCCCATTAAGATCAGCAAGGGCGCTATATCTGTTATGCTGGGACACAGCGAAAGTTTTGTGTTTGTGGGTCACAGCTCTCACCCTGCCAGATCCCACAGTTGTCCAGGCTGCTCTTCTTCTGTGGGATCTTTGCGGTAGGGGAGGCTGGTAGTGTGGCATCTCCACAGGGTGGAGTGGCCGAATTGGACACTTAATTTCTGCCTGGAGATCACAAATTACAGATTCAAGATATGTTATGTGTCTATGTAATCTATTAATTTGTCTGCAAGGGGGACAGTATCCAAATTTGAAAAGAGTACTGCGGAAGACAGGTGCAAAACAGTTATTACATTGAACTAAGCCAGTCATTTTGAAATAAAATACAATCACAGTCTTAAGCGCACAAATCTAGAATGTATTATTTCTTTTACCTTTCTCTTTCCCCCCTCCACACAGCCAGAAACTCCTCCCTTTAGCCACAAGTAGTTCAAAATGGGGAAGTCTTTACCTTTCTTCCCCCCTGCACACAGCCAGAAACTCCTCCCTTTAGCCTCAAGTGGTTCAAAATGGGGAAATCTTTACCTTTCTTTCCCCCTGCACACAGCCAGAAATCAGCTCCAGGAAAAGTTCAAATGAAACAGCCACTACTTACTGTTCCTTTTTGTGTCTTTAAATCCCCCCTCCAAAAGAGCCTCCAATCAGTTCCAGGAAAGTTCAAATGAAACAGCCACTACTTACTGCTCCTTTTTGTGTCTTTAAATCCCCCCTCCAAAAGAGCCTCCAATCAGCTCCAGGAAAGTTCAAATGAAACAGCCACTACTTACTGTTCCTTTTTGTGTCTTTAAATCCCCCCTCCAAAAGAGCCTCCAATCAGTTCCAGGAAAAGTTCAAATGAAACAGCCACTACTTACTGCTCCTTTTTGTGTCTTTAAATCCCCCCTCCAAAAGAGCCTCCAATCAGTTCCAGGAAAGTTCAAAAAAAAAAAATGGATGTTTCTACATACGTCTGTCTGTCTGTCTGTCTGTCTATCTATCTATCTCTGTGGATACACAGACACAGACACAGACACACAGACACACACACACCTCCATGGAAAAGAAAGATATCACATTTTCTACTTGTAATCTATTACTTTATATGATTTGGAAATAGGTTACTTTTACTTTGTTGAAAAGACTATATATAGTTAAATGATCTCAAGTATTTAATGAACCACTCTAGAATTCTGCTCAGAGTTCACTAAAAGCAGGAATAGAAAAAAAGAAAAATATATAGTCCAGTTCAAAGGAAATGTGTACATAAGAAGAAATTTATTTTAAAACCATAAAAGCAAAGGTCTCAAGCATTTAAGAATATGAAAATATATTATTACAGAATCTTAACATGAGATATACACTTAAATCAATAACCTAAGTGATGATCTTTTAAACATGTTCATCACAGATACTTTCCACATTAAATTAGCATTAATAGAATTCAATAAAGAAAAAGATTCTAATAGTAGAAACTGGTGAAAATAAATGATATCATTTCATGTAAGAATGCTGGCAGTCTAAGAAGAATCTAGTTTGACTGTTTTGTAATATGTAATATGACAAAAATTCCACGTTTTCTGTAACTAAAAGAATTCTAACCAGATTGCAAAACCCTCAGTTGCTACTTACTACATATAATGGCCAGTCACTTTTGGTAGAATAAAATATATATGGTTATAAACACATAATGTAGATTTCCCTTTATTTCAAATGAACTACCTACTCTTACCATTGTAACCATGTTCACATTTGTTTCCAGTTCTTCTAAAAACTGAAAATAAATTAAATAGTCCAAACCCAGTCAACTGTGCTACGATGGAATGGCGCCACTATAAAACAAATAGTTCTTGTTTGGCTGATGCAATTAAATAGCAGCCAGAGGGCAACAAAATGGCCACCGGCGCAATATAAAATGGCCACTGGAGCAAAATAAAATGGTTACCACTGTGATCTGAGGTCTAAGGTAACTGTTTGTGCGCCAAAGAAAGAAGCAGGAAAAAGCATTGGGCTGAAGAGAATGGAGCATTCAGTGCCCAGTAATGCAATTTGCAAGATTTGATAGCCTGCACTGTGCACTTCGTCCTAGACTTCGCAGTCTTGCCACCTCTTATGCACCACCAATTTTAACCTCATGGCTGACTGTCAAATGGAGAGCAGATTGTAGTGGCTACCCTGCTGCTATGCTCATAAAGTTACACCCACTGTGGCCTCTGGCCAAACAGCCTCATGCCAAAGAGCTGATATAGAAACATGAGGAGCAGCAGCAAATTACAGTTTGTAAATACAAGTCCGAAGCCACCACTGAAGCCTTTATGATGTTAAAATCGGCTAGCAGAGCCCTGCTGAAGCACCAGTGGTGCAAAACTCACAATCCAATGGAGGTTGTTGTATTATGTACCATGATCGAAAACAAAGACAATCCAGAAGATATTCGAACAATTCTTTCAGCTCTGAGCTGGGAGCTCAAGAGAAACAATTCTGTGAACTGAGACTAAATTGAAAAACTGAGCACTGTTACCAAGGAGGTGTGTCTTCAGAATTTCAATTCAGTCAATGAGTTAGCAGGCTAGAATAACCCATCCTGGATTCTCCTATCAATACCATGGAAAAACATTTCACAGATTGAGTTAATTATTGTAGATTTGATTTCTGTTTTGTAATTCCTCCAAAACACTTTCCAAATTATCCAGTTTATGTAAAATAGAGATAAAAATAAAAAGGGAGGAGGGGAGGAAAGGAAAGGAGAGAGGAAGGAAAGTAAAATTCTATCCTCGATTTTCTTCAGTTTCAAGAAAACGTCTATGCCCAAGATAGACCAAATAAAAAAGATTAACATCCTTCTAACTTTACCACTGAATTTGACAAAAAATTCCCAAAGTAATCAAGATAATTCATTGCTACATTGGGATTCTATCTTGACTTTGATCCTGCTGTTTATTTTAAGCACTTTATTAAGAGGTCACCATTGATTTGGTGACATCATTGGGTAAATTTATTTCTTGGAATTTTATAAAAATTGCTGGCTTGTCTTTTAGAATTTGCTGGAACTTTAAACAGAAATAAATCAGAGCTTACATTAAATGTTGCTGTCAGTATATGAATTACTCAGAAAATGTACAAACACTTCATAGGAAAGAGTTAGTATTCTACAATTTATGACTGAAATGATTTCAAAGATTCCAACTCTATTGCATGGACAAATTCCACACCTATTTTTTTTCACTACTGTGAATTACAAAAACAATTTCTTCTATTGCTTTTATTGCCTGATTTAATTTAATTTAATTTATTCCTTGACTTAGCAAGGCATGAATTTTGGATACTGATTTCTATGGGAACATTTTCAGCTGTTGCTTCAAAAATTTGCATCTTGGTTTTGGGTTTAATGTCTTCTTAGTTACCATTTTACAAGTAAAATGATTCAACTGAATGTTCTCAAGATGTTCTCCACACAAAGGTTTAGAAAATACTCCAGATTTCAAATCCCTCTCCTAGGAGGGGATTAGAACCTAAATGTATCTGTCAGATGCAGATCTTTGTGAAATGTCATGCAACGCTTGGCACCACCATACAAGGGATTCCATTTGTTTGTTTGTTTTGTTCTCAAATTACCCTATTGCTACAGCATTTTTGCCAAAATAAAACACCTTTCATTTTACTGTCATTTTTATGGCCCCTGGATGATTTGGTCTCTAAATACTTTTGTTATCACTTCAGGTTGATTACAGAATTTAGAGTGTAAAAGATGAAACATTTAGTATCCAAATTCATATCATTTATGCTTTGGAAAGCTATACAAAGAAGTGAATGCTGGCTGTAGGCTCAAGGCAAATAATATGGAATAGTTTGTCTCTAGAATAGATATACTGAGATAAGAAATTAGTTGTCATTTAAATGATATGATGCCTGTAAAGGTTGTGGGCTTTGAACCTTCCAGGGATCATAAAATATGTGAGATTGTGTAATTTGTTTGTATTTTCTGTTTAAAACCAGAATTTAACGGCAAAAAGAGAATTCCCTGCCTTTAACAAACATCATTCTTACCACAATAAAATTGAAGGATTATCTTTTTTGTGTGTGGATAAATAATGTGGCTTTTTATTAAGAATGAATGGCTTTATTTATCATGGTGGTTTTTTATGAGGGTATCTGTCCATTTCATTGTATAATTGCCATTAATTCATTATTCAGCTATGGCAGAAATTACATATGGAATTATTATCTGTTGGATGGTGTATCCAAGATTATTTGAGAAAAATGAAATACTTCATATATTGTAAATGGAACCACCATAAAGCCTACTTTGGCTCAGTCAAGTACATGGTTCTTGTTTTTCTAAAGAAAAGTACTGGGCTGAGCAATGTAAGAAACTGGAGGAAGACACCATGAGATATCACAAAAGAGAATGTTTCACTTATGTGAAGAAGGCTAGGACATGATGGGCAGGAATTGCATGACCAACAAGCTATCAGAGAAAGATAGCAATATATGCCAAACAACTTTACACAAATAAGAAACAAGGCCAAACCCTAAGAATAGACACTGACTTACAGAAATGTAACCAGATATCCTGGAGGAGTGGGCACTGAAATAGTTGCCTAATCCCAAAGCCCCAGGAGTTGATGGAATTCCTGCAGAGTTGCTGAGGACTACCAACAAAGCACTGACAGCACTTTGCCAAAGTCTATAGAAGCCTGGTCAATAGACAAAAGAATGGAAAAGGTCAGTATTTATCCTAAACCAATGAAAGGTGATATAAAAGACTATTTCAACCACTGAAGTCTGGTCAAGAACCACTTCCTGATTTGTATTTTTATTTTTGTTGGTGCTGCAAGATATAGAGTAATTTCAGCAGCAATTTTTGTTCATTTGTTGCTTTTTGTGTTGTATTCAATAGCTCCCAAGAAGCCTATACTGTATTCAACAACTTTCCAGAATTCTATGCTTGAACATATACTGGTATATAACATTCTTTCTGGGGATTTAAATGTTTAATATCAATAATCATGACATATTTAATGGGAAAAATATGTTAGTAGTAATGATACAACAATAATTTAAAAAAAGCTTTTGGAAACATTTGCTGAAACATTGATCTGAAAAATAATAGGTCTTACCACAATTGTCAATTATTTAGAATAAAGGATATTTATTTTATTTCATTGTGAATTATTTTATTGGTATAATTTCCAGGTCTTGCTCTAAACTGTAGACTTCCATTCCCAGAATACCCTAGTCGACATGGGCATTGCTGAGCATTGAAATTCACATAAATGGAAGTTATCAAGATTGAGAAACACTTCTTTAAAGTAACTATCTGTAGACAAGTTCTATTTCTAGAGCTGCAGTGAGAGCATGATATGCACTTATTGAATGTCACCTCATAGTCTGAATGCTTCAATGCTCAGATCAATATAATTATTGTTTATATCATTTACACCAAGGTTGACTCCATTGACTCAATCAATCACCATGCATGAAGTTATGAAAAACACTTCCACGACACGACAGCTTCATATAAAGGCTATCAACTTTGACACCTACTAATCTCATGGTTTATGTGTATCAGTACCAGCTACACTCAGTGATTTTTACACATTTACCATTGAGATAGGAGGGAATGATGTTTCATGCTAGGAAAACCTGATTTTGAACTAAACCACTTTTAGTAGTACCAACATTCAAAGCTGAATGAAGAATATGAAAAGTCTTTAAATGGAGCAAATAATTGACTCCAGTGATAGCAGAAGGCACAGCACAAATATGGAGCTGCAGTAAGGATTTTCTATCTCTTCCATCTTTTTCTAAAATTACAGCTCACATTGGTGTGCTTGTTAGAGCTTCTGTGAACAGCAGTCGGCAGTATGAGTACAATAATTTACTATTACTGATTTAGGCTCAACATCTGCTCCAGAGATCACTTTGTTCAGAGTCTTTCTACTTAAGTGTCTGCATGGAAATGTATCAACAACAGTCTTCTAGTGAGATGTCCAAAAATTATCTTTCATGTTACATTGTTTGATATAGAATCATAGGACTGGAAGAGATGGATTCTCTTCGAGGATGGATTGTTAGATCCAGAGAGGTGGGCAAGTCGCAAGCTCAGGGGGTTCCTTTGTAAATTTTTAATTCAGCTTTTAGGGGGTTCCAGGGTGGAGGGTGGGGCCAGTCAGTTGGGTGGGGGACAAGCGCTAGGGCCAGCCGGCGGAAGTAGGAAAACGGAGGAGGGGAGGGGAGGTCGATCCTATGGAGGGATTTCCCATCAGATCGGTCCTGGGGAGGGGCAGGGCGGTGGGAGATGAGATAGGTTGGAGGATCGTGGCTGCTCTCCTTCGGCTGGACTTTCCAATCGTCACACCACACCACGGGGAGGCAGAACCGGAGATCCCTAGATGGTTCTGCCCCAGGTGCCTGATGGACCCAGAAAGGTTCCAGAGGGAGCTTGGGCCAAATTGTGGCCTTGCCCCGCGACTCGACTGAGGACCTAGTGGCCGCATGGTATAGTACGGCCGCGGGGGCCTTGGACCGAGTCGTGCCCTTGCGGCCTCTCACGTGGCGTCGAATCACCCAGGCTCCCTGGTTTTCCGAGGAGCTGAGGGAGATGAAACGCCGCAAGAGACACCTAGAGAGTAGATGGAGATCTTCTCGGTCCGAATCCGACCGAACATTAGTAAGAGCCCATATTAGGACTTACCTAGTGGCGATAAGAGTGGCCAAACGTGAATATTGCGCCACTCTTATCGCATCCGCAGATAACCGCCCTGCCGCCCTGTTTGGGGTGACGCGCTCCCTCCTTCATCAGAGGCCGCGGGAAGCCCCTCTACAGGGTCGAGCAGAGGAATTTGGTGAATATCTGCTGGATAAAATCACTCGGATTCGAAACAAGTTGCCCTCCATTGAAAGTGGTCCGGTCGGTTCGTCCGATGCTGGTCTTGAGACAACATCTTGGGAGGAGTTTGACTTTGTTACTACCGTGGATATGGACAGGTTGTCAAGGAGAGTTAAGGCCACCACATGTTTATTGGACCCGTGTCCCTCCTGGCTTGTACTGGCATCCTGGGAGGTCACATGAGGCTGGCTCCAGGACATGGTGAATGCTTCTTTGAGTGAGGGGAACTTGCCTACCGCATTGAAAGAGACGGTGGTGAGGCCCCTCCTCAAGAAGCCTTCCCTGGACCCAGCATTGTTGGATAATTATCGTCCGGTCTCCAACCTTCACTTCTTAGCGAAGGTTGTAGAGAGTGTGGTGGCCCAACAGTTTCCCCGGCACCTGGAGGAAATTGATTATCTAGACCCGCGCCAGTACGGCTTCCGACCCGGTCATAGTACTGAGACGGCATTGGTCGCATTGGTAAATGATCTCTGGAGGGCGCGGGATAGGGGATGTTCCTCTATCCTAGTCCTATTAGACATCTCAGTGGCTTTGGATACCATCGACCATGGTATCCTATTGCACCAACTGGGGGGGTTGGGGGTGAGAGGCACCGTGTTATGGTGGTTCTCGTCCTAGCTCTCTGGTCAGTCGCAATGTGTGTTGGCAGGGGGGCAGAGGTCGGCTTCGAGGCCCCTCTTATGTGGGGTCCCTCAGGGGTCGGTCCTCTCACCTCTCCTGTTCAACACCTATATGAAGCCTCTGGGTGAGATCATCCGTGGTTTTGGGGTGGAATACCATCTGTACGCTGATGAAACTCAGTTGTACATATCCACCCCAGACTACCCCAACGATGCCGTCGAGGTGCTGTCCCGGTGTTTGGAGGCCGTACGGGTTTGGATGGGTAGTAACTCAAGCTCAACCCATCCAAGACTGAGTGGTAAGTCCGACACTGGCCATTGGGGGCGAAATACTGGCCCCTGTGGAGAGGGTGCACAATTTGGATGTCCTCCTGGATCCCCGGCTGTTGATGGAGGAT
This sequence comes from Rhabdophis nuchalis, assembly GCA_039707465.1. NCBI lineage: Eukaryota > Metazoa > Chordata > Lepidosauria > Squamata > Natricidae > Rhabdophis > Rhabdophis nuchalis. The sequence goes on along the minus strand of CM077647.1, from coordinate 103,718,690 downwards.
CATGTGGCAGCCATGGCCAGGGGGGTGTTTTATCAGGTACGCCTGATACGCCAATTGCGCCCCTTACTGGACCGGGTGGCCCTTCGCACAGTCACTCAAGCACTCGTGACGTCTCGGCTAGACTACTGCTACCTGTGGCCTTTCGGGTGCGCTTCAAGGTGTTGATGACCATCTTCAAAGCGCTCCATGGCTCGGGGCCTAGCTATATGCGAGACCGTCTCCTGCCCCATACATCCCTGCGACTGATCCACTCCCACAGAGAGGGCCTTCTCAGGGTGCCATCAGCCGGGCAATGCCGGTTGGCGGCGCCCAGGGGAAGGGCCTTCTCTGTGGCGGGCCCTACCCTCTGGAACAACCTGCCCCCCAAACTACGCACCATCTCTGACCTCCGCCTTTTCCGCCAGTGTCTTAAGACGCACCTATTTCAACAAGCTGGCCTAGCATAACCTCCTGTTCCTGATTGTTTCAGTGATAAATTTTAATTAGGGAATTTTATATTGGTTTTAGCACAGGGTATGGGTTTAATTGGTTTTTAATTAACGGTATTTTGTATATTTGCATTGTTTTTAATTTTACTGTGCACCGCCCTGGGTCCTTTTTTAGGAGAAGGGCGGGATATAAATTCGAATAAAATAAAATAAAAATAAAGATATTGGAGGTCTTCTATTCCAGCCTTCTGCCCAAGGCAGGACACTTTATTTATCCCAGAAAAATGGCTGTCTAATCTCTTTTTGAAGACCTTTAGTGTTGGAGTATTCACAATTCCAGGAGGTAAGCTCTTCTATTTATTAATTGTTCTCACTGTCAGGAAACTTCTCCATAATTCCACATTGGAGTTCTCTTTAATATGCTTCTACCCATTGTTTCCTGTTGTTAGGTATTTTGAACATTAGGCCAATCACCTATTGGAAGATAGTATCATGTCCTGTTTTTCAATAGGCTACACATACCTTGTTCTCTTAACTGTTCATCATATAGATTAGCCTCTAGATATTTTAGCATACTTGTTGCTCTTCTCTGTACTCTTTCTAGAGTCTTAACATCTTTTTTATATCATGATGACCAAAAAATGGATGCAATATTCCAAGTGTGGCTTCACTAGTGCAATATAAACCAATACTACTATTTCTCATGATCTTGATGCTATCCCTCTGTTGATGCAGTTTAGGACTGCATCCTAGGCTTTTTTGATAGCTGTAGCACACTGTAGGCACATACTCAAGTTATGGTCCAATAAAACACCTAGATCTCTCACACAATAATTATTGTTGAGCCTATTCTATGCTGCCTATTCTATAGATGTGTATTTGATATTTCCTGCCAAAGGGCAGGTCTTTACTGATCTCATCTATTTAACTAGATAATTTATGAAGATATTGAGAGCACTAAGCCTAAAACAGAACCTTTGAATGCCCCACTGCATGTTTTTTCCATATTGATTTAATTGTATTAAGGGCTACACAGTAAGTATGGTTTGGTCAGTCAGTTGAAAATCTATCTAGTGAAAGTACACTCTATTTCATGTTGTTCCCTCTTACAAAGAAATAGGCTGTAGTCTACTTTGTCAAATGCCTTACTGAAGTTCAAGTAAACTATATTCATACCATTTCTCTGATTTAATAATTTAGTCACTTTTTTAAAAAGAAAGCAATAAATGTTGTCTGGCATTATCTATTTTTAATAAACCCATCCTTGTTTCTGGTGATTGCTTTGTTCCCTTCCAGTGCTCACAAATCTTCTATTTGATTATCTTTTCCATGATTTTATCAACTACTAGCCGTTCCCGGCCACGTGTTGCTGTGGCCCAGTCTGGTTAAATGGCCAACCAATCTGTGTGTAGATCTACACCTGCACACACAAACATGTACACACAACCACCGTATAACCCCCAACTTGCCTACCTACTGTATTTCTCCCTCTCTCCCTCTCCCTACTTACCTACTGTATTTCTCCCCTCTCCATCTACCTACCTACCTACCTACCTACTGTATTTCTCCCTTTCTATTCCTCTATGTACCTACCTACCTACCTACCTACCTACCTACCTACCTACCTACCTACCTACCTAACCGCATTTCTCCCTCCCTTATCCACCTACCTACCTACCATATTTCTCCCTCTCTCTATCCACCTACCTACCATCCTACCTACCTACCTACCTACCTACTGTATTTCTCCCTCAGAGTATTTGATGTCATAAAGGATGACATAATACCTTTGGCCCACTACTCTCTCTGTATCCATCTTCCTACCTTTTTTTTTACAATTTTTTACATTTCCGTTGCATGTACCTGGCACAGGTGTGACATCTACACAATCTATATATATCATTGGTACTGTATTTCAAAGGAACGTTATGTAAAAATTTGGAAGCAATCAGTGCGGTACTTTAGGAGATTAGCAGTTTTGAACAAACTCTTGTTACATTTTTATTTATATAGATTTATATAAAGCTGATTGGCCTATAGTTTCCTGGATCCACTTTTTATCCTTTCTTAAAATCAGCTCAATCCTTTGGCAGTTCTCCCATATTCCTGGAGTTCTTAAAGATTTTGTTCACTGGTTCTGAAATTACACTGGCCAGCTCTTTCAATCAGTATTATATTATTACATTACATTATTAATTGTATTATTAATTATTAATCTGTTAGTATTATAGTACTTTAGTACTTTACATTGAATTATGTTAGCTGTTTATCATTAGAATAATTCATTGAATGTGCATGTGCATACAAGTGTTATGTGTTCTTTTGTGAATCTTCCTATTGTACAGGAAATAATTTTATTTTATAAAAAAATATGTTTTATTAAAAAAATTAAAGATGATATGTTACTATATGAATGGAGAGAAGAAAATCTTTATAGAACTGGGAAATGAGTTTTAATTTGCCATTATTTTCTTCAATCAGACAGATGTTAAAAATAATACTCAAGCACAGGTACTACGAATCACTGAAGTGCCATCGACAATCAAACTGATTACATTACATTGGAGACTCAGTTAATAATGCTCTCTGCATTCTTTGGGTTATCACCACCTGCTTTCTCTGACAGCAATGTAAGAGAAAGAAAGAACAGTGAAGTTATTTTTACTTCTTTCTAACAATGAAATATAAAACAGTTCATGGATTTGTGTTGATTGTCAGAAAGAATCATTTGAATGAGACAAAGCTGGTACTTTATAATGATTGCAAGGGGAAACTAGAATCAATATCTTCTTTCTTTTCTCTCTCTCTCTCTCTCTCGGTCTCTCTCTTTATATCTATCTATCTATCTATCTATCTATCTATCTATCTATCTATCTATCTATCTATCTATTCATCCATGCAACCATCCACCTCTGTACCAAATTATGTAAAGGACTTTCTTTCAGCCAATACTAAATCTACCATATTAAAGAATTTTTGAAATGAACCACTGGTTTAATGGTTGGTATCACCAAGAGAACTTTGGATTCCTAGATCATGGTCTGTACTACCCACATGAAGAACTTTTGGCAAGAGTACACTACAAAAAACAAATGGGAAGAATATATTCAGGGCAAAAAGTTGACTCAATTTATCTTATCTAAGTTTAACTGGCTTAAACTTATGGTTTAAATTAAAAATAAGGGGAGAGGATGACCAATATTTAGGATATTTAGGACAACCTTTAGGATCTTTGGGATTTTATTCCAAGCACAAACTCCAAGATTACTAAACAATGAGGTAGACAATGATGGGAAGGGGCGAAAAACCCTAGATATAAAGTAGGAGATATAGTAGGAATACCCAGGATCAGCCATAAAGGATTAAAATGCCTATACACTAATGTTCATAGTTTAGAAAACAAACAAGGTGAACTTGAAGTACTAGTACCCAAGGGAAGGTATGATTACTAAAACTTGGTGGGATAAAACTCAGGACTGGAATACACTGATGGAAGGATACAAACTATTCAAAAGAAACAAAAGAGGAAGTGGAGTTGCCTTTTATGTAAGAGATCACTACATTTCTACAGAAATGTATAAAACCAAGGATGAAATATGGATCAATATGAAAGGAAAAAAGAATGACATTGCCATAGGTATATACCAGAGCACCCCAACTAAGCAGAAGAAATATATCAACTTTTTGCTAATCAATTAATAAATGTATGTAGGAAACACACTACATTAATATAGGACTTTACCTAACTTGATATCAACTGAGAGGCAATCTCTGCATCAAGTGGGAGATTGAACAGGTTCCTAATCAACCTAGAGGACAATTTTTTCATCCAAAAGTTAGAGGAGAGCCCTAGAGGGAAAGCTACACTGGCCCTAATTCTAATTAAGAAAGAAGAAAGAGTATATTGAAGTTGCTAGAACTTTGGGTGAGAGTGACTATATCATCTTGGAATTCGATATAAGGCAAACACAAGCAATGGAAGAGAATCAAATCAATGTCTCATTGTACAAATTTTGAAAGCCATTGCTGACTACCTAACAAGCAAAAATTTTAAACAACAGAAGAGCTTTTATATAACAAACATATCTAAGATATAAGTAAAACATACTCTAATAAGTTATCCAGTATTGAACTGCCTTAGCTAAAAACATGAGTTCCCTGGGATACTTCTCTCCTTGAGGTGGCACCATGTGAAATACCAAAACTGCCTGAATTTGCATCTAAATGTGGATTCTATGTCTTGGTGTACATTTGTTAGGATAGTTGTTTTTATTCAGTTGATGTAGTTTTTTTTTTAAAATCCATCACAAAACTGAAGGCAAAATAATAAATAGAGGGTTGCTTTCATGGTGTGGAGACAATAACTTGGTCCTTAATACCAACAAAACCAAGGAGATCATAGTGGACTATAAAAGGAACAGATCAGACATCCAGCCCCTGCTTATCAAAGGAGACCAAGTGGAGCAAGTATCCAGTTTTAAGTTTCTGGGTGTTATCATAAAAGAGGACCTGACCTGGAGTGCTCATAGTGCACCATTGGTCAAAAGGGCCCAGTAAAGACTATATTACCTGAGACTTCTCAGGAAACAACTGAGTGAAAAACTGCTGGTCACCTTTTGCCGCTGCACCACAGAATGTATTTTAATTTACTGCACCTGAGTATGGTTTGCCAATTGCACAGTGGCAAATAGGACAGTGCTCCAGAGGATTAGAATCATTGCCCAGAGGATCATTGGTTGCCCTCTCCCCTCTTTGTTTTTTTTTTTTAAACAATTTTTTATTGGTTTTTATAATTTTATAGGAAAAGGGGAAGTGGTAAGGTACAATGATTACATTTTAGGACTTCCAAGCCGGGGTCGGTGTTCGCCTCCGAGGCTTCATACAAATACATAGTGGTATATATATAGTGGTGAGAAATAAACATGTCATATTACATTTCATACATTCAATCATACTTTTTTTTTAACATCCATCTTGATTATAGTGAATTTCAAAACATAATTATTTTTGAAATCTAAGTCTCTTAGCAATAGTTTCTTCTTCTTCCTTCTTTTCAATGGGCGGAGCCGCTGCCCCCCCTGTCCCCTCTTTTTCTTCTAGGAGTGGGGAGTGCTTTTTAAGGAAAGCCTCCGCCTCTCCTACTGTTTTGATTCTAACTCTACCCCCTTCCCAGTATACCAGCAATCCCTCCGGCATCAACCACTTAAACCAGATTCCTTTTTTGAATAATTTTTTGGATATGAAGGAATATTTCCTCCTGATCTCACGAATTGTTTTGGGAATCTGCTTCAATATAGTAATTTCTTTGTCTTGAAATTTTAATGGTCCACCCTGTTGAGCCCTCAGTATCTCATCCCTCGTTGACCTCCTTAAAAATTTAATATGAACTTCTCTTGGCACATCATTTATCCTAACATATGTAGAATTATTCTATAAATCATGTCTATATCCCCCCAGAAAAATTCTTTATTTTTCTTTGTAAGATCTGCTAAAATTCTACTCATTAAATCCCTAAGGTCCTCCCCTTCCTCTTCAGGAACATTCTGAAATCTGAGGAAAAAAGACATTCTTTCACACTCAATCTTTGACATCTGCATATTAATTTCTCCCGTTTCTTTCCGTATTTCTCCTAACTCCTCTTTTGTCTCCAATGCTCCTTTCTCTAAAACTTCAATTTTTTGTTTATTTTCTAATGTATTTTCTTTTGTCTCTCACATTTCTAACTTTAAATCTGCCAAGTCCTTTCTAATTTCAAGTATTTCTGTCATTATGTCCTGCAGCATCTCCTTAGTGGTTGGTTCTTGAGAGCTCTCTCCAGTCACTTCTTTCTGTAACATCTCAGTAATTTTGGTTTGTTGTTGGATCGGACTGGATCTAGCAGATGATGGGGCAGAAAGTGATTTTCCAGCGGGAGGTTTTCTATGTGCCATTGTTCCAATTTTAATCTATATAAATAAAAATGTAAAATATTTGTACGAATCCACTAATCTCAAAAACTACTGGGCCGATATACACCAAACGTTCACACAATGTAGCCAAGGACTTCCGATAATAGAATAGCTACTCATTTTGTGCCTAGCACGCGTGTGTCATGTCCAAATTGCACACAAAAAAATGTACCCACTGAAATGTGTTTTAACTTCCCTGTAGCCAAGCCCATCAGGCTGCTTTTCAACTGTCAGTGTTGGAAGAGGCCTCATACGGCGGCCTCTTGGGGCCAAAAAGGCACTGGGATAGCAAACTCCCAGGTGGCCCAGAGAGAGGGGGGGGAGAAATATTGCTCAAGACTGTTCTCTGAAGTAAAAACATGGAGGCAGGCAGCTGCTTTAAACTGTTGAATACGAACTTAACCAAACTGTAACAAAGAATCACCCATATGACAGCAAATACAGTTTAAGAGGGACTAGGGGAGACATGATAGCAGCCTTCCAATATCTCAGGGGTTGCCCCAAAGAAGAGGGAGTCAAGCTATTTTCCAGGCACCTGAGGGCAGAACAAGAAGCAATGGGTGGAAACTAATCAAGGAGTGAAGCAACCTAGAACTAAAGAGAAATTTCCTGACAGTGAGAACTATTAACCAGTGGAATAGCTTGCCACCAGAAGTTATGGATGGCCCAACACTGGATGTGTTTTTAAGAAGAGACTGGAAAACCATTTGTCTGACACGGTATATAGGGTCTCCTGCTTGAGCAGCGGGGTTGGACTAGATGACCTCCAAGGTCCCTTCCAACTCTGCTATTGTATTATTGTATTACAGTAGGTAGGTAGATAGGGGAATAGAGAGACAGGGAGAAATACAGTTTAATAAAAGAGGGACTAGGGGAGACAGGATAGCAGCCTTCCAATATCTCAGAGGTTGCCACAAAGAAGAGAGAGTCAAGCTATTCTCCAAAGCACCTGAGGGCAGAACAAGAAGCAATGGGTGGAAACTAATCAAGGAGAGAAGCAACTTAGAACTGAGGAGAAATTTCCTGACAGTTAGAACAATTAATCAGTGGAACAGCTTGCCTCCAGAAGTTGTGAATGCCCCAACACTGGAAGTCTTCAAGAAGATGTTGGATAGCCATTAGTCTGAAATGGTATAGGGCAGTGATGGCTAATCTTTTTTGGCTCACGTGTCAATAGCAGGGGGAGTGCAGGGGCGATGTGCACAGGTGTGCCACATCCATAATGCTATGTGCATGACCCCCTGCATTTGGCATGCTTTTTACGTCATCCCCAGGCTCCAGAGTGTTTATAGGAGCCTGGGGAGGGTGAAAACAGCCTTCCCCCACCTCCAGAGGGCAAAAAATGGCCTCAAAAGAAGGCCTAAATCAGCTGGCCAGGGCACACATACAAACTGAAGCTGACAGGGCAATGCCTCGCGTGCCCTTAAAAATGGTTCCGTGTGCCATCCGTGTGCCATAGGTTCGCCATCATGGGTATAGGGCTTCCTGCCTAGCAGGGAGTTGGACTACATGATCCCCAAGGGATAGATAGAGAGGGAGAAATAAGGTAGGTAGGTAGGTAGGTAGGTGGATAGATAGATAGATAGATAGATACAAAGAAAGAAAGAAAGAAAGAAAGAAAGAAAGAAAGAAAGAAAGAAAGAAAGAAAGAAAGAAAGAGACAGTAGGTAGGTAGGTAGGTAGGTAGGTAGGTAGGTAGGTAGGTAGGTAGGTAGGTAGGGGGAGAAAGGAAGAAATATAGTAGGTAGGTAGGTAGGTAGGTAGGTAGGTAGGTAGGTAGGTAGGTAGGTAGGTATGGGGATGGATAGATAGATAATAATAATAATAATAATAATAATTTTAATTTTATATCCCGCTCTCTCTCCCCAAAGGGACTCGAGGCGGGGCACAGGCAATTAAAAATACAGTTAAAACCACAGACAGAATACAAAATTAAAAATGAATTAAATTAGTTCTGCGCTAAAAACTCATAAACTAAAACTACCCCTAAAACCCCTAACCTTAAAAGAGACTACCCAAGGCCGGCCAGGCGAAAAAGATGTGTCTTTAATTTTAAAAGGAAGGAGCGGAGGTCCGTAGTTGTCCTAATATCGGGGGGAAGGTCGTTCCAGAGGGCTGGGCCCGCCACAGAGAAGGCCCTTCCCCTGGGCGTCGCCCGCTGACAAAGTCTAGTGGATGGCACCCGGAGAAGTCCCTCTCTGTGGGAGCGAATCGGCCGTGAGGATGTATGGGGCAGGATCCGATCCCGCAGATAGCTAGGTCCCGAGCCATGGAGCGCTTTGAAGATGATGACTAACACCTTGAAGCGCACCCGAAAGACGACAGGTAGCCAGTGCAGCTCGCGCAAGAGCGGTGTTACGTGGGTAAACCTAGAGGTTCCCATTATTGCTCACGCGGCTGCGTTCTGGACCAACTGAAGCCTCCGGGTGCACCTCAAGGGGAGCCCCATGTAGAGAGAGTTACAATAGTCCAGTCGGGATGTCACGAGAGCATAAGTGACTGTGCAAAGGGCGTCCCGATCCAATAGGGGGCGCAACTGGTGTACCAGGCGAACCTGGTAAAACGCCCTCCTGGCCACGGCTGTCACTTGATCTTCCATGGACAGCCGGGTATCCAGGAGGACACCCAAGTTGCGCGCCCCATCCACAGGGGCAAGATGTTCGCCCCCTATGGCCAGAGATGGCATCAACTGGTTGAATCGGGCAGCCGGAAACCACAGCCACTCGGTCTTGGTCGGGTTGAGCCTGAGTCCGTTACTTCCCATCCAGATCCGCACGGCTTCCAGGCACTGGCACATCACCGCTACGGCATCGTTGGGGTGGTTTGGGGTAGATATATACAGCTGAGTATCATCAGCGTAGAGATGATACTCTACCCCAAAGCCACGGATGATCTCGCCCAGCGGCTTCATATATGTGTTGAACAGGAGAGGCGAGAGGATCGACCCCTGAGGCACCCCACATGTGAGGGGTCTCGAGGTCGACCTCTGCTCTCCCGTCAACACAAATTGCGATCAGCAGAGAGGTAGGAGGAGAACCACTGTAAAACAGTGCCTCCCACCCCCAACCCCCCCCCCCCCCGCCGATGCAATAAGATACCATGGTCGATGGTATCGAAAGCCGCCGAGAGGTCTAATAGAACCAGGATGGAGGAACAACCCCCATCTCTGGCCCTCCAGAGATCATCCACCAATGCGACCAATGCCGTCTCGGTGCTATGCCCGGGCCGAAAGCCGGACTGGCGCGGGTCTAGATAATCAACTTCCTCCAGGTGACGGGGAAACTGTTGTGCCACCACACTCTCAACAACCTTCGCCAAAAAGGGAAGGTTGGAGACAGGACGATAGTTAGATAATAGAGCTGGATCCAAAGAGGGCTTCTTGAGGAGGGGTCTCACCATGGGCTCTTTTAGGGAAGCAGGCAAGGAACCCTCACTCAAGGATGCATTGACAACCTCTTGGAGCCAGCCTCGTGTCACCTCCCAGGATGCCAGTACAAGCCAGGAGGGACACGGGTCCAGTAAACATGTGGTGGCTCGCAGTCGCCCACGAAGCCTGTCCATATCATCGGAAGTAACGGAGTCAAACTCCTCCCAAACAAGATCCGCCTCATGGCATTCCACTGGGCCATTAATGGGGGTTAGCTCGTTCTGTATCTGAGCGATTTTCTCCTGCAGATAAGACACAAATTCCTCTGCTCTGCCCTGTAAGGGGGCTTCCCGCACCCTTTGTTGAAGGAGGGAGCGGGTCACCCTAAACAGGGCGGCAGGGCGGTTATCTGCGGATGCTATGAGAGTGGCACAATGGTGGCGTTTGGCCACTCTCAGCGCCACAATGTAAGTCCGTAAATGGGCTCTTACCTGTGTCCGGTCAGATTCAGATCGGCTAGACCTCCATCTTCTCTCTAGGCGTCTCTTGTGGCGTTTCATCACCCTCAGCTCCTCGGTGAACCAAGGAGCCAGGGTGGCTCGCCGCCGCAAGAGAGGCCGCAAGGGCGCGACCCGATCCAAGGCTCCCGTGGTCGCAGTATTCCATGCAGCCATGAGGTCCTCCATCGGGGCGCGGGTCAGGGGCACAGGAAGTGGCCCAAGCGCCGCCTGGAACCCATCAGGGTCCATCAAGCGCCTGGGGCGGAACCAGATTGGTGATTCAGGTTCTGCCTCCCCGCGGAGGGGAGTAGCGGTCGGAAAGTCGAGCCGGAGAAGTGAGTGGTCTGACCATGACAAGGGCGTGATGGCTATATCCCCTATACCCAGATCACTCTTCCATTGGCCAGAGACAAAGATGAGATCCGGTGTATGTCCACCCTCGTGGGTGGGGCCTTGAATTAATTGGGTCAGGTCCATGGCCGTCATGGAAGCCATGAACTCCCGAGCTACCACGGATGATTCGCCCACCGATGGCAGATTAAAGTCCCCCATGACTAAAAGTCTGGGGGTCTCAACTGCCACCGTAGCGATCACCTCCAGGAGCTCGGGCAGGGCTGCTGCTACATAGCAGGGAGCCAGGTATACAACCAGCAAGCCCAACTGCCTCCCTAGGCCCCATTTCACGTAGAGGGACTCACAACCGGTGGTCTGTGGCACAATGGTCTCTCTCGGCTCAAGACCTTCCTTTACTATGACCGCCACCCCACCACCTCTGCCTAGGGCCCAGGGCTGATGAAAAGCACGGTAACCTGGTGGGCACATTTCAACGAGGGGAAGTCCCCCCTCGTGGCCCAACCAGGTCTCCGCAATTCCTGCCAGGTCCGGCTCCCCCTCTGACACAAGGTCATGGATGAGGGGGGCTTTGTTGACAACGGACCTGGTGTTGCAAAACATCAGCCGCAGGCCTTGGCTCTGTACACCCTGACCACCTAGTCTGCGGGGGTTGTGGCACTTCATCGTTTGTAGCCAACGGTTCTGTGCCCCCAACCGGGAGGATGGAATATGACTCCCCTCGGATCTGCCTCTCCCCATCAGCCTCTCGATGGGAAAGCCCTCTATGGAAACGACCTGTGTATCCCCCCTCTTAGCGGATCCATCCGCCTCCTTCCGTAGTCTGCTGGCTCGGCCCGTCTAAACCTGTCTACACCCTCCCCCCTCCCTGGTACCCCCTAAAATACACAACAATTTTCTAATTAAAAAACTCCTGAGGCCGCGCTTCGCCCACCTCTCCGGATTGATAAATCCCTCCTTAAGGCGGGCCCTCGTTAACGAGGAGGGCCAAACCTGCGAGAGCGGGGACTCTCGCAGTAGCATAAGGTCTGCCCTAGAGTACATGATCATAATTATACTATATAAATATAAATATATAAATACATAGACACATATAAATACATAAATATATAAATATATAGATATAAAAATATAATACAAATATAAATACGAGATATAAAATGGGTCACAAATAGGGAGAAATACAGTAGGTAGGCAGGTAAGTGGATAGGGGGATAGATAGAGTAGGTAGGTAGGTAGAGGGAGAAAGCAAGAAATACAATAGGTAGGTAAGTAGAGGGATAGACAGGGAGAAATACCATAGGTAGGTAGGTGTATAGATAGATAGTGAGAAATACGGTAGGTAGGTAGGTAGAGGGATAGAGAGGGGGAAATACAGTAGGTAGGTAGATAGATAGAGGGAGAAAGAAAGAAATACAGTAGGTAGGTAGAGGGATAGACAGAGAGGGAGAAATACAGTAGGTAGGCAGGTAGGTAGATAGGGGGATAGATAGAGAGGGAGAAATACAGTAGGTAGGTAGGTAGGTAGGTAGGTAGGTAGGTAGGTAGGTAGATAGGTAGAGGGAGAAAGCAAGAAATACAATAGGTAGGTAAGTAGAGGGATAGACAGAGAGGGAGAAATACCATAGGTAGGTAGGTAGGTAGGTAGGTAGGTGTATAGATAGATAGCGAGAAATACAGTAGGTAGGTAGGTAGAGGGATAGAGAGGGGGAAATACAGTAGGTAGGTAGATAGGGAGAAAGAAAGAAATACAGTAGGTAGGTAGGTATAATAATAATAATAATAATAATAATAATAATAATAATAATAATAATAATAATAATAATAATAATAATAATAATAATAATAATAATAATAATAATAATAATAATAAATTTATTTATATCCCGCTCTCTCTCCCCAAGGGACTCGAGGCGTGGCGCAGGGAAATTAAAAAAACAAATTACAACAAGACAAAATACAAAGCTAAAATCAAATTAAACTGACCCTGCGCTAAAACTTCTATAAAAATATAACTATCCCTAAAACCCCTTAATAATTTAAAATTAAAATTAAAATTACCCTAGGCCAGCCAGACGGAAGAAGTGAGTTTTTAATAGCTGTCAGAAGAAGCGAAGGTCCGTGGTTGTTCTGATTTCGGGGGGAAGGTCGTTCCAGAGGGTCGGGCCCGCCACAGAGAAGGCCCTTCCCCTGGGCGTCGCCCGCTGGCACAGCCTAGTGGACGGCACCCGGAGAAGTCCCTCTCTGTGGGAGCGAATCGGCCGAAGGGATGTATGAGGCAGAATGCGATCCCGCAGATAGCTAGGTCCCGTGCCATGGAGCGCTTTAAAGATGGTAACTAACACCTTGAAGTGCACCCGAAAGACAACAGGCAGCCAGTGCAGCTCGCGCAGGAGCGGTGTTACATGGCAGAACCTGGAGGCTCCCATAACTGCCCGCGCGGATGCATTCTGGACTAGCTGAAGCCTTCGGGTGCATCTCAAGGGGAGCCCCATGTAGAGAGCATTGCAGTAGTCCAGTCGGGATGTCACGAGGGCATGAGTGACTGTGCAAAGGGCACCCCGATCCAATAGGGGACGCAACTGGCGGACCAGGCGGACCTGGTAAAACGCCCTCCTGGCCATGGCTGTCACTTGATCTTCCATGGACAGTCGGGCGTCAAGGAGGACGCCCAGGTTGCGTGCCCCATCCACAGGGGTAAGATGATCGTCCCCTATGGCCAGTGATGGAGTCAACTGGTTGTACCGGGATGCCGGAAACCACACCCACTCGGTCTTGGACGGGTTGAGTCTGAGTCTGTTACTTCCCATCCAGGCCCGCACGGCTTCCAGGCACTGGCACATCACTGCTACGGCATCGTTGGGGTGGTTTGGGGTAGATAAATACAGCTGTGTATCATCAGCGCTGAGATGGTACTCTACCCCAAAACCACGGATGATCTCACCCAGCAGCTTCATATATGTGTTGAACAGGAGTGGCGAGAGGACCGACCCCTGAGGCACCCCACAAGTGAGGGGTCTAGAGGTCGACCTCTGCCCTCCTGTCAACACAAATTGCGATCGACCGGAGAGGTAGGAGGAGAACCACCGCAACACGGTGCTTCTCACCCCCAACCCCTCCAGCCGATGCAATAGGATACCATGGTCGATGGTATCAAAAGCCGCTGAGAGGTCTAATAGGACCAGGATGGAGGAACAACCCCCATCTCTGGCCCTCCAGAGATCATCAACCAACGCGACCAATGCCGTCTCGGTGCTGTGCCCGGGCCGGAAGCCGGACTGGCGCGGGTCTAGATAATCAACTTCCTCCAGATGACGGGGAAACTGTTGTGCCACCACACTCTCTACAACCTTCGCCAAAAAGCGAAGATTGGAGACCGGACGGTAATTCACCAATAATGCCGGGTCCAGAGAGGGCTTCTTGAGGAGGGGTCTCACCATCGCCTCTTTAAGGGAGGCCGGCAAGAACCCCTCACTCAGGGAAGCATTGACCACCTCCTGGAGCCAGCCTCGTGTAACCTCCCAGGATGCCAGTACAAGCCAGGAGGGACACGGGTCCAATAAACATGTGGTAGCTCGCAGTCGCCCACGTAAACTGTCCATATCATCGCAAGTAACAGAAGGATAGATAGATAGAGAGGGAGAAATACAGTAGGTAGGTAGGTAGGTTGGGGCTTATATGGTGGTTGTGTGTGTGTGCAGGTGTAGATCTACACACAGATTGGTTGGCCATTTAACCAGACTGGGCCACAGCAATGCGTGGCCGGGTATAGCTAGTTATACAATAAAAATGGCGTCAGAAAAGTGAGCAGTCAGAGAAGTCCAAAGAGCCGGAGAAAAGTTCAATTGAAGATTCAAATCCAAATTTGTAGTAAAGACCAGAGAAGAAGATTAATCCTCTAATTGAAAAAGGAAGCATCCACTTTGGGAGAGTCACCGAAGGCTTCTTGGGGAAAGAGATGTAAAATAAATTGTTCATTAAGTTGTTAACAGCGCCGTGAGACTGCTCTCACTGAGTCAGAAGTTCCAATTAAGAACAAAGGGAAGCCATTTTCCGCTTCATTGTTGCGAAGAAAGTGAAAAGGAAAGTTCTATTTGTTGCAAAAAGCTCATTACAATATTGCCACTATAGCCATTTAAATAACAAAGTTTCCAGTTTGAAGTAGTATTCATTCGGATGTCAATAAATCTTTTTCCTTCTCCTTTTCGGAGAACATTTCAAAATGCCGCTTTTACGAGGGGGAGTTTCTGCAAACAAATCTCCCCCCTCTATTCTTCTTTGCAAACAGATTGAATGAATTAAATAACTCACAGTCACTTTTTAAATGCAGGAGACCCGGTGCAATCCTCTGTCCCCGACATTTCCGTCCGGATAGGAACTTTCCAATTATTCCGGCATCCGTTGGCGAGAGGTTTCCCCCCCCCCCGCTATCAGCTCTCCAGCTCCTAGGTCGAAGCGGAAAAGGCTCCCCACTGACCACCGTCTGTGTGGGGATGCCCCCGCAGCCGTCCCTACAGTGAAGAGAGTCACTCCAGGACCCTCAAAGCCCCTGAAGGGGCTCACCAGAGAAGGCAAGCGGCGGACACGTTGGCAAATGCGTCTGTCGCCCCTGGAAGCTGGAAACGAAGTGCCCTCTCCCCTCTTTGTAAGAGGGGAGCTCTTTATAGCTCCCACTGCCTTAAGAAAGTTCAAAACATTCTTAAAGATCCATTTCATCCTGGGCACCCTTTTTTTAGAACTCTCATCATCTGGCAGAATAATACCAGTAGACTGAAAAACAACTTCTATCCCAGAGCAGTAACTATATTGAATTCTACTGTATTCAATATTAATGCAATATCAGAGGTTTTAAATTCAATTGTATAGAATATGAAGGATGTGTGTTTGTGTTTTATTTTCATAGTTATAATGTACACTAAAGATGGCATTTAATTTCATTGTACAAGGTGCAATGACAATAAACTAAACTAAACTAAATAAATATTCCTGTGGAAATATTCGTTTCCCAAAAAGTAGAGAAGGGAACAAGGGGATTGGCCATATTGGACTTAATTCTCATTAACAGAGACGAAATGATAGAAGGTGTTGAAGCCACAGGAACCCTGGGGGCAAGTGACCATGCAATATTGGAAATCAACATTATGCAAACACAAGTAGTAGAACAAAGTCAAACTAGAGTCTTGGACTTTAAGAGACTTAATTTCAATAAATTTAGAGAGAGCTTGGGAAAAATTCCATGAATGAGAATCCTCAAGGGGAAAACAACTTAAGAAGCTTGGAAAATTTTGAAAAATGGGATTACAAAAGCCCAGTCTAGCACAATACGAATGAAGAAGAAAAATAACAGCTCCCCAAAGAAACAAGCAGGGCTACATAAAAAACTCTCTGACAAATTTAAAGAGAAAAAAAGATAAGTATAAAAAGTGGAAAGAGGGGGACATAACTAAGGCAGAATATCAGCAAAAGCCTGAGCCTATAAAGATGAAGTGAGGAAAGCCAAGGCTCACAATGAAGAAAGGCTTTCCACAAAAGTAAAAAATAATGGGAAGAAGGCAGAGCTACTCGTGCCGGCACAACCGGAGGTCTCTAAGCTGCACGAACCCCCCCCCCCCCCGGTCGAACTTTCGTCTCCCCCATGGTTCGTTAGGAACCTAAGCTGTCCTGGAGGCACAGCGATTAGGAAGTAAGCTTTGCTGGACACAGAGATCCCGCAAGATCTCTGTTTGACACAAAGGAAAACTTCTGAAGGGCGATGGAAGGGACCCCCCTCTGCGGGGGGGATAAGGCGACGAGAGAGTTTCCGAGCTGAAAAGAACTTTAAAGTGAAAGTGAAAAACACTGGGAAGAACTCTTTGTTACTCTTCTCTGCACTCTTTCTAGAGTTTCCACATCTTTTCTACATCATAGCGACCAAAAGGGAATGCAGTATTCCAAGTGTGGCCTTACCAAGGCATTATAAAGTGGTTGTTTATGTAGCCTAGTTGGCTTTTTTGGCAGCTGCTGCACAATGTGGAATGGTAAAGTGTCTGCCATTCCACAGATATGAATAATCAGAAAAAATGAATTAGTGGCAATATGTCATACATATAGAGTTTTAGCATTCTTTCCTCACAGCTATTTTCACACAGTCTGCCTTCCCCCTTTATTAGTTTTGCAAGTTGAACAGAAAAAGATGGGTGGGCTTTCAGTAGACTATATTATTTTCATTAAGAAAGTATAACTGTATTTTATTTTTCTCTTCCTTCTTCCTGCTATGCTAACTGAAAGTGAGGAAAAAATAGATGAATGTTGCTTCTATGGGCTTCTTTGCCCTCTGTAAACATAAGGATCTTCTAATAGTAACAATTAATTTTAAATTGTTTAATTTGCTCCCTTTGGTAATTTGTCTCCTAGAATTAGATTTGCTGCAATCAAAGACAAAACACTTTGCTGTGTCTGATTGGCTGATATCAACAGTTCTGATATTTTCTGTGGTTCTATACATATAGTACTACAAGAATATAAGTATGTCTACATGTGACACCAATCAAAAGACAAACATCTGAATTGTCAGCTACTTTTTGAGCAGAAACAATTATTTTGATAATGTCACAAATACTATTCAGCCCACAAAATAATAAACAATCCCAATTTTAACCAATCTTTTTCTCTTGGCCTATTGTGATTTATGTGTGAAATCCCCAAGGAAAAGAAGTTATACAAACAATTGTAATCTGAGATAGAAAGAAATAACATTATGTATTGTAGGACAGTATTTTCAAACAATAAACAAAAAGGGGTTTAGGACAAGAATGAACATTGAATGAAAGACAAATAATTTGCTTCTGCTTTTTCATTATATAACCATGTGTAATCACTCTCCCTGATGAATGCAGTCTATTCTACATAGTACAATGCACATTTTGCCCTCCCACAATGTATATTAAAATGTATTAAAAAGATCTACTGTAAGATATTTTCCTTTCTACTCTTACTGGATGTGAAAGACAGAAGAAAAATACAATAATATATCTAATTTCTATTGAACATTTTCAGTCCTGAAATAGTTTAATCACAAAAACAAGAGGACATTCTTTAAAAGCTCTCTGCTAGTAGGATTATGAAATTGAAAATAACACTATTTTAAAGTTTACACTAAATGTTTATTTATGAGCAAAATTAACTCTTCTGTTTTTGATACATAAATTTCACAAATCTGTATATCCTGTAGACTGATTTAAATGTTTTCTGCATTTGTTTAGGTGACAGTTTTATACTTTGGGCTGATGCAGTAGCAAGTATTAGACCCATTTAAAGATGAGAGAGGAAAGATACACAATATATTGCAATGTGGTATTCTGAAAATGGAAGTATGCTGGTTTGCACACCAAATTTAATAATTAAAGACAGCCTCTTTCCCTTCTCAGTACAGCACATAGATGCTCAACTTTTTCCAGGTTAAGGGCAGATCTGGCTTCTGAGACTGTGCTGATGGTTATACATTTTTCAGCAATTTTTGTAATGGTTCCCAAAGCACAAATTATCCACCCTTGACAAAAAAGATGACATAATTCTTCACCAGGCTGAAAAGGCTGAAAAATCTCAGACACATTTTCTCATTCCCAGAGTTTATCATGAATGCTGCTCTTCAGAATATGGACATTATGTCTTTGTCTCAACCCACGTAATGTTTACATTTTTGCATACCTGTGACTAAGTGACTAAACAAACACTAACCATTTTTATACAGAAGGAATGACCACAGCAACTACTGGTGTAATTAGAATGCTTACTTTTTCTGTTCAGGTTTTTTCATGCTCAGTTTCATATTTAAAATTGATTTATTTCATGCAACTATATAAATAGATCTGACTTCAAAGCTTATTTTGGATATGATTTAAACTTTTTGCAAAAGTGAACAGTTTTTTTTAACAGTAGCAATAACATTTCATCTTTAGCTTACCCCAGGAGTGATCTCATGGCCAAATAAAAAAATTGTATAAGGGCAGCAATAGCTTTCTACTTTTAGCCTACCTGGGGTGTTCAGCAGCCTTGACAGTTTACAGACATAGGAGATGAACTGTTCACAATACTCGGCACTACCAGTGATGGCTGAGATTTGATCCATGGTGGCACTGTAATTAAGCTGTAGCACAGCATGCTTCTCTGGTCTGTTGCTTACCACTGGAAAACGCTCTTGTAAGTCATGATTCACAGTAGTCCATACTTTGTCCTCTGCATAAAAAATGGATAAGAACATATTCAACAATTGAAGTTCTTGCTATCCCTTATTCAGAGACACATATTGAAATTAATCCTTGAACAAGTTTCACTGACACTGCCATCATGAATAACTTGGTAACCAAACCTGAGGAAAGCCAAATCTAATTTCCATTAAAAAAGAAAAAGCCTAAAAAGCAAACATAAAAAATTGAATGTGTGTTATCCTTCAAACATCATTTTTTGGATCAAAATATCTATCTCCAACTTTCTTCCTTGAAACAGATTCAATTAAATATCATGCAACAACATATATGCATGACTGGATCTCTCATTAGATCAAGAGGGAGAGCCACCTCAACTGTAGAAAGGAAGGGAATAAAAAACAGAGGTTTATTTAATTTAGCATTTCCTGCAACCCAAAGCTAGTCTACTTTACTCAGATTAAAGATGTTACCCCACTACAGAATCAAAGTAAAATTCAACTATTGGACTGATTGACTTATGTACAGTATGTTGTTTTGATATTTTCTCCGCAGACAGTGAACTCTCTTGTTATAAAATGGGACAAAACTCACTTAACAACCCCTCACATAGCAACATAAATTCTGGGCTTAATTGTGGTCATAAGTCACTTTGTTTTGTTAAAAAGAAAAAGCAGCAAACTATTGATTGCTATTGCCATTCAGTGAAAGCTTCTAACCTCTTACCCTGAAAATGACGGTTTCCTAATTTTTGGTCAAGATATTCTTTTTTAAAAAAACATTAAAAGTATTAATTACAACAGCAAAAGAAAACAGATACTAAAAATAAAAAGTGAAAATAAAAAGTAAAAGAAAACAAAAAAGAAAAAATAGAAATAAAAAATGGTTTCCTACCCTTATAATATAAACAATGTCATTATATTTTCACTCTTCACTTTCTCTTAACTATGTTTTACAAAATTATTCATCCCATCACTCAACTCTTCAGTATGGAAAACCTAATTTGTAAATCTTCCAGCGAAGACATGCTTTAAATTCCAAATTATCCACTATATAAATTGCACTTTATCAAAAAGGCAAATCTTTTTCAAATGGTTCTGTCAAAATTACTTAAAATTAAATTGCTATCAAGGTGACACATCATGTTAAAACAACTTAAAAGATATGAGCCAGGTTCCATTATAGGCAAGGGACAGTGCCTTTTGCAAATCATTTTAAATATACATTTCCGGATTCTCTTCTCTGATAAACTTCCAACAGTTAATAAGAAACAAAGGCAAGATTGCATGTAAACCTCTTCTGTTGCTTCTGTCTGTTCTGTAATAAGTCTCTAATGAGGGCATATGGCATTTTATATGAGTGCTGGATTAACCTATCAAAGCAGATGTGCCATACAGTAGCTGAGGATATTAAGCAAGTAGAAGTTCATGTATATTACACTTTTGATCTATCTTCTGCTAACTTCCACCTCAATTAATGGAAAGCATAGTGTGTGTTTATCTTGGCACTCCAATTATTATTACTCTCAGTGTAGAAATACATTTATATTATATTTGTGAAACGTATTTGTTAAAGAATGGGGACGCCCTTACATAAATTACAGAAGTAATCCTCTGGAACGGGCTTTATATGGTCATATCAGAAAAAAAAAGAACATTTCTGAGCTGGAAGGAACAGAACTGTCAGGGTGACTTAAAATGCCAAAGAAGTAACCCAGGATTGGTCCATTTTGGGAAGAAAAAGATTGGATAGACATTAAGCAAACTTCTGGAAACAAGTCAAAGGTACTGAAGAATCAGAAGTGCTGAACAAAACTGCTTCAGAACAAAATCTCCAAGTGCAGTACCAGTAGAAAGCGAGTTTGTTTATGTATCTGACTTTTCCAGACAATGAACATCTATCCTGAGCAAAGATAGAAAAACAGGTTTTATAACTCTAATGGAAAGAAGATTTGCTGAACAAAATATAGAAATAGGCAAAGACTAGATCCATTTATAAGCAATTGAACCTTACAAGGAAAGGAATCAGAAAATAATGTGTATGCAGAATTATGATTTCAATATTAGCAATCTAATAGAATCAGGAAATGAATTAATTCAGGAAATAGAGAAATATGGTAGAGTTGTGGGTTTCCAAATTAATAAGGATAAGATAAAGATAATAGTAAAAAAATATGGTATTGAATCAATGAAATGAATTAGAAAAAAAAATTGGGCCTCCAAATTGTAAAAAAAATAAAATATTTAGGTATCTGGCTAACTTCTAAATATACTTCAATTAAGGCAGAAAATCATCTAAAACTACTGACTCAAATGAAATCAGACTTAGAAAAGTGGGGAAACCTACAACTCTCCCTACTTGGTACGATAATTAAAACCTATGTTCTCCCAAAATAGATTTATCTATTTCAGACTGCCCTAGTGAGATTAGCTAAAAGCTTCTTCAAATTATTAGACAAATATGTGAGAAAATTTATTTGGCAGAAGAAGAAAGCTAGAATTAAATTGAAAATGCTTCAAGAATCGCCAGCCAGAGGAGGATTTGGGTTGCCAAAATGGGAGTTATATCACCAGGCAGCAAACTTGATTTGGGTTAAAGATTGGATACTGTTGAGAAGGAAGCAGGTACTTACATTAGAAGGCCACGATCTAGGACAAGGGTGGCATCATTTTATGTGGAGAGAGGGGGGGGGAAAACTGTAGGCACTTTAAGAACCACTATCTTAGGAAAACTCTATTGGAAACATGGGAAAGAGTCAGGTTTAAGTATTATTCAATGGTTCTGACTTGGGTTGCTCCACTAGAGGCCATAACACACTCAACATTATATAATAATAAAACACCACTGACTTACCAGGACCTTCTAGACCCTCTAGGAGAACTAAAAACGCAAGAGGATATGTCCAAGGCAAGCATAGAGTTAGATTGGTGGGCTTATGCTCAAATAAAATCCAAAACCAGAAGAGATAAAGAGAAGGAAGGAATATATAGAACAACACAGGAATTGGATAAAATTTTATTGGGATCAGAAAAGAAACTATTGTCTAGATGTTATCAGTTTTTGATACAAGGATGGATTGGTGAGGAGGTACTTAAGGACTCCATGATCGGCTGGGGAAAGAATCTTGGGTCCTCTCCCAAGCTGGATAAGTGGGATGAGATTTGGACCAAAAATATGAAGCTCACACTGGCAACCTCCTATAAGGAAAATATTTATAAAATGGTCTACCGCTGGCACCTTCCGCCAGCAAAGATTGCCAAAATGTACCCAGGAACGTCTCCAGAGTGTTGGAAATGTGGAAATAAAAAAGAGACTTATTATCACCAATGGTGGACTTGCCCCCAAGCAGGCAAATATTGGTCAAAGATTAGGAAATGGTTCATAGAGATTACAGGTTATGCAGTCGGGATGAAACCAGAGGTATTTTTATTGGGAATGAAACCCGATAAAATAAACAAGGACAAATGGTATCTGACCCTCCACATTATTACAGCAGCTAGAATATTTTTTGCACAGGAATGGAAAAACGAGTTGCTACCCTCAGAAAGTAAATTGATCTGGAAAATCACAGAATGCGCGGAAGCAGACTGTCTAACGAAAATACTCATGAACCAGAAGGATACAGATTACTACAACTGTTGGAATCTATGGTACAATTGGATGAAACACAGAGAAGGAAACCTGAAATAGTCCTAATTATTCTCTGGAATGAATGTATATTCAGACACGCTTGTTGCAATATATTGTTTGTGTATGTGTAATGGAAAATCTGTCTTTTAAAAAAAATGTAAATAAACTTATATGTTAAAAAAAATATTAGCAATCTAATGGATGAAGAGCAGGAATAGCATACATAAAGAATAGCATACATAAAAATACATCCTTAAATCCTAATATGGTCAATTGGTTGTGAGGTGTCAATGTCTCTGAAATCACACTCTCAATAAACATATTGTCAACAAATAGATGTGGGATCTACATTCTTCTGTATTGTTAACTAGTGTAGCAGGGATGTGACCCACTGAGGCATTTCCCCCCAGAGCTATTAGAATGGGAGTGGGCTGCTTGCATAGAGGCAGAACTGTGCCTTTATAGAGAAATAAATCAACAGAGAAATAGTATCTCAGGCAGAATGCTAGCAATTACACACTTGTGTTTCCTGTAAAGTCAAAGCTGAAGTGCAACAGTCCCCAAGGCTGATTCAGTGATTGGTCTTTTAGATGATAAGAAGACAAAAACCAACGAACTGGATTTAATTACAATAAGTAGTACTTTTGCTTATGTGTTATGCAAAAAAACATGTTTAACACATGTTTAACACTGGACTTGATTTATTCTAATTGTCAAGTGAATTGGCTACCAATCTTGGCTACCAGAATTGGCTAACAAGTCTTTTTCAGCAATGTTGGTATCAAAATAAACCTGCTCGTCATTTGCTGCTGCTGTCTTGTAAGATACTTTAGAATATTTAAGTAGTGGATCTGATGATAATTGGACACTTTTGTATACATACTAGTTTTTTGTTTTCTTTAAAAGAAAATTTCTGGACAACAAAGAAACTGATACCAATGCATAGCTGTGTGTGTGTGTGTATACTCTCTATATCCCTCTACCTATCTACCTACCTACTGTATTTCTTCCTCTCTGTCTCTCTATCCCCCTACCTACCTACCTACTGTATTTCTACCTCTCTCTCTCTCTATCCCTCTACCTACCTATCTACCTACCTACTGTATTTCTACCTCTCTCTCTCTATCCACCTACCTACCTACCTACCTACCTATTTTATTTATTTTATTATATTTATATAACGCCCTCTCTCCTCAATGGGACTCAGGGCGGTGCACAAGAATAATAAAAGCAGAGTCATAAATACAATCAAATATAATTAAAATAAATTAAATCAAGTTAAGAACCCGTGCTAAAAATTCATAATTAAAACCCAAGTTAAAAATCACTAATAAAAGACTATGCCAGGCTGGCCACATGAAAAAAGTATGTTTTTAAAGCCCGGCGAAAGAGGTGTAGGTCTGTGACTGTACGGAGGTCAGGGGGCAGGTCATTCCAGAGGGCGGGGCCTGCCACAGAGCAGGCTCTTCCCCTGGGAGTTGCCAGCTGGCATTGACCGGTTGACGGCACCCTCAGCAGGCCCTCCCTGTGGGAGCGGACAGGTCGAAGGGAGGTATGTGGTAGGAGGCGGTCCCGCAAATAACCAGGATCTATGCCATGGAGCACTTTAAAGATAGTCACTAAAACCTTGAAGCGCACCTGGAAGGCCACAGGCAGCCAGTGCAGCTCGCGCAGGAGAGTTGTTTCATGGGAGTACCTTGAGACTCCAAGAACCCCCGCGCGGCCGCATTCTGAACTAACTGGAGCCTCCGGGTGCATCTCAAGGGCAGCCCCATGTAGAGAGCATTGCAATAGTCCAGGTGGGAGATGACGAGGGCTTGAGTGACTCTGCGTAGGGCATCACGATCCAGAAAGGGGCGCAACTGGCGTATCAGGTGGACCTGATAAAAAGCCCCCCTGGCTACGGCTGTCACATGGTCATCCAAAGACAGCCGAGAGTCCAGGAGGACGCCCAAGCTGTGGGCCCTCTCTGCGGGAGCTAATAACTCGCCCCCGATAGCCAGAGATGGAACCAAATGGCTATGTTGCGACGCCGGAAACCACAGCCACTCAGTCTTGGACGGGTTGAGTCGGAGCCTGTTTCTCCCCATCCAGACTCGCATGGCCTTCAAGCACCGGGACATCACTTCAACGGCATTGTTGGGGTGGTTAGGGGTAGAGATGTACAGCTGGGTGTCATCAGTGTACTGATGGAACTCTACCCCAAAACCACGGATGATCTCACCCAGCAGCTTCATATAGATGTTGAACAGGAGGGGCGAGAGGACCGACCCCCGAGGCACCCCACACATAAGGGGCCTCGACGCCGACCTCTGCCCTCCTGCCAACACAAATTGCGACCGGTCAGAGAGGTAGGAGGAGAACCACCGTAAAACGGTGCCGCCCAACCCCCCCAGCCGGTGCAATAGGATACCGTGGTCAATGGTATCAAAAGCCACTGAGAGATCTAAGAGGACCAGGATAGAGGAACAACCTCTATCCCGAGCCCTCCAGAGATCCAACCAGAGGAACAACCTCTATCCCGAGCCAACGCGACAAATGCCGTCTCCTTGGTGCACCCAGGCCGGAAGCTGGACTGGTGCGAGTCAAGATAGACAGTTTTCTCCAGGTGCCACCACACTCTCAACAACCTTCGCGAGAAAGCGAAGATTGGAGACTGGACGATAGTTGGCTAACCCAGCTGGGTCCCGGGAGGGCTTCTTGAGGAGGGGTCTCACCACCACCTCTTTCAAGATGGTCGGTAAGAACCCCTCACTCAGACTTCCTGTTCCGGCTTCTGGCGGCAACGGATGAACCTTGGGGTTCGTCTGCCGTTTTGTTCTTTTTTCTGCCCCCAACGGGGTGGGGTGCCCCCCTTTTTTTTCTGGGGGGGACCCTCCGTAGGGTCCAGCTTGCCTGGACTGGTTCTCCCGGCGGCAGCTGGGGAACGGTCCTTGTCTTCGGTCTAGGTGGAAGAAGACATGCTGCGGGGGGCTTGGTTCCCTTTGCCAACAGAGGACGGTAATGAATATTGAATTCGGAGAGAACGGAGCGCTCGGGTCGGATGGTTTTGCCGGGGCTTGAGCTGCGAGGTGGAGAGTAAGTGTTTTTAGCTTTATTGCTGGCGGCTTTGGAAGAGAGAGATGTGGAGGGGGGTGTTTGTTTGCTAAACCCCCCTCGGATTTACAGCAGCGGCGCGCAGAAATGACTCCTGGAATGCAGGGAGTGGATTTTTTGCATCCGGACTGTTGCGCAACAAGTGAAAGTCTTCCGCGGCTTGTTTTCATACAATGTATCTAAATCCGGCTTGACTGAAACAATTTCTCTGCTGTTTTCTCCGGCTGGCTGCCAGAGTGGGTGGTGGAAGATGGCTGCCCTTTGTTCCTGAATGTTTATTTCTTTATGGAAAATTTTCCACCATTCCTTCGTGATTTGGACTGCCTCCCTCTATCAACGGATGATTTTCTGGATTAATTGATTCCTTCCCAGGAGTGCCTTCTTTGTCTTAATAATTGATAGTGGAAAGTGTTTTGCTCTCTGGACACGATAACTTTTTTACAACTTTTCTGAACTTTTTTCCCGGGATTTGCTCCAGCGGCCGCACCCAAAAAACGCCATCTTAGTGGCACTGACTTAAACAGCTCACCATGGCTTCAAAAAAACAACCAGGAAATCCAGGATTGGAAGAGAGAATGACAGCTTTGGAAACAGTGTTAAACTCCTTGGTGCTGGAAATCAGAGAATTTAGAAAGGATCATACTAGCACTAAGCTTGAACTATTGGAGACACAGAAAAAATTGATGGAGAATACACAGAAGACCAAGGAGTTGGAAGTGGGGCTGGCTGGGGCAAAGGGAGAACTTAAAAATGTTAATACTGAAATTGGAGATTTGTCTGGTCATATGTCTAGGATGGATTTTGAGAGGATGTCATATTTTTTAAGATTTCAGAATATTTCTGAGGAATCTGGTGAATGCCTTCCTGATCTCATGAGTACAATTTTATCAGACTATTTACACAAACCCAAAGAGGAGATCAGGGGGGGACATTGACCTAGTCTACAGAATAAATTCAGCATATGCCAGGATGAATGAAGTACCCAGAGAGATACATATTAAATTTGTTAGAAGGTCGACAAGGGAGGGAATCTTGAAGGCGCAGAGGGAGGGTCCGTTAATTTACCAACAAAAGGAAGTAGCCATCTTGAAGCAAATCCCAAAAAAGATTAGGGAGATGAGATGGAAATATTCCTTCTTATCTAAAAAATTGTTCAACCACGGGATTTGGTTTAAGTGGGCGATGCCAGAAGGGATGTTGGTGTTCTGGGACGGAGGAAGAGTAAGGATTAAAACAGTTGCTGAGGCGGATGCCTTTCTTAAAAAACATTCCTCCATCCTGGGGGAAGATTCAGGGGGGACGGAGGGGGCCACGGCCCCGCCTGCTGGGGGCCAGGAAGGAGAACAAGAAGACACAATTGCCAAGAGACTTAGATCTAAAAAATGACTTTTATTTTTATTTTTATTAATACAGTATAATTTTTGTCTGGATGTTTGTACACGACTGCCAGCATAGAATTCAGAATTTATATGTTTGCATTTATTTTCACCTTGTTGTATTATTGAAAAATGTATTACCAATGTCTTGTTAAGAAGCCCGGGAGGGCCAACGTTCCCGACGTGAAAGTTCTCAAAATATCTTTTCAATTCACCTTACCCTACCCTTTTTTGTTAAAAAATTTGTAAAACTCAATAAAACTTTTTCTATATAAAAAAAAGAACCCCTCACTCAGCGAAGCGTTGACAATTCCCTGGAGCCAGCCTCGTGTAACCTCCTGGGAGGCCAGTACAAGCCAGGAGGGATATGGATCCAATAAACATGTGGTGGCATTCAGCCACCCCAGTATCCTGTCCATGTCATCAGGAGTCACATGATCGAACTCATCCCAAACAATGGTCTCAAGACCTGCCTCCGTCCACCCATCCGGACTAACCCAGTTGGAGGCCAACTCGTCCCGGATCTGAACGATTTTATCATGCAGATAACATCCAAATTCCTCTGCACCACCCTGCAAGGGATCTTCCCGCGGCCTCTGGTGAAGGAGGGAGCGGGTCACTCTAAACAGGGTGGCAGGGCGGTTATCTGCAGATGCGACAAGAGTGGCGAGATACAGTGGTACCTCGGTTCACGAACTTAATTCATGAACTGACTCTGGTCGCGAACCGAATTGTTCGTGAACCGAGGCACAGTTTTCCATATGCTAAAAGCATAGCAAAAATTAAAAAAAGTCACTGAAAGTACTCACAGTGTGCATGTTGGGGCTTTTTTCTGTGTCTTCTTCTTTCTACGATCTTCCTACAGGAAGTCACAACCATCTGACAGCCAGGAATACATTAAAAATGGCCACGGTTCCTGTTTGTGAACCGAAGCAGAGTTCGTGAACCGGAGCACATTTTGAGGAACTTTTCTGTTCGTGAACCGAGTTGGTCGTGAACAGAGGCGTTCATGAACTGAGGTACCACTGTACTCTCGTTTCGCCACTCTTATCGCCACAAGGTAGGTCCGCAAATGCGACCTTGCCCGTGTTTGGTCAGATTCGGCGCGAGTGGACCTCCAAATGCTCTCTAGGCGTCTCTTATGGCATTTCATCTCCCTCAGCTCCTCGGAGAACCAAGGAGCCAGGGTAGACCGATGCCAAGTGAGAGGCTGCAAAGGCACGACTAGATCCAGGGCCCCCATGGCCACACTATTCCAGGCGGTCACTAGGTCCTCAGTCGAGTCGCGGGTCAGGGACTCAAGTATTGGCCCAAGCTCCGTCTGGAAACTCTCTGGGTCCATCAGGCGCCTCTCTGGGTTCATCAGGTGCCTTGGGTGGAACCATCTCGGTACTTCTGGTTCTGCCTCCCCGTGGTGGGGTGCAGTGGTTGGAAAGTCGAGCCGGAGGAGAGAGTGATCTGACCATGGCAAGGGTTCCATGATTAAGTCCCCTAATCCGAGATCACTTGTCCACTGGCCAGAGGCAAAAACTAGATCCAGTGTGTGTCCCCCAGTGTGCATGGGATCATGTATTAATTGGGTCAGGTCCATGGCCGTCATGGAAGCCATGAACTCCTGAACTATCTCCGATGTCTTGCCTACTGATGGCAGGTTGAAATCCCCCATGACTAGCAGCCTGGGGGTATCAACCGCCATCTCAGCGATCACATTGAGAAGCTCGAGTAGGGCTGCTGACATGTAGCGGGGAGACACAATCAGCAAGCCCAA
This sequence comes from Rhabdophis nuchalis, assembly GCA_039707465.1. Taxonomy (NCBI): domain Eukaryota; kingdom Metazoa; phylum Chordata; class Lepidosauria; order Squamata; family Natricidae; genus Rhabdophis; species Rhabdophis nuchalis. The sequence continues at coordinate 103,690,043 of CM077647.1, read as the reverse complement.
CTGCCTCCCATGACCCCACTTCACATAGAGGGACTCAGAACTGGCTGTCTGCGGCACAGTGGCCTCCCTCGGCTCTAGACTCTCCTTAATAACAACCGCCCGCCCCCCGGGCCCATGGCTGATGGAATGCCCGGTAACCTGGCGGGCACATTTCAACGAGGGGTACTCCCCCCTCGTGGTCCAGCCAGGTCTCCATGATACCTTCCAGGTCTGGCTCTCCCTCCGACACCAAATCATGGATGAGGGGGGCTTTGTTGACCACAGACCTGGCGTTACATAGCATCAGCTTGGGGCCCAGGCCCTGAAATCCCGGATCTTCTGGGTTGTGGGAGGAGCCCTGGAGACCGGAGCACGCAACCGCTTGTAGATGGCGGTGCACCCTCCCACCACATGATGTGGTCTCTGGCTCCTGCCAAACCTTCCCCTCCCCCAGACCATCCTGATAGTATAGCCCTCTGTTAAGTAGACCCTAGCCCCCCTCCCAATATTGGAATCTACAGCCTCACCGTCGGGGCCGTAGACCGGCCTGGAGATGTTACCTGGTGGGTCAATTCCCTCACCCACTCCTCTAGTCACAAGTAACCCTCGCCCCTCCCTGGGACCCCTTAAAACACGGATTAAAAAATTACCTCAAAAGCCCTTAATTTACGTTTCCGCCACCTCTCTGAATTTAAAAATCCGTCATCGAGGTGGGCCCTTGTTAGCATTGAGGGCCAAACCTGTGAGAGAGGAGAGTCTTGCAGGGCAAGGAGGTCGGCTGCCGAGTACATAGTCGTTGGAGGGAGGGCATAGCCTTGATGAAACTAACCCTGAAATCCACAGGTACGCCTCATCATAGTCCATAGTCCATAGATGGTATCGAAGCAAGTTGACAAATGCAGGCGAAGGCTGCCAGTCCATGCGAGATGGTAAGGTGATGAAAGGCAGGAGGCGAGGTGGTACAGGCGGGGAAAGGCCAAAAACCAAGAACAAAACAGGGCACAACAGCAGACGACGAAGATGAAATAATACAGACAAAAAGGCGAAGACCAAAGCGCAGTAGAAACGCAGTAGAAACAATGGGGATGAGGAACAGCGGCATGATGAGGAACAGTGGCACCACAGGACGACAAAACAAAGTGAGGCACAGCAGGACGACAGGAAGCAGCGACAGGAGCAGGTAAGACGACCAAACGATGAGACGAATGACTCAGCAGGAGGACGAAAACGACAGAGACACAGCATGACGAGACCAGACATGGAAGATGACCGCACAGCAAAGCGACGGCACGAGCAGACAGCCGAAAAACAGAGCAAAGCAGCGGCATTACAAGGGACAAGGAAGATGAAACCGGGCGACAAGGAGGACGATGACAACGAAGTCTGCAATGAAGGCAGCAACAGGAATGGCAGGCCAAAGCAGCAAAGAAGCAGGAAACACAGCGGCGGTGAAGGCGAGAAACAAGAAACCATGCCGGCATGGAGCAACAGGCACAGGAACAGCAGGACACAACGAAAACAGCAGGTAACAGCAGGTAAAGCAGCAATGAAGCGCAGTGGCGGTGATGAAACAACGATGGAACAACGGTGGCCACGACCGCGGCCACACAAGCCGCACACAAGCCGCACACAAGCCTTGAGACAAGCCTTGATACAAAGCTGCAGCAGGGAGCCACGCCTCAAGCATGGGATGGCGGGAAAAGGCGCCTTTTCATAGCCGTCCCTCCCGCCTGGGCTCAGATTTTACCACCCAGGCTGGTCCAATCGACCCTCCGACAAATCCGGAGGTAGGCAACGGGGTCTGGCGGGGTCTGGCAGCCATACCACAGGGGTATCCAGGGAGGCAAGCTCCCCCTTCAGCTCAGCTCAGCTCGGCTTCGACCTCCTCCATCTTAACCGGAACCGGAAAAAAAGCTAGTTTCTCCCTCTCTCTCTCTATCCCTCTACCTACCTACCTACCTACTGTATTTCTCCCTCTCTATCCCTCTATCTACCTACCTATCTACTGTATTTCTCCCTCTCTCTATATATACCTCTACCTACCTACCTACCTACCTACCTACCTACCTACCTACCTACCTACCTACTGTATTTCTCCCTCTCTCTCTCTCTAGCCCTCTACCTACCTACCTACTGTATTTCTCCCTCTCTCCCTCTGCCTACCTACCTACCCACCTATCTACTGTATTTCTCTAACCCTTTACCTACCTACCTACTATATTTCTCTCTGTCTATATCCCTCTACCTACCTATCTATATGTGTATTGTATTCCTCCCTCTCTGTATCCCTGTACCTAACTATCTACCTATCTAGATAGTTAGGTACATGCATTTATATGTGTATATGTGTATCTCTCTATCCCTATAGCTACCTACCTACCTACCTACCTACCTACCTACCTACCTACCTACTACTATCCCTCTCTATCTCTATCCTTCTACTTTACCAGTAGATCCTGCGGGGGGGGGGGGAGGAAAGCGGCTGTGGTGGCAAGAAATGTTGCTCAGCACTTCCTTGTGTAGGCCCTGTGGGGGAGGAGTAGGCGGAGGCCTGGAGGAGGGTGGCGATAGTGACGGCAGTGGCGAGGAGGGCGGAGGCTTGCAAGAGGAGGAGGGTGGCAGCAGAGGTTGTTGAGGATGCGTGCGTGTGGGACAGCGTCAGAAGCACGGGGGAAGGGCATCAGTTCACAGTGCTACATGTGTATGTGATGCAGCAGAAGAAGCGGCCGGGTGGGAGGAGCCACTAAAGGGAGGGAGGCGAGTGAGGGAAAAACTCAGAAGAGCCGCATTTTTACATTTGAATGGCGTGTACCTGGTACAGGTGCGAAATCCACACAATCTATACATATCATTGTTGCTGTACTTCAAAGAAACGTTGTGTGAAAATTTGGAAGCGATTAGTGCAGTACTTTCTGAAATTAGCGGTTTTGAACAAACTATTGTTACATTTTTATTTATATAGATTTATTTAAGTGGATCTTAAAGCAAAACATATATGTGGACAAGATGCCACATTTTTAGAATAGAAAGCTATTATTTTCTAGCACCCAATAGGTCTCTGGTTTATCTCCAGATATTGCTTCCCAAATATAATACCCACAATTATTCTATATAATTTTTATGATTAATATTTTAATAAGTAATACCTGATAAAATTAATTTCTTATATTATATTGTATTAAATAGGTATAAAAATATAAAACAACCAAGTACATACACCTAAAAAACTGGATGCAACCTTTTTGTTCTAACACCCCCCCCCCCAGATTTCAACTTATTTTTACAATATTCCTTTACGCTGATCACTTCCTGTATTAGTGAGATGTTCTGACTTTGATTACAGATCAATTGCAAAATATTTTGTGCTCACCTTGTCTTTTTATTCAGCAAACTATCACAGACACTTTTTGGTGCTTATAGGACATACCATATGATAATGTGCAAGGTACAATTTCCTGAGGTTAAATCTAGTATTCCCATCTATGAGTGAGCTACTTTGGTTGGCTGAATTACTGCATCAAATTGAGGCTGCTGTCCAAAAAGGGCCAGGGCTACAGCCTGGGCAATGCCGGCTGGCGACACCCAGGGGAAGAGCCTTCTCTGTGGCGGGCCCGGCCCTCTGGAACGACCTACCCCCCGACCTTCGCACTATCCCGGACCTCCGCCTCTTCCGCCAACGTCGTAAGACGTACTTATTCCAACAAGCCGGCCTAGGATAGCCCCCCGCTTCTGACTTTTAAATATAAATTATAATTTGGTTATGGTTTTAATAACGGGTTTTAGCACGGGTGAATTAATTTAATATAATTTTAATTGATGTATATTGTATTTATGGTTTTATATAATGCCTGTGCGCCGCCCTGGGTCCTAACAAGGAGAAGGGCGGGGTATAAATTTAATAATAATAATAATTTTACAAGTGACTTTAGATATTTTAAGTGGCAAAGTGTGAACATATACTGGTATAATTTTGATAGCTGCAGAGCTACAAGTTTATACCTGATTTAATCTGATTTAATTGTGACAGAAATAAAGCACACATCACCATAAAGACAGAATAAAGTTAACAAGGATGTTAGATTTTTTAATAATTAAGTTGGAACACAAGTTTGTTTCTTGGAGTAAAAATGCAATGTATATGTCACATCATGAAAGGTAAGTATTTGGTTGCAATTCTGTAATTCTTCAGTCTTGATTTTTCAAATGCAAACATTTCATTATCCCACTAGATAACCATTCCTACATCACTAAAGAAAGAGTTTTGAAGAAGTGAGGATTATTGGTTGCCAGGTATAATGTGCTTCTGCTTTGTCTGCTTTGCATTTGTGTGGAGTGCTGCACTTCTAATTTTCTCTTGCACTTGAAATTCTAGAACATGTCAGATAAAAATGCAGTAGAATTCTTAGGAACAAGGCATTTCCACTTATAATAGCAGTACATAGCACAGCTAAACTTATACCCCATTTAGGAATCATAAAAAGATTTGACCCAAGGTCCAACATTAACACATCACGTCAATATAAGACAGCAATTTCCCATCACAGAACACAAAGCCAATGCTTAGATAAATTAAAGCCATTTTTTTAGCAACCTAATATCTGAGCCAACTGCAATTTGACAACTATAGAGAGAACAATGCCTTTGAAGGAAGCTATCCTATTATACAGCAGTTAACACAGGAAGTAATCAACATACAGATAAGACAAAGCCAGCACCTTATCAGCCAGTTTATCTATCAATAAGGATACTGTGAAACAAATCTACAGGATTAACCAAATAAGGGAGTATATTCCTAATAAAAAACCAATTAGTTTGAGGGAAATTGCAGTATAACATATATTTTTATAACAATGGTATTTTTAAATTATACTACAGTTGTCTAAAGTACAATGTAAACTTTAGTGGGTCATTTTTGTAATATAGAAAACAAACTGAGGAGCAATGTAAGCAAAATAGCATTGGGGGAAAACAGAATATTTTTATTATGTTTTTGTGCTCAATTCTTAAAAGTCCAATAGAGACTGGGGGATACTGGGATCTACAAAACTGCCAGAGTTTTTCAGGCTTAAAAAATTAAGGATGCAGGAACTGAGTAGCATTATATAGTAGTTAAGAAATATTTTCAGCTGCATCAAAAGGTTTGCATCAGCAGTACAGTGTATTCACGTACGTATATATGTACATACATGTATTGCAAGATGGATGGCTCCTGCAACTCATTTTGTTGCTGACTAATTCCTTTCCAAAATAATATCTGGCAGAGAAAACAAGAGCAGGCAAGGAGTCCTGAATTTTTCATACAAACAGTTGCAGAGCTGTATCTCTAGATAAATTAATATAGAGAATTAATCATTAAAGTAGTCTTATCCCCAAAGACTAATTAGAGATGCACAAAGGCCTGAACTCTTCCTTTTATCTCCTCTCTTAAACATACTTGCCTTTTACTATGGTTCTCATTAAGAATCTCACAAAATCAGTAATTTAAATTTATTACAGCCACTTACTCCTGTAGATTCTGGGTAGCTTACAAATACAAAACAAAAGCAGTTAAAAAAACTTTCCCACAAGTTGTGAATGGACCAAAAACATAAATATTGTAAATAACCAATTCCTTTTAATATAAATCCATTCTGAGTTTATAATTCGGTAAAACTAAGCATTATTTTAAAAAAGAAATAGAGAAAAGGCAATACAAGCTTTAATGCCTATTGGAAAACTTTCTTTAAAATATATATTTTCTCATAGGTTGGATGATTTAATTTTTAGCTGTCAATTTGACAAATTGTATTCTTATCAAGAAGCAACCAGGTTTGATGTGAAACGTCCAGGAGCTATTGTTTAAAATGTTCATAAGGACAACAGAGCTTTGAAGAAGAGTAAGTAAAGAGACAGCTTATAATTCGGGAGGATCAGTTAGAGGGAATACTTTCTACTAGCCATACGATGACAGATACATGTTTTCATGCAAAGAAATGTTGAACGTTATCATGCATAAACCAATAAAGCACAATCTGTTTTGAAAAAACAGAGATGAAGGGAAAAATCTTTATAACAACAAAATATAAAGTAAATGGCTAATACAATCTCCACAGGCATTTGTTACATAGTAAAACACTTTTAGGCCTGAATAAGTCCATAAAACAAACTGTTTTGTTTCAAGGCAACTCTTGTCGTTTAGCAATGAATAAAGAGAAAATTTTGTTATTTTAGTTCCTGGTGAATACATACAGAATCCTTGAAAAATCTGGAAGTTATAGCTTTACTCTAAAATATAAACCAAGAATATTCAATGTTTTTATTCAAACACTAGCTGTACCCAGCCACACGTTACTGTGGCCCAGTCTGGTTAAATGGACAACCAATCTGTGTGTAGAAGTATACCTGCACACACAAACATGTACACACAACCACCGTATAACCCCAAACCTATCTACCTACTGTATTTTCCCTCTCTATCTATCCCTCTACCTCCCTCCCTCCCTCCCTACTGTATTTCCCCGCTCTCTCTCTACCCACCTACCTACCTACCTACTGTATTTCTCCCCCCCTCTCTCTTTATCCCTCTACCAACCTACCTACTGTGTTTTCCCTCTCTCTATCTTTATCCCCCTACCTACCTACCTACCTACCTACATTTCCCCCGCTCTCTCTCTATCCACTTACCTACCTACCTACCTACCTACCTACCTACCTACCTACTGTATTTCCCCCTCTCTCTATCCCTCTACCAACCTACCTACTGTATTTCTCCCTCTCTCTCTCTATCCACCTACCTACCTACTGTATTTCTCCCATTCTCTATCCCTCTAACAACCTACCTACTGTATTTCTCCCTCTTTCTCTATCGACCTACCTATCTACCTACCTACCTACCTACCTACTGTATTTCCGCCGCTCTTTCTCTATCCACCTACATACCTACCTACCTACTGTATTTCTCCCTCTCTCTATCCCTCTATCAACCTACCTACTGTGTTTTCCCTCTCTCTATATTTATCCCTCTACCTACCTACCTACCTACTGTATTTCCCCCGCTCTATCTCTATCCACCTAGCTACCTACCTACCTACCATATTTCTCCCTCTCTCTATCCCTCTACCAACCTACCTACTGTATTTCTCCCTCTCTCTCTATCAACCTACCTACCTACCTACCTACCTACCTACCTACCTACCTACCTACCTACCTACTGTATTTCTCCCTCTCTCTATCCCTCTACCAACCTACCTACTGTATTTCTCCCTCTCTCTCTATCAACCTACCTACCTACCTACCTACCTACCTACCTACCTACCTACTGTATTTCTCCCTCTCTCTATCCCTCTACCAACCTACCTACTGTATTTCTCCCTCTCCCTCTCTAGCCACCTACCTACCTACCTACTGTATTTCTCCCTCTCTCTCTATCGACCTACCTACCTACCTACTGTATTTCCCCCGCTCTCTCTATCCACCTACCTACCTACCTACTGTATTTCTCCCTCTCTCTCTCTCTATTAACCTACCTACATACCTACATACCTACCTACCTACTGTATTTCTTCCATTCTCTATCCCTCTAACAACCTACCTACTGTATTTCTCCCTCTCTCTCTATCCACCTACCTACCTACATACCTACCTACTGTATTTTCCCTCTCTCTCTTTATCCCTTTACCTAGCTACATACCTAGCTACCTACCTACCTACTGTATTTTCCTGCTCTCTCTCTATCCCTCTACTTACCTACCTTCTGTATTTTCCCTCTCTCTCTTTATCCCTCTACCTACCTACTGTATTTTCCCTATCTCTCTCTATCCCTCTACCTACCTACTGTATTTCCCCCCACTCTCTATCCCCCTACCTACCTACCTACCTACCTATCTACATACCTACCTACCTACCTACCTACCTACCTACCTACCTACCTACCTACCTACTGTATATCTCCCCCCCTCTCTCTTTATCCCTCTACCTACCTACTGTGTTTTCCCTCTCTCTATCTTTATCCACCTACCTACCTACTATGTTTTCCCTATCTCTATCCCTCTACCTATCTACCTACCTACTGTATTTCCCCCGCTCTATCTCTATCCACCTAGCTACCTACCTACCTACCATATTTCTCCCTCTCTCTATCCCTCTACCAACCTACCTACTGTATTTCTCCCTCTCTCTCTATCAACCTACCTACCTACCTACCTACCTACCTACCTACCTACCTACTGTATTTCTCCCTCTCTCTATCCCTCTACCAACCTACCTACTGTATTTCTCCATCTCCCTCTCTATCCACCTACCTACCTACCTACTGTATTTCTCCCTCCCTCTCTATCGACCTACCTACCTACTGTATTTCCCCCGCTCTCTCTCTATCCACCTACCTACCTACCTACTGTATTTCTCCCTCTCTCTCTATTCACCTACCTACCTACATACATACCTACCTACCTACTGTATTTCTTCCATTCTCTATCCCTCTAACAACCTACCTACTGTATTTCTCCCTCTCTCTCTATCCACCTACCTACCTACATACCTACCTACTGTATTTTCCCTCTCTCTCTTTATCCCTTTACCTAGCTACATACCTAGCTACCTACCTACCTACTGTATTTTCCTGCTCTCTCTCTCTCTATCCCTCTACCTACCTACTGTATTTTCCCTCTCTCTCTCTTTATCCCTCTACCTACCTACATACTTACCTACCTACCTACCTACCTACCTACCTACCTACTGTATTTTTCCCTATCTCTCTCTATCCCTCTACCTACCTACCTTCTGTATTTTCCCTCTCTCTCTCTTTATCCCTCTACCTACCTATTGTATTTTCCCTATCTCTCTCTATCCCTCTACCTACCTACTGTATTTCCCCCCACTCTCTATCCCCCTACCTACCTACCTACCTACCTACCTACCTACCTACCTACCTACCTACTGTATATCTCCCCCTCTCTCTCTTTATCCCTCTACCTACCTACTATGTTTTCCCTATCTCTATCCCTCTACCTATCTACCTACCTACTGTATTTTCCCCATCTCTCTTTATCCCTCTACCTACCTACCTACCTACCTACCTACCTACCTACCTACCTACCTACCTAACTACCTACTGTATTTCCCCCCTCTCTCTATCACTCAACCTACCTACCTACCTACCTACCTATCTACCTACTGCATTTCTCCCTCTCTTTCTCTTTATCCCTCTACCTACCTACCTACTGTATTTTCTATCTTTACCTACCTACCTACCTACTGTATTTTTCCCTCTCTCTAGCCCTCTATCTATCTACATACCTACTGTATTTTCCCTATCTCTCTTTAATCCCTCTGCCTCCCTCCCTCCCTACTGTATTTCCCCGCTCTCTCTCGACCCACCTATCTACCTACCTACCTACTGTATTTCTCCCCCCTCTCTTTATCCCTCTTCCAACCTACCTACTGTGTTTTCCCTCTCTCTATCTTTATCCTTCTACCTACCTACCTACCTACCTACCTACCTACCTACCTACCTACATTTCCCCCACTCTCTCTCTATCCACTTACCTACCTACCTACTGTATTTCTCCCTCTCTCTATCCCTCTACCAACTTTCCTACTGTATTTTCCCTATCTCTCTCTATCCCTCTACCTACCTACTGTATTTCCCCCCACTCTCTATCCCCCTACCTACCTACCTACCTACCTACCTACCTACCTACTGTATATCTCCCCCTCTCTCTCTTTATCCCTCTACCTACCTACTGTGTTTTCCCTCTCTCTATCTTTATCCACCTACCTACCTACTATGTTTTCCCTATCTCTATCCCTCTACCTATCTACCTACCTTCTGTATTTTCCCCATCTCTCTTTATCCCTCTACCTACCTACCTACCTACCTACCTACCTACCTACCTACCTACCTACCTACCTACCTACTGTATTTCTCCCTCTTTCTCTTTATCCCTCTACCTACCTACCTACTGTATTTTCTATCTTTACCTACCTACCTACTGTATTTTTCCCTCTCTCTAGCCCTCTATCTATCTACATACCTACTGTATTTTCCCTATCTCTCTTTAATCCCTCTACCTCCCTCCCTCCCTACTGTATTTCCCCGCTCTCTCTCGACCCACCTATCTACCTACCTACCTACTGTATTTCTCCCCCCTCTCTCTTTATCCCTCTTCCAACCTACCTACTGTGTTTTCCCTCTCTCTATCTTTATCCTTCTACCTACCTACCTACCTACCAACCTACCTACCTACATTTCCCCCACTCTCTCTCTATCCACTTACCTACCTACCTACTGTATTTCTCCCTCTCTCTATCCCTCTACCAACCTACCTACTGTATTTCTCCCTCTCTCTCTCTATCCACCTACCTACCTACTGTATTTCTCCCATTCTCTATCCCTCTAACAACCTACCTATTGTATTTCTCCCTCTCTCTCTATCGACCTACCTACCTACCTACCTACTGTATTTTCCCTCTCTCTCTATCGACCTACCTACCTACCTATCTACTGTATTTTCCCTCTCTCTCTATCGACCTACCTACTTACCTACCTACCTACTGTATTTCCCCTGCTCTTTCTCTATCCACCTACCTACCTACTGTATTTCTCCCTCTCTCTATCCCTCTACCAACCTACCTACTGTGTTTTCCCTCTCTCTATCTTTATCCCTCTACCTCCCTACCTCCCTACCTACTGTATTTCCCCCGCTCTATCTCTATCCACCTACCTACCTACCATATTTCTCCCTCTCTCTATCCCTTTACCAACCTACCTACTGTATTTCTCCCTCTCTCTCTCTATCCACCTGCCTACCTACCTACTGTATTTCTCCCATTCTCTATCCCTCTACCAACCTACCTACTATATTTCTCCCTCTCCCTCTCTATCCACCTACCTACCTACCTACTGCATTCCTCCCATTCTCTATCCCTCTACCAACCTACCTACTATATTTCTCCCTCTCTCTCTATCGACCTACCTACCTACTGTATTTCCCCCACTCTCTCTCTATCCACCTACCTACCTACCTACCTACCTACCTACCTACCTACCTACCTACCTACTGTATTTCTCCCTCTCTCTATCCCTCTACCAACCTACCTACTGTATTTCTCCCTCGCTCTCTATCCACCTACCTACCTACATACCTACCTACTGTATTTTCCCTCTCTCTCTTTATCCCTTTACCTACCTACCTACCTACCTACCTACCTACCTACCTACCTACCTACTGTAGTTTCCTGCTCTCTCTTTCTATCCCTCTACCTACCTACTGTATTTTCCCTCTATCTCTTTATCCCTCTACCTACCTACATACCTACCTACTGTATTTTTCCCTATCTCTCTCTATCCCTCTACCTACCTACCTACTGTATTTCCCCCCCCTCTCTCTATCCCTCTACCTACCTACCTACTGTATTTTCCCTCTGTCTCTCTTTATCCCTCTACCTACCTACCTACTCTGTTTTCCCTCTCTCTCTCTTTATCCCTCTACCTACGTACTGTATTTTCCCTATCTCTCACTATCCCTCTACCTACCTACTGTATTTCCCCCCCACTCTCTATCCCTCTACCTACCTACCTACCTACCTACCTACCTACCTACCTACCTACCTACCTACTGTATATCTCCCCCTCTCTCTCTTTATCCCTCTACCTACCTACCTACTGTGTTTCCCTCTCTCTATCTTTATCCACCTACCTACCTACGATATTTTCCCTCTCTCTATCCCTCTACCTATCTACCTACCTATTGTATTTTCCCCATCTCTCTTTATCCATCTACCTACCTACCTACCTACCTACCTACTGTATTTTCCCCCTCTCTATCCCTCTACCTACCTACCTACTGTATTTCCCCCCTCTCTATCCCTCAACCTACCTACCTACCTACTGTATTTTCCCTCTCTATCTTTACCTACCTACCTACTGTATTTTTCCTCTCTCTAGCCGTCTATCTATCTACATACCTACTGTATTTTCCCTATCTCTCTTTAATCCCTCTACCTACCTACCTACCTACCTACCTACCTACCTACCTACCTACCCTATTCCCCCCCCTCTATCCCTCTACCTACCTACCTACCATACAGCCTCCGGGGGCCAAAAATGGGCCACCTGGGAGTGTGCTAGCCCCCATGCCTAGTTTTCAGCCTAGTAGGCATCCATACAGCCTTTGCACCAAAAATGGGCCACATGGGAGTGTGCTACCCCCATGCCTAGTTTTGGGCCTAGTAGGCCTCCATGCAGTGTGGGAACATTAGAGGCTTATTCGGTTGCTGAGGAAACGACCGTTGGAAATGTGAGGGGTGTGTGCATGATGCATCATAAGAAGCAGCTGAATGGGAGGAGCTACAGAGAGGTGAAAACCTGAGAAGTGCATACCTTTTACATTTGTGCTGCTTGCACATGACATACGTGTGCCAGCCACACAAAATGTACGTATGATTGCATTGGAAGTCCTTGGGAACATGGCGTGAAAATTTGGTGCCAATCGGTACAGTACTTTCTGAGATTAGTGGCTTTGCACAAACTATTTTACATTTTTATTTATATAGATATACTATTAACTGTTAACTATTAACTGTTGTAAAAGTTTAATTATATGTAATTGTCAATTGAACAAATAGTGCATCACAGGGTGACAATTTTTGAATCCATGTACTTCAGTTGGGCTAATTTATGGAATGTGTTCAAAATCTGAGATCCATTATCCTTATGGGATTGATATCTGGCAAAATGTGGCCACTTGGATGCTGTCATGCTGCTGCTCCATTTTTCTGCTGCTGTCAGTCACAATCATGTCCTTTCAAATATTACCTGCAAGCTTTCTACAAGGAGAAGCCATCAGGAAGTCAGATGTTGCTCCCAGTCCCATCACTTTTTTATCCAGCCATGTTTTTTTCTATTTCTTCTATCTATTCACTTTACAGATCACAACAGAAAATTCACTTTATATATCTCATGCTATCATCAGGGCACTAAAATTCCACCCTTGATGCCAATTACAGACAGTATGACTAACAGAAAATAACAATTTTCTTTTTCTATATTTGGTTAAGTGAAACAAGGATACAAAATAAAACAATAAGTAAAACATTTTCATCCTGATCAATAGACTATAGAGTACTTGGCAGAGCCAAAGCAAAACCCCGCTGAGACATGTCACATGCAAGACAGTAGCAAGCACTGTGATATTATGTCAGAGGACAAAGAAGCCTAGTACCTTTGAAAACTACATGATTATTGCTGTCATGTTTAAGACATAATGCAACTTAGTCTAATGCCTACACAGCTATTCTATTGCTGTATTGTTGAGCAGAGAAATAACATCATTTCTCAGATGGCTTGATCTGAAAAAGGAATATAAACTACTCTGCTTACATGCTTGGCTTGCAACACTTGGCTAAAAATCTGAGTGCCGTAATGATTAGAACCTAGAACAAATGTGATTTGAAATCTTGTTCATCCATGGTAATATTTGATCCAGCCAAAGGAAGAATTTCTGATTTTTTTCTGAATTTCTGATTTTTTTCTTTCTACAGATGCTTGGCTTGGAGTTGGCCACAGATTTGATTTTGTTTTGAGGGATGAAATATATAGCATTTGTTCTAACCAAAAAATCCTGGTTTGTTTCTTTTTAGGAAACATTACCTAGGACAGCGATGGCGAACCTTTTTTGGCTTGTGTGCCATAAGTGGGGGGAGCGCAGGGGGATTGTGCGCAAGCGTGCCACACCCATAAGTAATGTGCGATCCCCCCAGTGTGCATGCATGCACTACAGGCACGACCCCCCATTTTTTGCATGCTCTTTTCACCCTCCCCAGGCTCCAGAGGCTTTATAGGAACCTGGGAAATGTGAAAACAGCCTCCCCCCGGAGGCCCTCCGGAGGCTTCAGCGACCTTCAGGAGGCTTCCCTGAAGCCTCCAGAGTGCTCAAAATGATGCTCTGAGCAAATCAGAGGTCACTTCTAGTTTGATCGGAGTGTTGTTTTGAGCACTCTGGAGGTTTCAGAGACCTTCAGGAGGCTTCCCCAAAGCCTCCGGAACACTCAAAACGACGCTCCAAGCAAATTGGAGGTCACTTCTGGTTTGGTCGGAGCATCATTCTGAGTGCTCCGGAGGCTTCAGGGAAGCCTCCTGAAGGTCTCTGAAGCCTCCGGAGTGCTCAAAATGACACTTCAAGCAAATCGGAGGTCACTTCCAGTTTGGTCGGAGCATGGTTTTGAGTGCTCTGGAGGCTTCAGGGAACCTCATGAAGCCTCCTGAGGGCTTGCGGGGGGAAGGCTCTTTTCACCCTTCCCGGCCTCCTATAAAGCTTCTGGAGCCTGGGGAGGGTGAAAAATGGCTTCAAAAAAGGGCAAATTCAGCTGCCCAGCGCACGCATACATGCTGGCCAGCTGACATGCCATAGGTTTGCCATCACGGACCTAGGATGATCTTTTTTTCTTTTTGCTCTCCTAACAATTTTATGAAGAAAGAAAGGGGTGTAGTGTTTTACATTCTGTATTACATTTACAATACAAAACAAAGGATCTGACCTATGAGAAACATAACAAAACATTCCATTACAGAGTAGAGTTACCTGTCATATCACAGTAAACTTTCAAAGGTCCCAGTGCACCACTGCCATCTGGATCTATCCAGTAAGAACCTGTTGTTTTGCCCAAATGTTTATATGCTTCACAGGAGAGTTCATAAAGAGCTGAAACAAACAAAACCAATAATTCAAGTAAATAATCTACTCAGAGATTCAGGAAAAATGCATATTTAAAAGAAGCCACAACTCTGTAAGGAAAACTGTGAAACAAGCACTGTAAAAACCTCATTGCATTATAAAAACCCATTGCCTGCACTAGAAAATTGGCATCAGGTGCTTCTTATTAAGTAACATCTGAGCAGGAAATATTGCTTCAATTGCTAAATGGAGATGATATGATGGGATCAGAAGATATGGAGCTGATTCAGGATAAAAGCAAATACTATGTGTTCACGTACTTAAAACTGCATACTTGTTTCATAATTGCAATAGTTATTCATTTCTTGTTTTTACTTTTAATCCATTTTTACTTATGGATTCATTAATATATTTGTTTATTAAATTTATTTGCCATCCATCTTGCCAGAGGTTACTCTGGATGGCTTACAACAGTAAAGGAAATGTAAATATAATAAATAAGCATAACAATATCAAAGCAATAAAATAATAAAAATTAAACAAGGAAAGTACCATAATATGGATGGAGGTGGAGCACAAATAGGAGGTAGGGTCAACTGATTAATCAAATAGCCACCTCCAGTGTGGTATGCTCATATTCGGGGCCCAGGCCAACAGCAGAACCAGGCCTCCAACTTTGTAACCACACAACCTGCGGCGCCTGTGAATAAGTGGTGGAAGTGCTAGGGGTTAGCAACCAGTTGCCACTGAGTTATCTACCTCAACCTTCAAAGGATTCACTGAGTGGTGACAACAGCCAATGCATCTAGCCCATATCCAATGTACACCTGGCTGACTGGGAGTGGACAGAGCCAGGCTATGGTGGGACCCTGGGAAACCCCCTCTCTGTGTGGGTTTTTTGATGGTAGCCCAAATAAAGTGGCCATTTTTCTGGGTCAGGTTATTGAAAATATGGATCAGCATGGCCATTTATACAGTTCGCAGTGGGCGATGGTAATGGCCATCGCGGTGGTCCTGGAGGGGGAAGCCGTGGATTGGGCAGTGGACCTCTACAGTGAACACAGTCCAGAATTGCAACATTGTGGTCTCTTTTTGGATGCCTTACAGCACTGCTTAAATGACCCAATCTGCATTCAAAGAGCAGAGGGGGAGCTGATAGTGTTACACCAGAGAGGTTGTTTGGTGGCAGAGTATATCTGGGATTTCTGATGGCTGTCAGGGAAACTGAGGGCCTGCCCAGAAAGACGTTTGGTACACTAATTCAAGGTTGGCCTGGATAGGTCAATCCAACAAACATGTGTGTATTGGGGCTTATAATCACATTTGTGGGTCTGGTATCAAACCGCCATGCAATTAGAGGTGGAATTGAGAGACCTAAAACCAAAAGATGAGGGAGTTTTGAGGCTACACTGTTTCATAGACAATACAGTGAGTGTATGCACCAGGGTTCAGCAGAGAAGGCCAGGCCACCAATGGTGTGTTTCCGGTGTAGGAAGCCTGGCCACAGAGAGGCAGACTGTAATGCATCAACCCCAGCCTCACAACCTAAACCAGGACAGCCAAGTCCAGGGCCATCTAATACCACACAAAAGTCTGTTAAGAAAATGCCAGAAAGATCCTGGGGCATACAGCAGTTGGATTTTGAGGTCCCGACTATGGCTGGTGATGGCTCTCATGCCCCAGTGGATCTGAGCCCTCAGGTAAAATGCTATGAAAGTGATGAGGATGAGAATGACCCCATGGTGAGTAGGCCAAAAAATCTTTCTGGGTGCCAATCTTTCTCACAGGCTGTAGATGCACTAATTGATTCAGGTAGTACTTGATGTCTCATATGTCTCACTACAGTTAAGGAGTTTTGGATAAATGTTCAAAACCTGTCTTATCCCCTACTTGAATAGGTAGATGGGCCATTGTTGGGGCTACCCAAATCACCAAGAAAATAAGACTTGAGTTGGGTGACCATTGGGAGTTAATCGTGGTACCATGAATGACAGAAACTGTGATACTCAGGCTCGCCAGGTTAGATAAGTGGGGCCCTCTTATTGGGGGGGGGGGGTGTGCCAGCATATAAGAATAGGGGTCAGTCCGGAACCACATCAACATGAAGAATTAGGGGCTGGAACCGGGGCTGGTCAGGGACATGAGGTAGAAGAGTGGGACATTTGGCGGGAGTCCATGAGGAGTATGCCAACTTGGGTGAAGTTTTCAGTGTAAAGGAGTACATCATCCTCCCACCCTTGCTCTACTGATTGTGTCATAGAAATAGTACCAGGGAGAAGCTTCCCAAACCAAGGGTGTTCTCTATGACTCCTAAGGAGTGAGGAAATGAGACAGTACATTGACACGAGGGTTTATACAGCCAGTGAGGTCCCCCATTGCCACCCCTGTATTATTCAGGGAAAACAAAGATGGCGGCTTGCACCTATGTGTGGACTTTCGAGGTATCAATGGACTGTGTATGGAGCATATGTATCCTCTGCCACTCATGAAGGATATGCTAGCCCAATTGTTGGAGGGGGTTATCTTTACTAAGGGAGGCTTATTTTCAAGTAAGAATTTGTGAGGGGGACGAGTTAAAGACAGTTTTTAATCGTTCCCTTGGGAGTTTTCAATATAGGGTAATGCCTTTTGGACTCCAAGGGGCACTGGCAGTGTTCATGCATTAATGAGGCATTGCATGAACATCTCTACAAAAGTGTATTCATCTATCTGAATGACATTTTAATTTACACTAAAGTCATGAATCAGCACCTCAAATTGGTATGTAAAATTCTTATCAAATTGTTAAAAGCCAACCTATATGGCAAGATAACCAAATGTGGGTTCTGCAAGACAAGATTGGATTGAGTCGACTGGAAGTTCCCCAGCTAAACAGATGTGGGTGTGAGCTCTCAAGATCCTTTTTGGATCAGAAAGGACTTGGAGGAGGGGTGAAGAAAGGGCAGAATCCATCAGACCCAGGGGGAGGCAACAGGTCCCTCACAGATCAGAGATTTGCCTTCTGAATCGGAGTGGGGGGGCAGCATTGCAACATGGCTGCACAAGGAGTTGGCTTCCAGCCAAAGCAACTGAACAGGAGTGTGAGGATGAGATGAAAGATAGGTAAGAAGATTAATTAATAGACAGATCTGGATTTTGGCAAAAGGAAAGAAAGAAAGGGAAAATGGAGGGTTGAAACACTACCCCCCTGCCCAAAAGCCATCTGTTTGAAACAATTCAGACAGAAAGTGAGAAAGCAGAGAAGTGACAAACCCACACGTATTTGAATTTGAAATAGAAACCAAACATTCTGAGGCGATTTACTTCATCAAAATTTCTTCCAACAAATTGAAAGGTGGAATGAGAGGTGAGAGGTGGAATGCAACAAGAGAAAAAAAATCAATAAATTTTCTCACTGATAAGCTGATAACCTAATCTTACCTATGCAGGAAGTTTTAATTAACCAACTGCCATAAATCAGAACTTGGAAAAGCAGGAGGCGAAGAGAAAAATACCCAAATTTGACTGTATGAAAGTTAGTTCCAATTAATAAATTTTGAGCAACTATAATCAATGAGAGTTGGAAGGTAGCAAGGGGAAAATAATAACAAAATCAAGAACTAGGAAAATACATTTTTTCTTTTTCTTTTCTGCAAAAGATCAAGATGGCTCCAGCTTCTCTTCTGTTTTCATATTAGTTGAATTAATTAAATTTAAGGTGGTCCAGAACTTCGAAACAAGATCTGTATAACTAACTACAATTTTGGAACTGGACATTAAGGAAGAACAAAAGACCAAGATGGCTCCCATCACGCTTCTCCACAGCAGCTGAATTAGATAAATTTAAGGTGGATCAGAACTCTGAAATAAGAACTGTAAAGTTAACTGTATATAGAATATATAGAACTTCTAAGATGGTGAACAAAGTGAGATGTGTACCACTTGTTATTCTATATAATAGATTAAGGCAGGTGTCTGCAAAGTTGGCTCTTCAAAGACTGGTGGACTTCAACTCCCAGAATTCCCCAGCCAGCCTGACCTGGATTAAGGGAATTGTAATGAACATTGAACAGTAAGGATTGATATTTATAGACAATTAAGAGTAAGCTAATTGAAGATATGGAAAAATGGAGAGGGAACATGAAATATACTTACAATGGGAAAATATTGAGATTTAAAGACAGAATCATAAAGTCAAGGCATGAAAGAATGCATAATTATATAAATATAATGATGAGAATAGCTGGGAATTGTAACCAGGCTACATCTCGGCCAAAATCAGGCTAGGGTGGGGTGGGGTGGAGATTAAAAGCACAATATATACATTTTTTCTCTTTTTTAAAAAAGGAGGAAGATATATGTTAAAATTAAATATGTATATTGGAAAGGAATTATAAATACCATCAACATAAAATGGAGCTTACTCAGAAGCTGAAATTCAACAAATAAATGAGATGAAGAGTGTGAAGTAGAGGAGAGACTTAAGGGAAGAAGAGAGAGATAGGAGAGAGCGCAGGGGGGAGGAGGAGAGAGAGAAGGAGTGGAAAGGGAAGAAGGAGAAAGGAAGGTGAAGTAGAGAAGAGAAGGATGACAGAAGGAAGAAAGGAGTAGGGAGGAGGAGGAGAGAGGGAGAAGAAAGTGGTGGATAAGGTACAAATATGGTATATGGAGGGCAAAAGAGCCAATAATTGTTTTTGGGAGTTGATAGTAAGACGAACTGTATAATACAATACGATGTTGACTATGTAATAGTATACATGTGGTTATATGTTATGAAAATTATATCTATATCTATATCTATATCTATATCTATATCTATATCTATATCTATATCTATATCTATCTATCTATCTATCTATCTATCTATCTATCTATCTATCTATCTATCTATCTATCTATCTATCTATCTATCTATGTAGATTTTCACGGGTGTTTTCCCATATAAGAATGAGATTGTCTTTGCAACATTTCAGCAAGATCTCACTTGCTTCAGGCTTCGGTCTGTGGCTGCGTAGATGCTGCCCTTTCTTAAATCTTGGTGGGAGGGGTTGGAGTGCTGACCAATCAGCATCAATCTACCAATCATGATGCAGCTGCACAGCCAATCAACCCAATCACAGCAACAGAGTCAGCACTCCACCCTCCCCACCAAGATTTAAGGAAGGGCAGCATCTACGCAGTCACCGACCAAAGCCTGAAGATGGCAAGTGAGTTCTTGCCGAAACGTTGCAAAGACAATCTCAGCATAGCTTAATGGAGGCTTTTAAAGAGCCCCTGGGGGCTGGGGAGGGCAGAAATGAACAAAAACAGCCCGAAATGAACAAAAACAGTCCAGTGCCGAGGAGCACTCTATAGGCCTCCATAAGACTATGCATGCAATTTTTTAAATACAAAATGGCCCTGTTTTTGTGAAAAACGGGCTGTTATTTGCTAGTTTTTGTCCCCACCCCCATCCCAGAAGTACTCTGCAAGCCCCCCAGGGCTATTCATGCCTTTTATTTGAAAAATAATGGGCCCATTTTCATGAAAAATGGGCCTGTTTTCATGAAAAATGGGCCGTTTTGGTGGGGTTTGCAGAGTGCAAAAACTTTTTTTTTCCTTTGAGAAGGATGTTTAGTTAGAGGATTGATGAGAATTACATTGGTGAAGTGTTGTGCCAGCAGAAACAAAGTTTTAGGAGCTACAGGTTATCAGTGGTTTCCTTCTCCAGCACATGGATAAATACATTGGAAACATCTACCTACCCACCTACCTGCTCTCGCTTTCTCTCCCTACCTACCTACTGTATTTCTCTCCCCCAATCTACTTATATACCTACCTACTATCTCTCTTTCCCCCTATCTATCTACTGTATTTCTCTCTCTCTATTTCTCTCTCTCTATCCGTGTACCTACCAACCTAGCTACTCTCTCTCCCTCTCCCTCTCCCTACCTATGTACTGTATTTCTCTCCCCCCCTCTATCTACCTACATATCTACTAAACTACCTACTCTCTCCCTCCCTCTCCCTACCTATGTACTGTATTTTTCTCTCTCTATTTCTCTTTCTATCCCTCCATCTATCTATCTACACACACTCTCTCCCTACTTACCTACCTACTGTATTTCTCTCTCTCTTTCTCCGTCTCTCTCTCTCCCTTTATTTACCTACCTACTTACCTACCTACCTACTCTCCCTCCCTCCCTCCCTACTCTATCTATCTATCTATCTATCTATCTATCTATCTATCTATATATCTATCTATCTATCTATCTATCATCTATCTATCTATCTATCTATCTATCTATCTATCTATCTATCTATCTATCTATCTATCTATCTATCTATCTATCTCTCCCCCTCTATCTACCTACCTACTTTTTTTTTTTAATTGCCTCTTCAAAACCTCAGTGTGTCTTATACTGCAGTGCATCTTATACTCCGAAAATATATATATGGCAAGTTTGGATTATGTTTGTTATAGAGTTTTCCAAGCGGGAATTGAAATGGATCTGGCAAAGGTTCAGGCAATAATGGATTGGCAGGCACCCAGAATTCGGAAGCAATTGCAAAGCTTCGTGGGATTTGCTAATTTTTACCACCAATTCATTCTGTCATTTGGCAGGATAGCTTTGCCACTTACCGATTTGTTAAAAATGAGACACCTGGCTGGAAAGCCCCATCCAAGTCAACCCTTGCATTGGGATATGGCATGTCAAAAGGCTTTCAAAACCCTAAACAAACTGTTTGCACAGGAGCCAGTATTGAGACATCCTGATCCAACTCAGCAATTTATAGTACAGACAGACGCTAGTGAGATAGCAGTGAGAACTGTTTTACTTCAAGTAAATGAATAAGGAGTATTGCAACCGTGTGCCTACATATTCCACAAATTGAGTGAAACTAAGAGATGGTGGGCTATATGGGACAAGGAGGCATTCGCAGTATGGTGGGCACTGCTTATATGGAGACATTTATTTGAAGGTTCTGTGGTCCCTTTTGAGGTATGGACAGACCATAAGAACCTGAAGAGCTATTAACATAGAAATTAGGAGCTATTTTAAGATAGTGGAATAATTATAATTGATACTGCTTGATAATGGAAATTGATATATTGATGATTAATAATTAGATGGGTTTAGAATATTATTGTATGTATATGTGTATGCTTGTTGAGAATAGAAAATGGATGTTATTAGGTGGCACTGTTTTAAAAATAGGTTTGAAGAAGAAGATAGATTAAATTTGGAACATTAGATGAGAATTTCATAGTACTGATATTAAGACACATGATGAAACTTTTGATTTATAAACTTATAAAATGAGATTATTTATTAATTATAATCATTTTAGAGACACACAGAAGTTATGTGAGACTGGTCGGTATACTTTCTAAAGGATATATTCTAGAGTGACGATTTTTCCTTTTTATCTTTATTTTTTTGTCTTACTAGTGCAATGCCATTTTATACTTTTGTTCTACATATAAAAGGATGTAAAGATAATCAATTAAATTAAGGTTGAGATATAATAATTGCAAAAATGGATATGGAAGAAATATCTTCCATATCCATTTTTGTAGATTTTTGTGATTAACTAATATAACTTTCATGATCTGTAATTTGTAAGGAAAAATGATTTTTTGCTGGTGGATTGTTATTTTATATTTCTGGTTCTATATATAAAAGGATTAATTTAAAAAAAAGGCTGTCAAATCCCCACAGAAATTATTGCCAAAACGTCAGTTAAAAAACAATATGAGGATAATTATAAATACACTAGAATATTATGAAGAGAATCTGGGAAAACAAGTTGCACTGGTCTTTTTAGATGCCCAAAAGGCCTTTGATAACTTGAATTGGCATTTCATTATCACCCAGTTAAAAATGATGAGATTAGGAGAAAAATTTATAAAAATGATAGAATCAATTTATTTCGTCCAGACTGCAAAAATAATAATAAATAGTGACACTACAGAAGAAATTAAGATATGGAAAGGAGTGAGACAGGGTTGTTCATTATCACCTTTATTATTTATACTATCACTGGAAGTTCTACTAACAGAAATTAGAAACAATCAAGAAATAAAGGGATTAAAAATTAAAAAAGAGGAATATAAAACATAGGCATTTGCAGACAATATGGTGTTCATATTAGAGGATCCATTAAAATCAGGAATTAAATTAATCCAAAAAATAGAGGAATTCGGTAAGATAGCAGGACTTAAAATTAATAAGAACAAAACTAAGATCATTATGAAGAATTTTGCTAAAAAACAAGAGCAAGAATGCAAATCGTAAAAAAAAGTAAAATGCATAGGAATTTGGCTGACAGGGAAATGCTCAACAATTAAAGAAGATAATTATGTTAAAATGATTCAGAAAATTAAAAAAGATCTGGAAAATTGGAAGAAACTACAAATATTCTTAATGGGAAGAATTGCCATCATTAAAATGAATATACTTTTATTTTTATTTCAAGTGGTGCTGATTAAACTGGGGAATTTTTTCCCCACCGATTTAAACAAATTAATTGCACAGTTTATTTATTCAGGGAAATAAACCATGAATTAAATTAAAATTGTTACAGGACAGTAGAGAAAGAGGAGGATTTGGATTTTCCGATTGGGAGCTTCAATCTAAAAAACAGAAGATTATTAACAATAGAAGGTTATAATTTGGAATTGGGTTGGCACGCCTTTATCTGGGATGGGAAAGACAAGATTCAAAGCTATTTTAAAAAAACATTTAATTAGAAAAGCTCTACTACAAATATGGTTAAAAATCAAAACAAAACATTACAATAAAATCCCGATCTGGCTATACACCCTGGAAGCTCTGATATACCCGAATGTATTGGACATAAATAAGATAATAAAATATAAAGACACATTAGACAACCAAGAAAGACTAAAAACAAGGCAAGAATTGAAAGACGAGGGAATAGATATTGGCTGGTGGCCCTATTTACAAATACAGGCACGGTATTAAAAAGATAGGGAAAGGGATGGATTCTATAAGGAACCGTAGGAGCTGGATAAAATTTTACAGGGAACCGAAGAAAAATTGATAAAAAAAATATATCACTACTTATTAACATTTAAAATGGAAGAGGAAACTGAAAGAAACGATAATAGCTTGGGCGATAAATTTTGGGTATAGTATAGAATTGGTGGAATGGGAAAAAATTTGGGAAATAAACTACAAATTAATGATTGCAACGGCTTATAGAGAGAACATGTACAAGATGTTCTGCAGATGGCACCTTCCACCAGCGAGAATTGCAAAAATGTTCCCAGAGTGTTCATCTATCTGCTGGAAATGCAATAAATAACATGGAACATACTACCATATATGGTGGATGTGCACAGCTGTGAAAAAGTATTGGAAAAAAATAAAAGATTGGCTAGAGGAGATTACTACACATCAAATTGCATTAAAACCTGAATTATTTTTGTTAGGGATTATAAAAGGAAATTATGAAAAAAATACTAGATACTTAATTTTACACATCGTTACAGCAGCAAGAATTATATTTGCACAAAACTGGAAAAATAATTATACACCAACAGAAGAAAAAGTAATTAAAAAAATATTGGAATGTGCATAGACGGATAGGTTCACAAAAAAGAACTAAAAGAGAAATATGAATCTGAATATTACTCCATATGGGATTTATTGTACAATTGACTCGAGGAAAGAAGGGGAAAAGTAGGAAAGCAAAAAAGAAAGGAAGAAAGATCAACAAAACAGTAAACAAATACAAAACTGGAAAATGATTAAAAGATAGAAATATGAGATAACTATAGCAAATAAATATTACACAAAATGACGTAAATGTATTAAAAACTGTTATACATAGAATATATAGAAAATGATATATAGAATGAAAAAAAAAGTATGAAATAATGTAAATGCACAAATATATAAAGTCATAGTTATAAAAGATTTAATATATCATATATTATACAAAATGACATAAATGTAGTTAAAACTGCTATACATAGAACATATAGAATATTATATATAGAATGAAAAAATGTATGAAATAATGTAAGTGCACAAATATATGAAGTTATAGTTAAAAAAGATTTGTATAGATAAAACAGACACAACAGATATGTAAAAAATGAAATGTGTTGCAAAAATATGAAGTTTGTACAAACAAAATAAAATTATTTTAAAAAAAGAAATAAATTATCACCCTAGCAGGTATGGTGGGCTCTGTACTTCCGTAGGTTTAATTCCCAGTTAAAATATATTCCAGGAGGACGAAATCTCATGACGGATTCATTATCATGGAAACCACAGTTTAATAGTGGTCGAGAAGAGACTATCCACTCTAAGGTTCCTCAATCTGTGAATATACATTTGGCTGCAAGTGTGCAAGGGAAGGCTCAGGGAGGAGAAGCACCAGCTGAGATCACCCAAGATATCAGAGCCGCACTTCTACTAGACTCTTGGTTCCAAATGAATTGACTAAGAGGGATGGATTAGCCTGGAAAGGTTCAAAAATATACATACCAGCAATCCAACGGATGGTAGTTTTGAGGCGTTGTCATAATGCATGAATGGCAGGACATTTTGGGTTCCTAAAAACTCTGTATTTGATAAACTGACAATTTTGGTGGCCCAAAATGAAGAGAGATATTGAGGAATATGTTCGCAGCTGTGACATTTGTGCCACTATGAAAAGCTGGGCAGGAAAGCCTCCCGGTCTTTTATAAAGGGTGGCAAACCCCACATGGCTTTGGGAGGGCATTGCCATGGACTTCATCATGTAGCTACCAGAAAGCCGGGAAATACCGTTATCTGGACAGTAATTGATATATTCTCAAAACAGACTCATTTCATCACCTGTCCGGGGCTCCTGTCAGCTAAAAGATTGGCCAAATTATTTGTACCAAATATCTACCGATTACACGGTGTACTCAGATGGATAATATCTGATTTAGGGGTACAATTTACTGCCCAGTTTTGGTGCAGTTTTTTGAAGATGATAGGGTCCTCTCGGGTTCTGCATTCCATCCAGCCACCAATGAGGCAGCAGAAAGGGCAAATGCCACTGTGGAACAGTATCTCCAGTATCAGCAAACGGATTCGACAGATCTACTACCATTTGTTGAGATTGCACATAATAATGCTTTACATAGTAGTACGGGTTATACCCCATTGCAGGTGGTGAATGGATTCAACCTCTTGGCCATTCCTGAATGCCCAAGAGTGCCTCCTGAGGAACTCAATGGAGGAATGGAGGAATGGCTAAACTATATGCAACCCTTGTGGAACAATGCCCAAACTGTGCTGCAAGTAGCGGCGGAAGCATATAAAAAGCACATAGACAAGAAATGAAGTCCCCTTTTTACTCTTTCCCATATTGCTAATAATCCATTCCTTACATAATGTCTTTGAAAATAGCCATGTGTCTTATTTTTACTATACCACAAAAATGCATGCCAACCTAGTTGCAAATCCTGGCCCTCTAATGTTAATAATCTTGTATTTCTCAATAAGATCTATTCTTTCATCCAAGTTAGTCTGGCTGCTTGATAATATAATTCCCAGTTTTGTAATCCAAATCCACCTCGAGCTCTTGCATCTTGCAACATTTTTATATTAATTCTTGCTTTTTTCCCTTGCCATATATATTTCCCCACTATTTTATTCATACTTTCAAAATACTTTTGTCTAATGTTATTGGTATTGTTTAGAATAGGTATAGCAATCTTGTAATATATTCATCTTTACTATTGCAATTCTTCCCATTAATGATAATTGTAGGTTTTCTCATCTTTCCAAATCTATTTCTATTTGTTTCATCACCTTATAATAGTTATCCTCCTTTAATATTACACAACTTGATGTCAATTGGATACCCAAATATTTCACTTTTTCACCACTTATATGTCCTGTTTAACCATCAACTCTCTTTTCTGTTTTTCTGTCATATTTTTTGCTTTATCTTTATTAATCTTCAAACCCTCTTCTTCTCCATATTCTTCTATTATTTCAACTAGTTTTGGTCCTGTTTCTATTGGATCCTCCATAATAAACACCAAATCATCAGCAAATGCTTGTACTTTATATTCTAATTTATATTCTTCTTTCTTGACCCTCATACCACCAAAACCTGGTTCAATGACCGTGGGATTACTGTGCTTCATTGGCCAGCAAACTCACCTGACATTTATTTATTTAATTACGTTTGTATACCGCCCTTTCTCCCTTGCAGGACTCAGGGCGGTGAACAGGCAATAATAAAAACCACAATAAAACATCCAATAATTCAATAAATATACTAAAAATCTAAAACTAAATTAAACAATGGGCCTGCTCTAAAATAACCTATAAAACCCCTAATAAAACAAATTAAAAACTACGCCAGGCCAGCCGCATGAAATAGATGGGTTTTCAGGGCTTGGCGAAAAAGGTGCAGGCCCGTGGTTGTGCGTAGGTCAGGAGGTAGGTCATTCCAGAGGGCAGGAGCTGCCACAGATGTTGCGATTATCATTCCAGGTTTTGGCAGTTCAGTAGGTTTTAATTTAGTAGGCTTTAGTTTAATAGGCTTTAAACTGTTAGGCCACTGAATGAACCCTGAACCTAGGAAGCACACGTCATCTCGCCTGACAAAGGCTAACAAAGGCTAGTGTGTACCATCACCCAATTCTTGAAGCACGTATCCAATATATAAAGCAATATGTAACTAAATGTATTTTCCCAGGCTACTGGATAGCTGAATGTATTTTCCCAGGCTATTGTATGTGTTTCACCAAGCAACTGTATTCTGACTAAGCATATTCTACCAAGTGACTGAATCAACCAATCAACACTGTACTAAATGTATCTTCTCACTTTTGTATCTAATAAAAAGGCCCGCACCGAGGTAGTCGGGGCGAGCTCATCCTGAGAAAACCCATCCATGTTTTGCATTCTTTCTCACCGGAGCCGAGCTGCCCGCCTTCTGTAGTTACGCGTTCCTGAGGTATTTGGTAGAAGGCAGTCTTGCAGATACCTAGGTCCCTTGCCATGGAGCGCTTTAAAGGTTGTTACTAACACCTTGAAGTGCACCCGGAAGGCCACAGGCAGCCAGTGCAGCTCACGCAGGAGGGGTGTTACATGGGAGCATCTAGAGGCCCCCAGAATCCCCCAGGTGGGCGCATTAATAGCATTATTTATGTATTAAGTACATAGTCAATTATAAATTGAAACCATGGCATATTCTTTACTCTGCTTAAACTATTTATCCATCTGCTTAAATGTTCTTGAAGTTTTATTGTAATAATAGGAACTATATTAAGCAGTTTGTTTACAGTTATAATGCCAGAAGGCAATAGACAATAAGTTTAATAAATTTGTCATATCTTTTTTTATAAACCATTTTTATTTTTTTATTTTTTTATTGAAAAAGTTTTCCACCAACAAATTTTTCTCCCCCTTCCCCCCCCTTCCCCCAACATAAAAAAACATAAATCAGGTACAAATATTATATCCCTTTACCCCCTCCCCCAACATGAACTACATAAATCAGGACCAGATATTATACCCTTCCCTCCCCCTTTCAACCTGGAATACATAAAACAAGTATCAGTATAATTCCCTCCCATATCCTCCCTAACCCTCCCCAACCTCCCCTTCCCCCCCCAACCCTGTGACTTCCGCTATATGCAACCCTAGTAATTCCAAACACAATATATGTTATTCATTCCCTTCATATTCTACCCCCTGCTGACTACCTTATTCATCTAATCTCCATCAGCTAAAAGCTACACAATATTTTCTAGTCTGATACTTATTTTGTATATAATCAATCCACTTTTTCCACTCCTGTGTATAAGTCTCTTGCATCTGGTCCTTTAAAAAAGCTGATATTTTCGCCATTTCAGCAAATCCAGCCATCTTCTGCATCCATTGGTCTATAGTAGGCAAAACATCTTTCTTCCAGTGCTGGGCAACCAGCAGTCTAGCTGCTGTCACCATATACAAAATCAATTTTGTTTCACCCAGTGTAAAATCCCTAACTATACCCAATAAAAACAGTTGTGGAGTAAATTGTATCTTTTTCTTCAAGACATTTTGCATAACCCACCAAATTTTTATCCAGAAAGCCTTAACTTTCTTGCAAGTCCACCATATGTGATAATATGTAGCATCTAAACACTCACATCTCCAACATTTTGGTTGAACATTAGGGTACATACACGATAATTTCTTAGGATCTAAATGCCATCTATAAAACATTTTATAAAAATTTTCCCGCAAATTCTGTGACTGTGTAAATTTAACATTCTGAACCCATATTTTTTCCTACGTATCCATCATAACTGGTTCAGAAAAATTCTGGGCCCATTTAATCATACAATCTTTAACCAGTTCAGTTTCTGAATCCCTTTCTAGCAAGACATTATAAACTCTCTTAATATGCATTGGGCTAGTGTCCTTTATTTGTCTGACGAGTTCTAGTTCATGTTCCATTAAACCAGTTTTTTGATCTTCTTTCCATCTCATCTGTAATTGGTTATACTGTAGCCAAGTTAAATTAATCCCTTCTGCCAACAGTGTGTCCGAAGTCTTCAGCTGCCATCTGCCCCTTTCAGCAAAAAGCACATCTTTGTATAAAAAAGCTTCCGGTTGTGCTGCGTTCTGCCGCTGACGGCCTCTTCGAAGACTGCCAACCCAGCTGCCTGTAAAGAGGCGTTTTGTAAATCTCCAAGACTTTGAAGATCTTGTGAGCTGAGTAGGTAGCCGTCGGTTGAGCCCCCCTGAGTGACCCCAGAAGGTATTTATGCCTCTGGGAAGTTAACAGGGCGTGACTCCCTTTACAAGCTGCCGAACCTCCGGGTGTTTGGGATCTTCTGCTTATCAGCAGGACTAGGCATTCGCGGCCAACATTCTTACCATCTAACACCAAATAGCAAGTATATTTATTCTCTGTTGACTATCGAAGCATTTTTATTTATTTTTGAACTAAGACAAAAAAACATAACAAAGACCATCTTCCATTACAAATTATAGAAGGTGGGTTGGTTGGTTACAACATTTATATATATTATGATTATTATATCTCAACCTTAATTTGACTATAATTGATTTTACATCCTTTTATATATAATATTCAAAATCTAGAATAAGATTATATAATGGCATTCTATTAAATCATCCTAAATCATCCAATCACAATACATCTTTATAACATATTCTAGATAAAGAAAAAAACAAAAACAAAAAATAAGGATTATTTATATTTAATATCCAAGCTTTTAAACCACCTCTCATAATCTCCATGTGTTGTTTATATAAAATTTCATATTATCAAACTAATATATTTATATGCATTATTATCATTATTAATCATTATTTAACTATAGCTACTATCACTTCATTTTATACATACTACTAATAAACTAAACTTAGCTTGGTTTTTGTTATACATTTTCATTGCATCAACCTGTATCTTTCCAGTAATAGTCTTTCCAGTAAGCAGTCTTATATCTCTTGCCATTTGTAGCATTAATGTTCTCGTTACTTTCTTGATAGATCTTGTATGAACTTCTCTTTGCAACATGTTGTTCCTTTCGTATCTCATGAAAGCTTGAAATCCACCATCCACTCTTTCCATCAGCTTATCTTTAGCTAACACTGGTGCTTCTGTCACAATTTCTCTCCTTATCTCCATTAATTTTTCTTTCTTTTCTTCTTCTATGCTTTGAAGTCTGGGGTAGAGTTCCAATCCATCTATCTCCCCTTTCCATATTCCGCTCTTGCCATTACCAACCATGCTTACTTTGTTGTCAGTATCCACAATTTTCTTATCTCTATGCTCATTTTTTCCCCATTTTTTGAACTTTGTCCTACACTTTCTTCATTTGATAAATGTCCTCAGTTTTCCCATCAAATTTTTCTGTTTTGTATTCCGTATTCTCCAATCTTTTTTCAATTCTCTCTGTCACAACTAATCGTTTTTGAATTTCAAACATAATCATTTGCAATGTTACAGTTTCTTTTTCCTGTTGCGTCATTCTTCCAATTTTCCTGTTGCGCCATTCTTCCAGACACTGCCACTATAGGATTCAATGCTTTTTATTAAACTTCAAACAAGTTCATTATTATCTTTCAAGGCAAGATGTTGTCTTCCCTCTGGTAGCTAGTGATAGAACTCCTAAAAAGCACCTGTATAAACAACTTGTGCTCTTCCTACTATCACTCTCAGTAAACAAACTGAAAAAACCTTGAGTATCAAATGGTCAAAGAAAAAGAAAAAACAATGTATCCAACCTCCAAGTGGCAGTTACTGCTTTTCCTCCTGTTGTTACAACCCTCTTTATATTTCTTCCTATATCTTGTTTATATTCCAAAATTAAGAAAGAAAAAAAATCCTTAAATGGAGATCAAAAACAATCCAATCAATCCAATCAAGCTTTGTAAAAAAAAGAAAACTTTAATCCATAGGCTTAATCCATAAGCAAGAGTAAAAAATAGAAGAAGAAAAAATTAATCCATTCAGTTTAAAAAATAGGGAGCCTTTGCAAAAATTCCATCCATAAAAAAAAGTTAGAAACAATATAACATACTAAGTTTAATGTAGTTTAATTTCGCCACTTACACTCTTCTGTCTTCAATTTTAATTTAGCTTTAATTTTTTGGGTAGTCTCTTTTTCTAATAATAAAATTTCCTCACCAATTCAACACACTTTCTCTTTCTGCTTTCTTCCCATTCCGCAGCTGCCCCAACTTCAGCAGCTTCATTAGCTGCATTTCTGTCACTGGAGATAAGAGCTATTTCTGGATCTTTCAGGGACTTTGCAATGTCCCTGAGATCAGCAGGAGGTGCCCTTCTCAATCACTGTCTCTGCAGGATGGTTTAGGTCTGAATGGACCGTCCAGCAGCAGAAATATCAACTGTGATCTCGGAGCACCAAGATCGCACATCGCCACATCAGCCCTCCTCTCAAATTTGTTATATCTTAAGATGTTAGACTCATGTCAGGATCACATTATATAAAACAGCTAGCAATGTGCATTTTCAGGTATGTAATGCTTTATATGTTAGATTATTAATAGCATCCTAGTTGCTGAACAAACAGATAGTGCATTTAGCTTTACTTCGATAATACTTAGATATTATTTCCCACTGCTATCTTCCATGATTTTTTTAAATTTCCCAAGCTGCTATCCTAATTGTTTATGATTCAAATAATCCATAAAATCTCAACAGGAACTCTTTTTTTGGTAGTGTGTGAAAATTGCGTGTGTGTGTGCATGCGTGTTTTTGAAGTCCAAGTTCAGAGAATAACATTAAATAAATGAAAATAATGAATGATACTGACAGATTCAAACCTAATAGGTATGAATAGAATGAATGTATGAATGAATGAATATATAATCTGCTACAAACAGTGAAATAACAAAAGTTAATATATTTCATTGAAGCAATATATTTTTATTGAAATAGTAATTCTAGATAAATGGTGATTAGGTATAATTTCTAATATAGTTCATATAACAACTTTAATATAGTCCATATGAGAACTTAACTACTTAACTAGTTTAGACTGAGGCTGAGTATGTATTAGTCCAGAAAGCTAAACTTAATGGAAGCCAACATTGTCCCTCTTTCTGAATCATTCTATAAATTCAAATAAGGGCACCATAAAACTCTGAGCTGGCATTGCTTAGATACTAGCAGTCATATCAGTGAAGGGGTGTCTGCTAAAATGAAGCAAGGCTATAGCATGCACTTGAAGGAAAAGCCATACGACAAATAACAGAATGGCTCTAGATATTGTATTGACATCCAAAGGAAGTATGTGCATGTTAATTGGACAACAATGCTATGTGTATATTCTGGACAAATCAGATGAATTTCAAGACCAAGCTGGACACATAACAAAGATTACTGCAATTCCCACCCGTCCCCACATTTTTTAAATTTATTTATTCGAATTTATACCCCGCCCTTCTCCTTGTTAGGACCCAGGGCGGCGCACAGGCATTATTTAAAAACCACAATAAATACAATATACATCATTAAAATATATTAAATTATTTACCCGTGCTAAAACCCATATTAAAAACCCTACCAAATTATGAAAGAATGGGAAGGTTGGTGGCATTGGCTGACAAGATAGCTGCCTGATTTCAACTGGTTAAGAATCGTAATGATGACCATGGCAGATACAGTCATTGTTCTCTTAATCACCTGTTGGGGATTACAATGCCTTCCACTTTGCCTTTCCACCCGTAAGCAAACCATAAGGGTCTATCCTTACATGGATATTGGTGTTAGGTGAATCTTGGAAAATTAAATCATTTCAATGATGGGCTGTCTGCTAAAATGAAGCAAGATTATGGCATGCATTGAAAGAAACTGGTATGCCTGTAATTATGGAGTGTCTGGTAAGAACAAAGAATGTTTATTCACAGAGAACATTATAATAATAATAATAATAATAATAATAATAATAATAATAATAATAATAATAATAATAATAATAATAATAATAATCTTTATTGTCATTGTAAAAATTACAATGAAATTGGTTTTAACTTCACTGGTGCAAAATTATAACAGAAACAAAAAAGAGAGAAAAGAAAAAAGAAAAAACTAGCATGTGCATGGAGTGATTGCGGTTAAATTTAAAAGTCTCACAGCCCATGGATAGAAGCTACCTTTAAACCTGCATGCATAACACTTGAATCAATTATGGGTGGGTAGAGTAATAAATAGTAACAGAGTAATAATGATAACAGTAACAGGGTTAGACATCTTGCATGCCTCAGGTAGAAGGTAGGAATAGTGATGGCTTGGAACAAATAAAATGTGTATTAGATAACTCCTGGGGCATTCATTAGCCAAGGTTTAGAAATAGGGACAACTAGAGACCAATAGGACAATTGTTAGATCATTACTAAAATGTTTATTAGATGATTTGTTTTATACATGTAGAATATTGCATCCAGTTTTGATCACCAAACTATAAAAAAAGATATTGAAACTCTAGAAAAAGTGCAGAGAAGAGGAACCAAGATAATTAGGGGTCTGGAGGCTAAAAATATGATGAATGGTTGCAAGTACTCAGCATGGCTGGTCTAATGAAGAGAAGGACCAGGGAAGACATGATAGCTGTGTTCCAATATTTGAGGGGCTGTCACAGAGAGGAGGGGGTCCAACTATTTTGTAAAGCACCTGAACGCAGATAAGGAATAACGAATGGAAACTGATCAAGAAGAGATTGACCTAGAAATAAGAAGAAACTTTTTGACAGTGAGAACAATCAACCAATGGAGCAGCTTGCCTTCAGAAGTTGTGGGAGCATCATTACTGAAAGAAGATACTGGACTGTCATTTGTCAAAAATGGTGTAGGGTCTCTTGCTTGGGTAGTGGGGTTGGACTAGATGATCTACAAGATCCCTTCCAACTCTGTTAATCTGTTAATATAGCTCACCTTCTGCTTTAGTGAAAATGTATAAAGCTTTCCTAATTCTATTGTTTGAGGTTCTTTGACATTTTCTAGCCAGGAATTCTTTTCTTGGAGCGCTTCAATAAAAGGAAAGAAAACCTCATGTTTGACGTTCTTCATCAGTTTTGGCACCATGCTCAGCCCTGAGTGGGGACAACATCAGCATTAAATCCATTGATTTAAATGGATCCACTCTATGTATGACAAAGTCAATTTTTAATAGGAAAATTTTATAGATATACCATTTTTAAAAAGTCCTAAATGATTTTATTTAATTCCTTTCAAAGCAAATACAATCTTTTTTTAAAACAACATACCCAATCTCCAAATATCCTCCACCACATAAACATTTTCCTAAACATTAGTGTTGAAGACATTAGACATGAAAGTATGATAACAAGAGCCTCAAGCTTTTTTTGGAGTGGGGGTGATGTTCAGATATATCTTTTTATTAGTATTATGGTGTTCATTGCCTATTTTCATTATGACTATTTATTTGATGAAGTGAGTTCTACTACCATTACTTTCATTATGGCTTTCCATAATATTTTTAAAATAACCAAAAAGTATCCCCCATCCCCATCATTAGATTAAATGGCAGATAGTATTAAGTGAGAACTCAATTAATTTTGTATCCCTAAGAGAATTACTAGAGTCATGAAAATGTGCTAGGCAATATAGAAATTTGATAAAATAAATACTATAATATGTATTATAAATAATATAAAAATTTATATTAATAAATATAAATAGTTTTACTTTCCACTACACCTTATGGAGAAGCATTCAAAATCTTCCTATCTGTATGCTGCTTCTGAATGTAATGTAATCAAACATTCAAAACTGGCCTTTTGGTTCCAAGCCTGGAAATCCAACATCTATTATTGTATGATAGTGTGTGGGTCAATGCATCATATCTGCAGTGAATAACTATTGTGGTTTTCTCTGAATCCTCTAAATCAGAGGCTGGAGAGGCAGAACAAATAATCAGTATGAATACCCAGCAAACATTTAGATATCTACCACCACTCCAGGAGATAATGAGTCTGAACAGGTGAGAACTGATTCAGATACTGATTCGGGCAGGGTTCTGAATCCAAGAACACAATGACAGCTATAAAGGGCTAAGCAAAGGCAATCAGCATGACTCCTTTACAAGAGAGGACAGCAATTGCCTAATCGAGCCATGGCAGCACTGAGAGGATTGGGGGAAAGATAAGAACAGCCACTAGAAGCTTGCCCTTTACTCCCTCTTTTGTAAACCTGACCTGGGTGCACTTCTCTTACTCCTTGCCCTATACTCAGACATTTGGATCAAGTAATACAATTCTCTCTTATCAAAACTTTAGATTGTCACAGAAAACACATCTCTACCTTTCCCTTGTTGATGACTCACATTTTAAGCCAAGCTTTAAGTTCAATAAAAGCTTTCAATTATGTATTTGCAGCCTATTTTTTTTGTTTTGCATGGCACAAGATAATAAAATTGGTAGCCATTTTTTTGTGGTTTGAATACAATAAAATCCATTTTTTAACATTTTCAAGTCTCAATGCTAAACAAACAAACTGTATTTCCAACTCCATATTAAAGTTGTTAAACGCACTCTGAAATATGCATCAGCTATAGATACACAAAATGATTAATAACATTAATTATGGCATAATTTAGAAAAGATACTTTTAATTGCTCTTTAGGTCCAAATGAAGCAATTAGTACTTTTGCTATCATTATCCTTGGTAGGAAGCACAATTGTCTATTTAAGCACTTCTTTCGGCAGCAGATTGTATGAATTTTCATTTCCAGCTCTTTGCAATTAATGAAACATATGGTTTGGAACACAAATGCTGCACAAAACAGCAATTCTCCACCAGCTGATAAACAGAGATTTATTGAGATCTATTTAATTTATTTAATTATAGATTATCCTAACAATATTATCACTATGATTTTCAGCAGTACTTCTAAGCATGTTAATTCTGCCTTTCTAATCTTATAGCATATGGTCAGGTGCGCTTCAAGGTGTTAGTAACCATCTTTAAAGCGCTCCATGGCACGGGTCCTGGTTACTTGAGAGACCGCCTCCTGCCACATACCTCCCTTCGACCTGTCCACTCCCACAGAGTGGGCCTCCTCAGGGTGCCGTCAGCCGGTCAATGCCGGTTGGCGACTCCCAGGGGAAGGGCCTTCTCTGTGGCGGACCCGGCCCTCTGGAACGACCTGCCCCCCGATATCCGTACCATCACAGACCTACCCCTCTTCCGTCGGATGTTAAAAGCACATTTCTTTCAGCTAGCCGGCCTGACATAGACTAAGTGTATAAAATTTTGATATTTACTGGTTTTAATTTTTATATTATCTAAATTTTAGCACAGATTTAATAATTTAATTGTCTTTTATATTTTGTATGAGTTGTTGGGTTTTTATCTTTCTGTGCACCGCCCTGAGTCTCCCCAGGGAAAATAGGGCGGCATATAAATTGAATAATAAATAAATAAATAAATAAATATGAACATAATTTTGATGTGATCCTTGTTTCTTTTTTTTCATACCTAGAAAGCTAATCACTAAATCAGGACTTTGGTTTATTTAACTCAGAACTGATGAGTAACAGATGAGCTGTGGTGGTGCAGTGGTTAGAATGTAGAATTGCAGACAAACTCTGTCCACTGCCAGGAGTTCAATCCTCACTGCTTAAGATTGATACAGCCTTTCATCCTTCCAAGATTGGTAAATTGAGGATCCACATTATTGGGGGCAATATGCTGACTCTCTTAGAGAGTGCTGTAAGGCACTATGAAACAGTCTAAAAGTCTAAGTAATATTGCTATTGCTATTTTCAAGTTTCAGACAGAGGCTTTTTGAATTAGAGATATTAATCTTTCAGATATGAAACTGAAACTAATAATAGTTATGGAATAATCTTCCTGTATATATTCATTCAACTTAGAATGAATTATATGCCAAATGGTATATAGAAAAAGTCCACATCCCTTATTTCCCAGAGTTCAAAATTAATTCAAAATTTTTGAGAACGATAAGACAGTCTTCCCTGTGTATATTTTATCTCCCAGTTATCATTCTCTCCTTTTGGTTCTGTGTTACAAGCTCATAAAACATTCCAATTCTTGATGCAATATTCAATGTGCCCTGTGGAAACATACACCAAATTAAAAAGCAAGCATGAAATATTAAAAAAAGGAAGATGGGCAGATGCCAAAGCACTTTTGAAATGACTTTGGACTTAATCATGTTGTTGAGAAACAAGGCCATTACTTTTGGGATGATGAAGATAAGGATAGGGAAAGCTGTCATCAGAATGATAAAGATGAATGTGTCTCTGATATGGCAGATGGTAAAGAGGATGATTGACAAGTGGAGATGAAATTATAATTGAGCCACCACAAAATATTTCAGACTGGCAGCTCTATCTGACTATGGAAGCCAAACAGCTTTATTGAAAGTCAAAAGGCTTTATTTTAACTTTTGTAATTTGAAATAAAAAGGTATGAATATTGGTAGAAAATATGATTTAAACAACTACAGACTTAAATAAGAAAAAAAAACCAGCTAGCTACATAACTTTTTCAATGAGAATTATGATTGAATTTGAACATTCTACTAAACTAGGATTTGTTTAATAAATAACGTACAACTGTTTAGTTTTATAGCCAAGATTTAGTAGCCTTTTATTCATGGAGATTTTTGAATTCTGATAGAGCATATTGAATCTGCTTGTTCCGTATTATTCAAGAAAATAAATCCTTCCTTAATTGCTTCAATTAATCCTGGCTTCACTCTTCATCTGAATCAAAGCAGAGTTGTGTGAGAAATCAGCTGTACTTTAGATTCTAAAGTGATTGGGGGGGGGAGTTTTTTGAGGGACTACTAAATTCAAACATATTTCTCTTAATTTGGATGCAGATGAGGCAGTACCTTGGGACCCAATGACAAGCCCAACTGAATCCTGAAAAAATAAAATCACACCGACAGGCTTAGCCAGGCTCCATGTCCGAGAGAACATCCAAATCTTTAAATACTTATGAAATGCAAGCAGACTCAGATTGTACTGTTTAATATACTGTTTAACAGATGGTCCACAACATGCCTAAAGTACTGCAGAAAGGATCAGTGACGGGTAGTCCTGCAAACA
Source organism: Rhabdophis nuchalis (assembly GCA_039707465.1). Taxonomy (NCBI): domain Eukaryota; kingdom Metazoa; phylum Chordata; class Lepidosauria; order Squamata; family Natricidae; genus Rhabdophis; species Rhabdophis nuchalis. Next base: position 103,651,844 of record CM077647.1, on the reverse strand, counting down.
GCCTAGCTAGCCCATTGTAATGAAGGGCTTTATTGGTAACCAACAGCATTTCAAATTGTACCTGGAATTTACTGGAAGTCAGTGTAGCTCAGTGCAATGATATAACATGGGCATGCCAAGATTTGTTCATAACTACATGCACCACTGGATCAATTTTTGAATAGCTTTCTTCATCTAATCCTATATAAAGCATATTGTAGTAATATATTCAGAAGGCGACCAATGCATGAGAGGAATAGAGATTTTCCTGTGGAGACATAGCATCAGAAAATTCATCTTGTATTTGCTTTTAGAAAATTTTCAGCAAATTAAATAATCTGAAACAACAGCTCTCCTCAGCAATTCAGATATTACCTCTACAAATAGCAGTGCCTAGATCAAAAGTAGAACTGTGGCTGCCATGCTCCACCTCAGAAAACACCAGGAAAGACAATGTACAGTGGTACCTCGGTTCACGAACTTAATTCGTGAACTGACTCTGTTCGCGATCCGAATTGGTCGTGAACAGAGGCACAATTTCCCATAGGGTTCAATGTAAATCCGGTTAATCCGTTCTGACCTTGTTTTTTGGTCGTGATTCTTGAACTGACTCTGTTCGCGAACAGAATTGGTCGTGAACAGAGGCACAATTTCCCATAGGGTTCAATGTAAATCCGGTTAATCCGTTCTGACCTTGTTTTTTGGTCGTGATTCTTGAACTGACTCTGTTCGCGAACCGAATTGGTCGTGAACAGAGGCACAGTTTCCCATAGGGTTCAATGTAAATCCGGTTAATCCATTCTGACCTTGTTTTTTGGTCGTCCGCGGCTCCGGTTCGTGAAGCGAAACGGGGTTCGTGAATCCAAGCATTTTTACGAACTTTTCTGTTCGTGAAGCGAGACGGAGTTCGTGAAGCGAGGCGGAGTTCGTGAAGCGAGACGAAGTTCATGAAGCGGAGCATTTTTTTACGAACTTTTCCGTTGGTGAACCGAAACGGTGTTCGTGAACCGGAGCACATTTTTGGGAAAATTTCTGTTCGTAAACCGAATTGGTCGTGAACAGAGGCATTCGTGAACCGAGGTACCAGTGTAGATGGGACAAGAAATATTCAAAATAGGAAAATAACAAGAAAAACTGAAGCCTTGCTTAATCTATAATGATGTTTCCTAGGCAGAAGGCTTTGAAGCAGACTGAAATGAGCTAGAATCTATATGAAAGGGAACTATCATTCAGAAATTTAAAATAGTCCTTCGAAGCTTCTCACAGCTTTGCTATTGAATGTATTTCTGTGAACATCTACTTGATATTACCATGCTGCTTTTCAGTATGTATTTTTGTGACTACTATTTTTAAACATTTTAAATATTTAAATATTTTCTAAAACTTTGACAGATTGCAGGTACTGTTGTGACTCTTTGGAGAAGTCTTCTTCGAGGAGGAGGAAGGGAAAGAGCCCAGAACTGCACAAATAACCTGAAAGTCCAGACCAGTGGTGCCACAGCTGAGCATGGCTCTTGGTATAACATCCTCTGTGGTCCCTGACAATCTTGCTCTATCTACACTGGGAACTAGTTTGACTAACTTAATCATCCTTTTGAAAGCTTATCCCAGTTTCAACTATATCATGTGTAGTCATTTCACTTCATTTTTTCCTAGGGAAACAGGGTGGCTGTGCATAAATCTCTGTGCAGAGATTTTAGAGGGAGGGAGATTTTAAAGGGAACAGCATCTGAAGGAATAGTGTAAAATTTGCCAAAAGCAATATTGTTTTAAATAATAAAAGAGAGGTGATCTATGAATGCTCCCATGTACTGAGAACCCCTCATTTAAATATCTGGCTCAATCCTACTAAATAATTACCTTATGAAATTCTGTCTAAGTGAATGTATTACTGCCTTGTAACAGCAATTAAAAGAAATTATGGAGCTATTATTATATGCACAGTAATGTAAAATCATAGCTGCCAGTTCTTTAGCTACCATTGGCATTTATTTCCATTGGTTCTTCCAAGAATCTAGGATGCCATAATGCAGGGGCATAATATATATGCAAATCCACTGCCATTCACATGCAGCACAGGGGGAGTAAAGAGAAGCTGTGAGGCTTGCTGCTTGATTGGCTTGTGGCTTCTCGTCCCATGGAGACAAAAGCCTGGGTCCAACTGTGCCTTGGGGAATGGGACAGGACAAAGAGGTAGGTACTTAAATGTCCTGAACCCCATATCTCAATTGTGCTTTCACAAATAACTGTTGTGCATTTGTTTTTACTATTTTGTACATGATCTATTCACTTTACTTTAGGGGATTTTTTTCTGTGTGTCTGATTGTGAAGATATTTTAGCCTCTGGCTGCAAATAAAAATAATAGATTTTACATTTAAAAGACACCCTCTACATTAGTTATCATCCAAGCAAATTATCATCCAAGCAAAGTGCACATATTTCCATTGCTGTTTAAGACTTATAAAGGAAACGTAAATGCTATTCCTCATACTTAGGACTACAAAATCAGCAGACCAAATATAGTTTAATATTCTCTATAGACTGACTATGGACTATTATTTAGTTAGAATTCAAGAGCAAAATTTGCATAGAAGTCACAGAAAGCAGCAGATATACATTTGCTAGCGAAACAAAGCCGTTCCTGACCTTTCTGACTTGGAGGCCCAGTAGGGGTGGGTGGGATAGTTCCCTATGAGTGGCATGCATGCATATGCGAGCATGTGTAGCTCCCTTCACACAAGTAGCAGGTGTGCACACCCACCACTTGTGCGAAGGCAGCTTCACATCTGAGTGCAACCAGCCACTACTCACGCAAGAGGAGCTTCACACAAATGCAATTGGCTTCCACTCTCCCGAGGGGAGTTTCATGTGCACACATGCACTCGTCTACAGTTGTATATTGCGTGGTTTGGTTCCATACAGGTCACAGCCCAATAGTTGGCTGCGGCCCAGAGGTTGGGGACCCCTGTGTTAAATGATCTGAATTTCAGTTGAAAAATTGATGTTTCATGCATTATTTTAAATTACATTATTGAAAAACTCAATAATCAGAGCATTAACTCTCTGCTTTTCTTTGGCTGCTGATAGTATTATTTTGAGAAATTTTGTATAATCTATATAAATAAAAATGTAAAATAGTTTGTACGAATCCACTAATCTCAAAAACTACTGAACCGATTTACCTCAAATTTTGACACAATGTTCCCAAGGACTTCCGATAATAGAATACATACTTATTTTGTGGCTAGCACATGTGTGTCATGTGCAAGGTACACAAATGTAAAATGTACCCACTGATCATGTTTTCACCTCCCTATAACTCCTCCCACCTGGCATTTCCAACAGTCATTTCCTCAAGAACACTGTACGGAGGCCTAAAAGGGCCAAGACAAGGCACAGAGGATAGCAAACTCTCAGGTGGCCCCAGAGAGAGAGAGAGAGAGAGAGAGAGAGAGAGTGAGTGAGAGAGAGAAATACAGTTTAATAAAAGAGGGACTAGGGGAGACATGATAGCAGCCTTCCAATATGTCAGGGGTTGCCACAAAGAAGAGGAAGTCAAGCTATTCTCCAAAGCACTAGAGGGCAGAACAAGAAGCAATGGGTGGAAACTAATCAAGGAGAGAAGCAACTTTGAAGGAATTTCCTGACAGTTAGAACAATTAACCAGTGGAACAGCTTGCCTCCAGAGGTTGTGAATGCCCCAACACTGCAAGTCTTTAAGAAGATGTTGGATAGCCATTTGTCTGAAATGGCATAGGGCTTCCTGCCTAGGCAGGGGGTTGGACTAGATGACCTCCAAGGTCCCTTCCAACTCTACTATTGTATTATTGTATTACAGTAGGTAGGTAGATAGGGGAATAGATAGAGAGGGAGAAATACAGTAGGTAGGAAGGTAGATAGAGGGATAGATAGAGAGGGAGAAATTAGGTAGGTAGGTAGGTAGGTAGGAAGAGGGAGAAAGGAAGAAATATGGTAGGTAGGTAGGTGGATAGATAGAGAGAAATAGAGTAGGTAGGTAGGGGAATAGAGAGGGAGAAATACAGTAGATAGGTAGGTAGATCGGGGGATAGATATAGAGGGAGAATTACAGTAGGTAGGTAGAGGGAGAAAGGAAGAAATACAGTAGGTAGGTAAGTAGAGGGATAGAGAGGGAGAAATACAGTAGGTAGGTAGGTAGAGGAATAGAAAGAGAGGGAGAAATACAGTAGGTAGGTACCCCATATCCCCATATCACAACAGGCTGTGTCTCTTCATCCAGGTCTCCATATCTGTCGCCAGGGAGGCCTTCTGCCTAGGCTGTGTTCATCCATTTCAAGATAGAGAGGGAGAAATACAGTAGGTAGGTAGGTAGATAGAGGGAGAAAGGAAGAAATACAGTAGTTAGGTAGGTAGAGGGATAGAGAGAGAGAGGAAGAAATACAGTAGGTAGGTAGGTAGATAGATAGAGGGATAGAGAGAGAGGGGGGGAGAAATACAGTAGGTAGAGAGAGGGATAGATAGAGAGGGAGAAATACGGTAGGTAGGTAGGTAGGTAGGTAGGTAGGTAGGTAGGTAGGTAGGTAGGTAGAGGGAGAAAGGAAGAAATACAATAGATGGGTAAGTAGAGGGATAGACAGAGAGGGAGAAATACCGTAGGTAGGTAGGTAGGTAGGTGTATAGACAGATCGGGAGAAATACAGTAGGTAGGTAGGTAGAGGAATAGAGAGGAAGAAATACAGTAGGTAGGTAGGTAGGTAGGTAGGGGGATAGATAGAGAGGGAAAAATACAGTAAGTAGGTAGGTAGGTAGGTAGGTAGGTAGGTAGGTAGGTAGAGGGAGAAAGGAAGAAATACAATAGGTAGGTAAGTAGATGGATGGACAGAGAAGGAGAAATACTGTAGGTAGGTAGGTAGGTAGGTAGGTGTATAGATAGATCAGGAGAAATACAGTAGGTAGGTAGGTAGGTAGAGGAATAGAGAGAGAGGAAGAAATACAGTAGCTAGGTAGGTAGAGGGATAGAGCGGGAGAAATATGGTAGGTAGGTAGATAGAGGGAGAAAGGAAGAAATACAGTAGGTAGGTAGATAGAGGGATAGATAGAGAGGGAGAAATATGGTAGGTAGGTAGTTAAAGGGATAGATAGAGAGGGAGAAATACAGTAGGTAGGTAGGTTGGGGGTTATATGGTGGTTGTGTGTATGTGTGCAGGTGTAGATCTACACACAGATTGGTTGGCCATTTAACCAGACTGAGCCACAGCAACACGTGGCCGGGTATAGCTAGTTAGTTTGATAAAATGTCACCTTGCATCATGAGATCAAAGGCATATAAATTTAATAAATAAATAATTGCTAATAAAATAATGACTAATGCATATAAATCAGATATTTGTGTTCAATGATTATTAATAAATAGTAACCAGTCTGATTAATCAACCAAGGTCTACCGTGCAAGTACTGTTAGGAACAGACAGTAAGAAGTACATAAACATTATATAATGGCAATTAATTATTTAATTATAATTAACATATTGTGAACATTGTCTGTATTTTGGAAGGTAATTCAAATGATCTTTTATTCGCATAGCTTCAGTATGGAATGGGACATATTGGCACTGCTATCTTGGTGCTAACATCTAGCCATGACTTGGCATAGCCATCGTGGCACAGGAAAAATCACCACAGGAAACTTGCTATGGGACAAATCAATGTGGCCTCTGCATCATGCCCTTCACAGAAGGTAGCCGTCAACCACAGAAGGTAGCTGTCAACCCCATATCACAACAGGCTGTGTCTCTTAATCCAGGTCTCCATATCTGTCGCCAAGGAGGCCTTCTGCCTAGGCTGTGTTCATCCATTTCTTTTCCCCCTGCAGACCCTTGCAGGAGGAGGCATCCATCTGGACCTCTCCTTCAGGGTCCTGTGCTGGGTCCTGACAGCCCCTCTCCTGACAGGAGAGGGGCAAGTAGAAATTGTGATAGTTGTCTTCTGACTGTCAATGACTCCTGCTTAGTCTGTCTTTTATGAGGTGGGTTAATCTCCCTTACCTTAAGGCTTCCTCGATCTGCTTTCTAGCATGCACACATTCACACACACACATGCACGCACGCACGCACACCACAAATGGGGAAAAGTAAATTGCCAAACATGACAGGTCTCCTTGTCAGATAGGCAGCAGATGGGATGTGCGTGGGGACACAATGGCTGTGCAGAAAGCTGCATAGATTGGACATGCTCTGATCCAACTCACCAGCTATACTCATGGAAGGCCAGACCTGGATTCAGAGATATGACCCATTGTGACACTGTGGTCAATATTTGCCTCCTGCGAAGGGAGATGCCATGTCAAGTTTTCCACAACAATTTGTTCCACACCAAGATGGCAGCACTGAGATGTCTGCACCAAGGTGGCTAAGGCAACACGGCTGTGGCAAGATGGCCACTCCAAGATATTATAGACCCATCTCAGTAATACTCAATCCTTGAAATGAATTAGATTAACAGATGGTACATTGTTAATTTTCTAAAAGAAGGTATCAGTGATATTCTGAGATACAATAAGTCTGTGTATTGCTGCTATAGATAGAAAGATTGGCTTACCCAGAGGATATTTAGGTTGCACACTTCACTTTATTTTAAATCGCTCAGATTTGGAGCGAGTTGGCCTCCACCGAAAGTGGTCTAGGGGGAATGTCGGAGGCGGGTCTTGAGACACCATCCTGGGAGGAGTTTGACTCTGTTACTTCCGAAGATATGGACAGGTTACGTAGGTGACTGAGAGCCACCACATGTTTATTGGACCCGTGTCCCTCCTGGCTTGTACTGGCATCCTGGGAGGTTACACGAGGCTGGCTCCAGGAAATAGTGAACGCTTCTTTGAGTGAGGGGTTCTTGCCTACCATCTTGAAAGAGGCGGTGGTGAGGCCTCTCCTCAAGAAGCCTTCCCTGGACCCAGCATTGTTAGTAAATTATTGTCCGGTCTCCAACCTTCACTTTTTGGCGAAGGTTGTATAGAGTGTGGTGGCACAACAGTTTCCGCGTCACCTGGAGGAAATTGATTATCTGGACCCGCGCCAGTCCGGTTTCCGGCCCGGACACAGCACTGAGACGGCATTGGTCGCGCTGGTAGATGATCTCTGGAGGGCCAGAGATGGGGGTTGTTCCTCCATCCTGATCCTATTAGACCTCTCGGCAGCTTTTGATACCATCGACCATGGTATCCTATTGCATCGACTGGAGGGGTTGGGGGTGAGGGGCACCATCTTACGATGGTTCTCCTCCTACCTCTCCGGTCGATCGCAATTTGTATTGGCAGGGGGGCAGAGGTCGACCTCGAGGCCTCTCACTTGTGGGGTGCCTCAGGGGTCGGTCCTCTCAACACTCCTGTTCAATGCATATATGAAGCCGCTGGGTGAGATCATCCGTGGTTTTGGGGTAGAGTACCACCTGTACGCCGATGACACCCAACTGTACATTTCTACCCCAAACCACCCCAACGATGCCGTTGAAGTGATGGCCTGGTGTCTGGAAGCCGTACGGATCTGGATGGGAAGGAACAGACTGAAACTCAACCCATCCAAGACTGAGTGGCTGTGGTTACCAGCGCCCCGGTACAACCAGTTGACTCCATCACTGGCCATAGGGGGCGAACATCTAGCCCCCGTGGATCGGGCACGCAACTTAGGCATCCTCCTGGATACCTGGCTGTTGATGGAGGACCATGTGACAGCCGTGGCCAGGGGGGCGTTCTACCAGGTTCGCCTGGTGCGCCAGTTGCGTCCCCTCTTGGACCGGGACGCCCTTTGCACAGTCACTCATATGCTTGTGACGTCCCGCCTAGACTACTGCAAGGCTCTCTACATGGGGCTCCCCTTGAGGTGCACGTGAAGACTACAGCTGGTCCAGAATGCGGCCGCGCGGGTAATTTTGGGAGCTTCCAGATACTCCCACGTAACACCGCTCCTGCGCGAGCTGCACTGGCTGCCTGTGGCCTTTCGGGTGTGTTTCAAGGTGTTGATCACCATCTTTAAAGCGCACAGGACCTAGCTATTTGCGGGATCGTATCCTGCCCCATACATCCCTTCGGCTGATTCGTTCCCACAGAGAGGGACTTCTCCGGGTGCCGTCCGCTAGGCAATGCCAGCGGGTGACACCCAGGGGAAGGGCCTCCTCTTTGATGGGCCCGACACTTTGGAATGACCTACCCCCCGATATTAGAACCACTACGGACCTCCGCTCCTTCCGCCAAAAAGTAAATATATTTGTTCCATCAGGCCGGCCTGGCCTAATCTGTGTCCTCGTCCCAGTCTGTAGCTTAAATTGTTTTAATTAGGTTTTTAATTGGGATACAGTTTTAATGTTTAAATTTTTTTAGTACAGGGTAAATCGTTTAATTCGGTTTTAATTATGTATTTATTGTAATGTTTTTATATGTTCTTAAGTTTCCTGTACACCGCCCCGAGTCCCTTCGGGGAGAGGGGGCGGTTTAGAAATTTGAATTTTAAAAAAAATCCAGTAATAAAGGGGGAAGCAAACCAGATGCACCTGCTTTCCTTCTCATTTTTTCATCCACACCTGGCATTGCTACAGTAAGGCAGCCTTTAGACTTATCATAGCTCAGTAGAGGCAGAACAGATGACACAATGAGAGACAAATTAAAAATGAACCCTGAGAATGGACATTAGAGGATTTAAAATATAAAGGGAGAATTTTCTAATAATTTTGCTTCTAGTGTTAATAGGAAAAAATCATAATTAATAAAAGAGTAAAGTAAGATCTGAATAAATATATTAGCAAACTAGACATTTTGATTAAATACAATATTGTGTGTATGATTTTAAAAAAAAATAAAGCTATTGCTGGGAAGTCAAATATGGGAATATTATTTTTCTCATGCTTATGCTCGGGATGCTTATATTTTTCTTATTCTTGTGCTCTTTGTCCAAGTATTGTCAAATATCAATTTTCCAAAAACACTTCCCCCCCCCCCCCTGTGGTTAGGAAGTAGAAAGCTTCATTTTTCTTATAATATGCCTAACCTTTTTCTTTGCTCATTGATAGCTTTGCATCTGTATTTTAATTGTAGAGACTGACGTCCTCTTTCAAATGTACTTGGATTGGAGCATATTAGAACATGGGTTTTTACAATTTTTCAGCCTATGGAATGTATTAATTTAAGTAAAAATAAATAAAACAGCTTCTGAAAATCAAAGGAGGGAACCCACCCCTTCTATTGTTATCTTAGAAAAAATGTAATGCAACACCTAAGTGAGAGTGGATGCCTGAGTGTTTTGGAAACTTTTTCCCCTTAATTCATATGAATCTTTATGCAAAGTGTCACTCTAGAGAAAGCTAATATACTTAATTTTATTTAGTAAAGATTTAAAATTCATCACATAGTTTCTATTTCTTCAAATAATAGTTTCAGTAAATATAAAAGAGTAGGACCACAGTAATTAAAAGCTAACCAATTGCACCTGCAGGAGTCCAAGTACCCATAGAATGCTAATTACATATTATGGTATTTATACATTTTTGGTTTTCTTGATTAGTAAATCTGGAAATATTTTTCAAGTATAACAATTAGTCTGTTATCCACACTAATGATAACGTGTAATGAAAAGAAGATGTGACTCAAATTCTTTTTTCCTAAAAATACTTTTTTGATGTTATAAACTCATTATAAAAACAACCCATAATATTTTAATAGCAAAAAAATAGCAACTTAGAGGAAAAATAATCAAAGCTCATTAAGCTTCTAGGGCACTAAATTGAGCTGACATTTGGAAGAGTGAATCAATGCATTATGTTTTCATTTGGTTTTTAATCAGATTCAAAAACTAAGTGTGAAATGTTTGTTCAAATCATATTTAGAACAAAATTGGGAAATGCAGTGTAGGATCTCATTTCATCTTCTAAAAAAATTCTTGTTAAGAACAATCATACAAAGTTGTAATTTCTGAATTAAATTAATTTAACATTTGCAATGTGAATCTATTTATCTCTATCATCTGTCTGTCTGTCTGTTCATCCACTTGTCCATTGCATGCATGCATGCATGCATCCATCCATCCTCTATATATTTTTTCTGACCTAATATAGGTATCAGCCTTATTTACTTAAGGAAGAACAACAAAAATAACTATGATTTGCCATGATTTCTCTGACTTACTTCTTAGCACTCAAATGTGTTCTGTTGATGGAAATTTTATCAAAAGAAACTATCAAGGAATGGACTAATTTGATCTGCTCTGGTATTTGCTATCCTTGTGGATGATATGATTGGATGAGATCCAACCTAGTTATTTAGCTGATAGCAGTGTTTCATGCCAGAACTAGTAAATTAGGATGGTTGGAAAGGAGATCAGAATGAGGTGAGTTAGCCAAAGAAAAATAATGGAGATTCATACTAAGGCATTCACAATCAGATACAGATAAGTTGAGGAATGCAGAGACACTGCTGGTGAAATGGGACTTAAACATGGATGAAGATCAGGCTGTTACCAGATCTAGTAAGGCTCAATAAATACGCATTACTAGCCTGAACAGCACCAGTGATGCTGTCCTTTTAGATATGTGCCCTGCTTGATTTCTGATCCTGAAGCAGTTACGGTGCCAAGATCAGGGGAGGAAGAAAGGATCCTGCAATTGTATATGAATCCTCTTAGATTCATAGCTAACAAAGGTAGGTGGCAGCTTAGCTCCATCTGGTACGTGATTTACATCCTTTTTTGAATCAGAAGTCTCTTTATCATTTCATGGCTCAGCTAGTGCAATACACTGTATATAGGTTGCCCTTGAAAATCACTTGGAACTTTTAACTAGTCCACAATATAAAAGACAGTGACGCTTCAATATGCTTACATGGCACTTCTGCTTTGTTACTTACACTGTCTGTTTTCCAAAGCACCAGAAGGCAAGACAAGAAGCAATGGATGGAAACTAATCAAGGAGGGATGCAATCTGGAACTCAGAAGAAATTTCTTGACAGTAAGAACTATTAGCCAATGGAATGGCTTACCTTCAGAAAATGTGGGTGTTCCATCACTGGAGGCTTTTAGGAAAATAATGGGCAGCTATTTGTCTGAAATGTATAGAATCTCTTGCTTGAGCACGGGGTTGGACTAGAACAGGGGTAGTCAACCTTTTTATACCTACTGTCCACTTTTGTATCTCTGTTAGTAGTAAAAATGTCTAACTGCCCACCTGTTCACAGTATTGGTGATTTATAAAGTAGGGAAGTAAATTAAATTAAAAAAAGGAAAAGTGCTTCAGTATTGGACAAAACCCCTACTGCCCACCATGAAAGCTGGAACGCCCACTAGTGGGCGGTAGTGGCCAGGTTGACTACCACTGGATTAGAAGGTCTCAAGGTCCCTTATAAATCTGGACATCAAGGATTCAGGCCCAGGCATGAGATAGAAATAACATTGGATACTTTGGTCAATAACCTTCATGAGAACGTGGATGATTCCATTCAATAGCAACTGAGCCCATGGATTCTACAACATGAAATTTCACAAAACTTTTTCTTTTTCTCCAAGTTATTTAACATCTATATAAGATGATTGGGACAGGTCATCCACTTATTTGATGCAAAATATGATCAGTAGACCGCACACCCACTGATACGTAAGGACACACAATCTGAGGAAAAAGCACTCATACATATAAACGTAACATGAATACATAAGTACTCAAGAAAATGTATATCACATAGATCCCTTGGTCATGCTCTTAAGGCTTTCCTTATCTTATTTGAGGTACCATAGTATTAGAATTAGAATATAGCTATATTGAATTGAAATATGAAATCTTGACTTTTTTCCCTGGGAGGTTTCATAATCTGTCCTGGAAAAACATTTCTGGATTTTGTACTTATAATATTACATGGCCTGATCAGTTTCCTCAGGCTTAAAGGCTCAGAAGGAAGAGGATAAACTGATTCTGTTTATCAAAATGCTGCTATTTAATTGAAGCATTTCATGAAATCTCGCTTTAGAAGGAATTGAGTCTCTGAATATATGTGTGTGTGTGTGTGTGTGTGTGTGTGTGTTAGGTTTTTTGAGCTGATAAATAAATAAACAGGGAGACTGACACAAGCATATATATGTATATATAAAGATTTATCACAAAAATGATTCAATTATTTAGCAGCATACACATAGACATATCTAAAATTTCAGACTGTATAAAAGCAAACCTTGCTGTTGTTACAGATTCTCACATGACACAATAAGCATTTATAATAACAGTGGTTGAAAAATATGGCAATAGCTTTTAAATTCCTGTTCCAGCACTACACAATTCAAGAAGGACCAATTCCATTTTTAATATATGTATTGTATTTGCAGAAGACAATGTATTATGTTATCCAGAAGTACTGCACCTGACAATTTTTTCCTTGGTAAAACATATTATTTCAGATAAGTGATGTTTTACCAAGATCAATCCTGGTTGTTAAACATTTAAAAACTGAATTCCAAATTTTCAAACTATGGTGCTGGAGAAGACTCCTGCGAGTCCCTTGAACTGCAAGGCATTCAAACTGGTCAGTCTTAGAGGAGATCAACCCTGACTTCTCTTTAGAAGGCCAGATCCTGAAGATGAAACTCAAATACTGTGGCTACTTAATAAGAAGGAAGAACTCACTGGAGAAGAGCAGATGTTTGGAATGATTGAGGGCAAAAGAACAGGATGACAGAGAATGAGGTGGCTGGATGGAGTCATTGAAGCTGTAGGCAAGGATTTAAGTGGATTTCGGAGGATGGTAGAGGAAAGGAACATTGTCCATGGGATCGCAATGGGTTGGACACGACTCCGCAACTAAGAACAACAATTTCCAAATAATGTATAGTATGTTTAAATTGACTATTTTAACATCACTATTTAAATCTAATTCAAATAAAATTAAAGGTTTGTATTTATGGGAAAGATTTGTAAAGGACCACTTTCACAATTTTGGATTTTTACTCTTGTATCTATATCCCTGGTATTAATATTACCATATTTTTAGAGTATACGATAATAAGATGTACTGGTGTATAAGACACACCTTAATTTGGGGGGGAGGGGACAAGAAAAAAAGAATTCTGCCTCTGTCTTTCATCATGCTCAGCAGAGTCCTCTCTTCCACTCGCATTTTGATAATAAGCAGCACATATATTTTTATCCATTTAAAACAAATCCTATCACCTACACACATTTAACTGGAGTGAGTGCGGTGGGGGATGAGTGGAGGATGATTTTCTTGGGGGCAGAAGAGGGATTTGTCACCAAAGGCTCACCACCTGGGTCATTTGGAGAAGGGGAAGGCAGAGCTACTATCTGCCTTGCCTTACACCTCCTGTGCAGTGCCCACTTCGCCAACTGAGTCCCAATCTCCATGTTTCCCTGGGCCGCTTGCAGAATCAGGCTCCAACCAAGGCAGCAAAGGTGCAAATGGCTTGCTGGGAAGCCCAGCAACATGTTTACAAGATGGCAGCATCCAGGAGGACTGAAGTGCTGTGTCTCTATGAGTGTCTCCTTCTGGGTAGGGGATCAGGTGTACCTGTCCATGAAATATCTAAAACTGTGGATACCAAGTAAAAAGCTAGGGCGCAAATATGTAAGTCCTTCCCCAGGAGTAGTCAATCCTATGATGGTTGAGTTGAAGTTAGCACCGCTGTTGGGTAAGATCTATCCAGTCTTTCATAGTAATCTGCTGAAGCCTGTTGGATCCACTATGCACTCTCCCAAGTGCACCAGGGCCTATGGACTCAGACCATTATGAAATAGATAGCATATTGGATGCACGCCTCTATAGGGGAAAACTCCAATACCTAGTGAGGTGGAAGGGGTAGCCTTTTGCTGATACTTCCTGGGTAGTATCCCCTGATATCAGGGCCACCAGTCTAGTATGCAAATTCTATCAGAAGTACTCACATAAACCTGGGGGGGGGGGTATAGCGGATCATGTAATTGATACTAACCCCTCTATTTTCTGTCTTTTAGATGGACCCCAGTAGAGGGGAGCCATCTGTCTAGCCCCAGTCCAAGGCTAGACATTTGAAGGTGGGGGGACTTTCTTGGGTAACACTTACAAAAATGGAAGATGACTAGTTTTAAAGAAGCTAGAAAATGCCCTCGCTATCCACTCCTTTAAGACAAGTCATCTTACATTTTTGTAAGTGTTACCCAGGAAGCAGGAAGAGAAGAATCCTTTGATGAAACCTGGTGATTGTGTGATCTGCAGCTCTTCCAACCTTTTTTAAAAAGTGATAGAACTGGTGGGCAACAGAGAAAAGAAAATTCTGAATTGAGAAATTGGTTTTGTATTGGCTTGCCCATTTGTGAATTTGACTTGGTGAAGGATCCAGAAGTTCAAGATTTCAGCTGAAACATTCTTAATGTTTGTAAAGAAGCAGTAGAACTACAAGATGCTAATGCCCCCCCATAACAGAGCCTTGTACGTCTGTCCCCCAAACATTGAATCATCTGACCTACCAAAGCATATATACAATAAACTTGATAAAGGTCAAATAATAGTAGTGATTTGGATTATAGTCTCCCCCCTCAAGTAATATTGAGCCTAGGACTGAATCTCGAAAATCAGGTCTTGCTATGAGAAAGCCAGGCTTTCAATGCCTACAGCTATAGGTAGGAAGATGGGGGCATCTCAACCTCCACACTTCTCTGGGACACTTGTAAGGGGGCTCTACCTTTGGACTATAAGATGCATCACATTTTCACCCTCTTTTGGGGGGAAAAAGCTGCATCTTATACTCTGAAAAATATGGTATGTGTTTTTGCTTTGATTTTGATAAGCGCAAAATTGTAAATTTACATAAACGGCGATCCAATCTATTTGCAGGTGCTGTCAGCATAAATAGTTGCGCATGGGAGAGGAGTGTCCTCAGTTTTCTTATATCAGCCTTTGAATATGTGTCTGGCTAAGAAGACTGATAGAGATGGACTTATGGTGATGCCTAACCATGTCAGCAATTTCCCAGAGTCTCTGGGAGTCAGGCAGCAATATAAATACAGTATCCTTCCCCTGGAGTGTGGTGAGAATGGAGATTTTACAGTATCCTTCCCCTGCCACACCCATCAAGCCACACCCACCAAGCCACACCCACAGAACCAGTAGTAAAAAAATTGGAATTCTACCACTGGATTGAAGCTATACTGGCAGTAGTGTATTCTACCAGAAGGATAACCCATGGCACATAGGTCTCTGGGTGTACCTATTTTCTATAGTAAGAACACAGAAAAAGAATCCTATACTGTATTCATCATTACCCAGGTCAATAAGGACCATATCAGCTCTTAGAGTCCCAGGACATCAGTCACACATGGACAATAAGACTCAGGAATGATGGCTTGCATAAAAGCATGCATTGGCTAATTATATTAAAAAAAAATTTTTAAATTCAATAAAATTAAAAAATATGCAGAACAGCCAAGAACAAGCATTGGTACAAGTTACAAATGATAACTATACAAGATACAAAACTTAAATATTGAAATAATGATATAATTTCGAACAGAATTCTGACAAGTAAAAGCATTACAAGATGAATTTCTACAAAATATCAAGAAGGAAGTGGATAAATATTTAACCTGGCAATGATTTACAACTGGAACAGAAACTGTAGGCTTGATTTTGGCTATTCAAGAAACAGCTACTCAAAGCAATGCAATCAAAGACAGAATTGATTAAAAAAACATCATTTTTTGCACAGATTAAAAGTGCAAAGAAGCAGAAGAAACAGTAATCTTAATTCATATAAGTAATATATCAAGCATAATAAAATGTTAAAATTTAAAAAACATGCATGGCTCATTTCTGAATCATGATTCAGTTTTGGGAAGCAGAAAACAAGTTTCCAGTTCTGCACATGAATATGCACATTTTCCCCCCCAGAAAGAATTTCTGTTCAAATTACAAAGTTATTTTTCATGCTAGTGTTAACAAATGTATTCCAAGAAAACATTAGAAAAATATTATTTCTTAAAATACTTGAAAGCATTCTTTTTTCCTTTTTAAATAAACAATGTGGATGGACTATTCCTTATAAATTCAGACTTCCTTATTACTTAAAGATAGATTTAATTCTGCCTTTTTAGTTCATGTCGCTGTTTCCATACTGCTCATCATAATCAATATTATTAATTCAATTAATAAAGATCATTATGGGAGGCAGCATGAAGGCTTAAGTCCCACTTACAGTTATGGCACGTGGCTCCACTGTATCCAGTTCCATCACAGGTGCAACTGAAGCTATCCCATGTTTGGGTACACTTTCCTCCATGCTCACAATGATTGGGCACACACCTGTTGAGATATGAAGCAATGACAAATAAGCAAGGTTGAATGAATGCCTGCATTCTGAGATTGCCAAGCAACAAAATATCCTGTGCCAATCGGCTGTACTACTGCAATTAATCTTTGTTAGCTTTATGTGAATTAATATAATTCATGATAGAACATGGCAGGTGCATAAGAAGTTGATATATTATGCAATGAATGCCCCATTCACAGCTAACAATGGGTCAATGACAGAGAAGGAGACTGAAGAGATAATGATGGATTATGGATTTTTTGACACCATTATATTTTTAAAGGTCACAAACACACCAATTTTTTAAAAGAGGCAATTAGATATAGTATGGAAGTAATGTTAACTTTCAATAGAAAGTGTACTGCAGTATGCATTTACATCTTTTTTTAAAAAACATGTTTTTTTTAAAAAGCTCCTTTTACCATATCAGCCTAAGAATCTAAAAGGAAACAATAATTGATGTCATTAAAAGCAGTGGGAATGACGCTACATTGCCCTAGCTTAGATCATTGAAAGGCGTGTTTTGAAGAACCATGAACAAGTTAGCCTCCTTTAATTGTCTCTCAAAAAGTCCTAGTTTCATAAACCTCTCCTTTTCTCTTAGTCGTTGTAAGGCATACTGTTTGTCTGCCATTTTGACAAAGCCAAATTGATCTTTGGGTCTTGTGGTTCTTCTTTGTCATCACATCTACGTTGGTGGCATACTACCATAAAAGTACATGTGTTCATTTTTATTTATTTATTTAAATTTATACCCCGCCCTTCTCCTAAAAAAGGACCCAGGGCGGCACACAGGCATTATTAAAACCATACAAAAATACAAAAATACCTAATTATTAAAAACTATTAAACTATCCCTGTGCTAAAACTAATAAAACTCTACAATTTAAAATTTTCCCTATAAAAGTCAGAAACGGGGGTTATGCTAGGCTGGCTTGTTGGAATAAATAAGTTTTAAGACGTTGGCGGAAAAGGCGGAGGTCCCAGATGATGCGTAGATCGGGGGGTAGGTCGTTCCAGAGAGCTGGGCCTGCCACAGAGAAGGCTCTTCCCCTGGGCATCGCCAACCGGCATTGCCCGGCCGACGGTACTCGGAGAAGGCCCTCTGTGGGAGCGGATCGGTCGAAGGGATGTATGGGGCAGGAGGCGGTCGCGTATATAGCTAGGCCCCGAGCCATGGAGCGCTTTGAAGATGGTCATCAGCACCTTGAAGCGCACCCGAAAGGCCACAGGTAGCCATTGCAGCTCGCGCAGGAGAGGTGTTATGTGGGATTGCCTTGAGGCACCCATAATCACCCGTGCGGCCGCATTCTGGACTAACTGCAACCTTCGAGTGCACCTCAAGGGGAGCCCCATGTAGAGAGTGTTGCAGTAGTCCAGCCGGGATGTCACTAATGCCTGGGTGACTGTGCGAAGGGCTCCGCGGTCCAGTAAGGGGTGCAACTGGCGTATCAGGCGTACCTGATAAAACGCCCCCCTGGCCACGGCCGTCACATGGTCCTCCATGGTCAGCCGGGAATCCAGGAGGACACCCAAGTTGCGCGCCCTCTCCACGGGGGCTAGTTGTTCACCCCCAATGGCCAGTGTTGGACTTACCTGGCTGTACTGGGGTGCCGGAAACCACAGCCACTCGGTCTTGGACAGGTTGAGCTTGAGTTTGTTGCTACCCATCCAGCCCCGTACGGTGTCCAGACACCGGGACAGCACCTCGACGGCATCATTGGGGTGGTTTGGGGTGGATATGTACAGCTGAGTATCGTCAGTGTACAGATGGTATTCCACCCCAAAACCACGGATGATCTCGCCCAGCGGCTTCATATAGGTGTTAAACAGAAGTGGCGAGAGGACCGACCCCTGCAGCACCCCACATGTGAGGGGCCTCGGGGCCGACCTCTGCCCTCCTGCCAACACCCATTGCGACCGACCAGAGAGGTAGGACGAGGACCACCGCAAGACGGTGCCTCCCAGCCCCAACACCCCCAGTCGATGCAATAAGATACCATGGTCGATGGTATCGAAAGTCGCTGAGAGATCTAATAGAACTAGGATGGAGGAGCAACCTCTATCCCGAGCCCTCCAGAGATCATCCACCAACGCGACCAATGCTGTCTCGGTGCTGTGACTGGCGCGGGTCTAGATAATCAACTTCCTCCAGGTGTCAAGGAAACTGTTGGGCCACCACACTCTCAACAACCTTCGCTAAAAAGTGAAGGTTGGAGACTGGATGATAGTTTTCTAATAATGCTGGGTCCAGGGATGGCTTCTAGAGGAGGGGCCTCACCACCACCTCTTTCAAGACGGCAGGCAAGGATGCCTCATTCAAAGATGCGTTCACAATGCCCTGGAGCCAGCCTCGTGTCACCTCCCAGGATGCCAGTACAAGCCAGGAGGAACACGGGTCCACTAAACATGTGGTAGCCCTAAGGTTCCTCAACAACCTGTCCATATCCTCGGTAGCAACAAAGTCAAACTCCTCCCAAGATGTTGTCTCAAGACCAGCATCTGACAGGCCAACTGGGCAACTTTCAGTGGAGGGCAACTCGTTCCAAATCTGAGTGATTTTGTCCTGCAGATAAGCTCCAAATTCCTCTGCTCGCCCCTGCAAAGGGGCTTTCCGCGGCCTCTGGTGAAGGAGGGAGCGGGTCACTCCGAACAGGGCGGCAGGGCGGTTATCTGCGGACACGATAAGGGTGGCACAATACTCCCGTTTGGCCACTTTTATCGCCACTAAGTAAGCCCTAATATGGTGTCTTACTAGCGTTCGGTCAGCATCGGATTGAGAGGATCTCCACCTATTCTCTAGGCTTCTCTTGTGGCATTTCATCTCCCGCAGCCCCTCGGTAAACCAGGGGGCCTGGGTGATTCGACGCCACGTGAGAGGCCGCAAGGGCGCAACTTGGTCCAAGGCTACACTATACCATGCGGCCACTAGGTCCTCAGTCAAGTCGTGGGTCAAGGACACAGTTATTGGCCCAAGCTCCCTCTGGAACCCTTCTTTGTCCATCAGGTGCCTGGGGCGGAACCACCTAGGTGTTTCCGGTTCCGCCTCCCCGCGGTGGGGTGTGATGGTTGGAAAGTCGATCCGAAGGAGAGAGTGATCAATCCATGACAAGGGTGAGATGGCTAAATCCCCTGTTCCAAGATCACTACTCCATTGCCCAGAGACAAAAATCAGATCCAGTGTGTGTCCCCCCTCGTGAGTGGGGCCCTGAACTAATTGGGTCAGGTCCATAGCTGTCATGGAAGCCATGAACTCCCGAGCCACCTCGGATGTTTCGCCCGCCGATGGCAAGTTAAAATCCCCCATGACTATCAGTCTGGGGGTCTCCACCGCCATCTCGGCGATCACCTCGAGCAACTCGGGCAAGGCTGCTGTTACATAGCGGGGAGCCAGGTATACAAGCAGCAAGCCCAACTGCCTCCTTAGGCACCACTTCACGTAGAGGGACTCACAACCAGTCGTTTGAGGGACAGTGGTCTCCCTCGGCTCAAGACCTTCCTTAACAATAACCACCATCACCCCACCCCTGCCTAGGGCCCGAGGCTGATGAAATGCACGGTAGCCCAGTGGGCACATATCCACGAGGGGTGCACCCCCCTCGGGGGCAAACCAGGTCTCCGTGATTCCCACCAGATCCGGGTCCCCTTCTGACACAAGGTCATGAATAAGGGGGCTTTGTTCACCACGGACCTGGCATTACAAAACATCAGCAGGGGCCCCCGGTGCTGTGATCCTTGACCGCCTAGCCCGCGAGCGGAGAACAGGGGGTCGGGGCAAGTGACCTCTCACAACCAACGGCCACGATCTCCCGACCCACGGTGGACATCCTGTCTCCTGCCGCCCCTGCCCCTCCCCAAGACCGATCGAATGGGAACGCCCTCTATGGGGACAACCCCCACTCCCCCCTTTTTAATGGACCCATCCTTAATCCTACTTCCGCTTCCGCCCGCCGGCCCTATATCTTGACCCCCTTCTGACTGGACAAACCCTCCCCCTCCCTCCTCCCTGGAGCCCCCTAAAATACGAATAACAAATTTCACTAAAAAAACCCTGAGACCACGCTTCGCCCACCTCTTCGGATTAATAAATCCCTCATCAAGGTGGGCCCTCGTTAAAGAGGAGGGCCAAACCTGCGAGAGGGGGGACTCCCGCAGTAATATCAGGTCTGCTCTTGAGTACGTGATTGATATGTAAAAAGGGTCATAAATTAAATTAAGGGGCTACAGTTGAATTAAGTTATAAAGCATGCAGAAGAGTTGATAGAATAACAGAATAACAGAATTGGAAGGGAACGTGGAGGTCATAAAGTCCAATCTCACTCAAGCAGGAGATGCTGTATCATTCCAGACAAGTGGCTATCAAGTCTCTTAAAAGTTCTACTATAATTTCTAATGTGCACTTTACTTGAGTATTTTTTATCTCATAACTTTTATTGTTTTATCAATGTATAAAATGCAAATAAAATAGGAAATTAAGGGAAGGAAAAAGAGAGGGGGAAGAAAATAAGAGGGAAGAAAAAAAATTGACCTCTGACCCTTTTTAGCATAGTACAAGATAACAATATTACAGCTCAACTTTTTAACTTTTACATTAGTATATAGCAGTGATGGCTAACCTTTTCCAGACCAAGTGCCCAAAGCAACCAAATGCCCAAAATACAATGCACGCATGCCCCTCACATGTGCCCCACCCTGCACATGTGCAGGTGGGCCTCCACATATTACACACACACACACACACACACACACGGATGCATGTGCATCCCCCTTGCATGTTCCCTGCCTTTGCACATGCGTGGCAGAGACCCAACAACCAGCTGGCCAGCAGGAGTCACATGTGCATGCGTGGCGGAACTGAACTGGGGTGATGGCTCACATGAGAGGGCACTGCCTGCCACCTGTGGCACACGTGCCATAGGTTTGTCATCATGGGTATATATCATTTCTATAATAATCTAATCTATCTAATCGGCAAAACCAAAGTCAATGTTTCATTTTTTTTATCACAAACACAAAATCCAGGAGTGATATCCAAATAAGAAACATAATTAAACATAATTAAACATATTCTCCTCTTTGAATAAATCCATCTAACCATTTCTGCTTTATCTTTCCTACTGTGGAAATAGTATATATTTATATTTGCACTTAATAAACTTTATAAACTATCACCATTTATATTAATAAAATTCACTGTATTCTTTCAAATTCTTTAACTTTAAACAGGAAAATACTTTTTAAATTCATCTTAAAACACTAAACTTTTCTTTTAAATAATACTAAATCAAAACATTCTTATGCATCTGTTTTTAAACTTCATATTAACTTACATACTTTAGAGTTTACTTTCGGACCAATAAAATTCCAAATAACTCCCAATTAATTCATTAAACTCCCTCCAAGTTACCCTCATAGAATAACTTTTTTTCCCTTGTATACATCCTTTCTAAAACTCGTTTCTTTAACTAATACATCTTTTCTCTTAACAAAGATACTTTCAAATACATTTTCAATATTTTACAAACTTTAGGAATTACTTAAGCATTATATATAAAGGGAAAAATACATTTTCAAACTTTAGATTAAGGCTTTCTTTCAATTACAAATATCACATTTTGATTGGTTCATTAAGTTTAAGTCACTCCTTCCAGCTTGTCTTCATGGAATAAAATCTTTTTCTTTCAATTGTATTGGGAGATTTATATTTAAACCATAACTGACTCCTCTGCATTGTCAGCTATTTGTGAAATTGCTTTGGTGGTTTGGTAACTTTCTATACTGATTTGCATCTGGGAAGTAGTTTGAGGAGTTTTTTAAAACATCTTTTGAGTATAGCTGATCTATGAACTGATGGATTTTATTTAAAGATCTTTCAAATACAACTCTAGTAATTTACTCCTCTATCTTCTTAATTCCCTCTTTAGTCAAAGAGTAGGTTTTTTTTATGTCACAAGAATTGCTGGCTAGAAATAATAAAAATCCACAGCGAAGCTGACCAAGCTATAAATTACTAAAAATAATAAACTAGAACCACGACTTTATACCCTTATATTTCTCCATGAATCTTTTCTAAAAAAAAAGATATCCCCCATTTCCTTATTTTAGTTTTCCTCCAGCAGCCTTTTCCTTGTTGCTTAACAATGAAGAAATGGCCAAAATGGTGTAGATTTTAAAAAAGCAATAAGAGGCTATGGCTAAAGAGACCTTCTTTTATCTTAATAAAAAATATTAGTCTTTAAAAACGATTAAGAAATGAAAGGGGCAACTTACTGTCCATTTGAAAAATAAATTCCAAAATGGCTGCTTCATCAATGAACTGATAGCAGTCCCCCCCAGTTTTCAGCATGCAGGCTGCGTCAAAACACAACTTCTGCAGACCTTTCCTGTATCGGAGGATTTTCAATTCTAGGACTTTCCCTAATCTAGAAGAGTCATATAAACTAAAGATGCTAGATCCTTCCATTGTTAGGTTGAAAAAACTACAGTTCAGGGGAAAAGCCTTCAGGGATCATTTCTGTCAATTGGCCATCTTTTCACTGGAAGTCTGCAGTTTATTTAGTAGTTGATTTGAGACTTGATGCATTTGAAATTTGAAGTTGGAGAAGACTCTTGAAACTACTATGACAACCAAGAAAGTAGACCAATGGATTATTAAGCAAATGAACCCCGGGTTCCCAAGACTTAAATGGTCAGGTTCAAATTAGTCTATTTTGGATACATTATGCAAAGACTCATGTCTGGATAACCAATTTCATTGTAATTTTTACAATGACAATAAAGATTATTATAAGATAAGATAATACCTTTATGTGTGATTACTCCATCTTCCGAATGTCACAAGTGCCACTTGTTTTACTTTGGGCATCAGCAATGAGTTGGAATAACCTTTTCACAAGGTTAAAAAAAAGCAGGTATGGATTTACTACTATGCTTATTTTTGTTTACAGCCTCTTTTGACAAAAATTTATTTATTGGAGGAATGTTGTTTCATTAAATTAATAGTATAACCACAGAAGTGAATGAGCACGCAGATCATAAAGATAAAGAAGTGTCTTTTTTGTCATGGTACCTGCCTTTGGAATTACATGCCCATAGTCATAGTCGGGTTACCAACAGGCAGGGGTGGCTCCAGCCGGGCCTAAAGAGAAACTAAGCTGGTAAGCCACCAGGCCAGTCACTACAGTCTTTGAAAGTACTTGAGAACGCTGCCGAGATACTCAGATCCTAAAGGAACGTATCTGTGTTTCCAAAAACCCTGCGATCCTATATGTGCATATCCGATGATGGAGGATAGCAATAGCGATGACGGACGGACCAACACCGCGCAGGGTGCAAAAGAAACTTTAGTTGACAGTATTGTGGAGGAAAATAGTAGCACAGTACATGGCACAACCAGACTATTATGCATACCAACAGAAGCAGAGTTGCCCTAAGGGTGGAAATTTGTATATAATTCTATACATGAAAGCTTTTGTGAGGGCAGTATAACTTAGAAGTATAGTAAGATTAGCAAGGTGATATGAATACTGATGCAGTATTTGAGGAGAATGTGACAAATTATCTATGAGCATTAGTTACATTCCTACAAATGTTTAAACATGGAGCTCTTCATTTTGTAAGAATTGCCAGGTCCAGATTATGGCTAGAAGTATGTATAAAATGCTTACTAAGTACAGTGAAGGGAAGGACTGCATTCTTTTCATTCCCAACTTGAGCACAAATAACAATATATGACTTAAGAATAAGACTTGGAGATCTGCATTTGGCCCTTGGACCATGTGATGTTGCTGAGCCCTACTTTATTTGTTTATTATAGAATGTATTCATATAACTGTCCTATCTATTATTTACTATAGTTTGAAAGACATTTGTTGTATTTCTTTTTCCACAGTATAAGGGAACTAACTGAATAACTGAATTGGAAATAAATGGTTCTTACTGAAGTATTGCTCTCAAACACAATTGCTGCATGGAAGACTGCAGTTATTTTATGTGTATCTCAGCAAAGATATCAATGAAAACAGCTTGTTTATTGGGAAGTAAATTGATTGTACATAAATATTGATCTCTAAATAACTATTGCTTGGAAGATTGTAATTGTTTTATGACTATTTCTGCAAAAATGACGATGAGGGCAATTCACTAATTTATTTCTTTTATAAGCAAAAAGTATTTTTTCTGTTACATTTATGCTTTCCACAATTTCAACAACATAGTATAACCAAGAAATATGCTACAAAAAATTGAAAGACACATAAATATCCATAGAACTTATATGAATAAAAATGATTTTGTTAGTTACTGAATTTATATGATATAATATGAGAATGAAACTGGCCATACTCAATATGGGTTTTGCCATATGTACTACATAAAACTTTTGAACTTTGAATAATGGTACCTGGAGTTGGAAGCATCTGAACAAATTAAGGGAACAAATTCATCTAACTGAATTGAGCAGTTGGTTGCATTCTGAGCAAAACTGCCTCTCTCATTGGGATACACTAGGAAATTATTTTCCCCAAATGTTTTTAATTTTTAATTTTTTCTCTGCAGCCATTAGTTTGATCCAATCATATTTTCAAACTTCATTTTTTTTCTGATTTCTTTCATCACACAGATTTGGTTATATTCTGTTTTGCTTTCTATCCTTCTAAGTCTTTTATGTAATGTCTTTCCAATATTCCATTAAGTTGAGTGTTTCACTATATGTGGCATAAACATAATTCACTTAAAAGGAGGAGATAATTTGGAAGAAAAATGGAATATCTGCTGCAGTCAATGTAGATTTTGCAGATATTCATCTCTTATTTTTAGTGAGGGCATGTAACGGAAACATCTAACTCCTGCAGAAAAATGCAGTTCTGTACGCCCTCTCACTAATTAAAGAAAGTGTATGTTGGGGGAGGATATCTTTATTATGCTATGAATTGCTTGCATATATTGCTATGGCTCTCTTTTGTGCATTTGAAATAAAGTCTAGGATGATATTGATATTTTTTAAGGAACTTTTTGATAAATCTGGCTAAGGCCTGAGGAGAAATACAAATAAACTGATGAATGAAGTGTAACATGAAGGCAATGAATTTAGCACAACTGAACCTTCAAATGAGCTCTAATTGTTTTAGAGTAAGCATACATAATATATTTGAATAATACATTGGTCAAGGTAAACTTCATGCCTCTTTTGTGCATGGAAATTGAGGGTTTAATTAAATTTTTAATTCATGTCTTAAGGGGCCCCAGGGAGGGGGGAGGTCAAAATAAAATTAGGATGGTGAGTGAGGTGGAAAACCCACCAAGGGATTTCTCCAGGCCGGCTAGCGGCCCCGGCGGGGAGGGCGTAGTGTCTAGAATTGGGGAGGGGGTGGGGGGTCTATCCAAAAGAGGGCTATTCCATCAAGACTGTGCATGGCTGAGCAAGATGGAGGTGCTGTAAAACTAGCTGTGCCGAGAGGGAGAATGTCTGCCTGACCAGCTCTGGGTATGCCACCAGTGACGGGCCATAAATTTTCCATCGAGGGCTCCAGTAACATCTAGGGGAGCCAATGATGTGAGAACTCTCCAGGGACTGGTTGGGAGAGACGACGGGTGGCGTGATTGTCTCTGGGTTGAGAGCATCTTTGACATTGTGGCATGCACGGCCGCTGCCGCTGCTGCCCTCGCTCCGCCCCGCCTCGTTCTGTACCGCTCCTGACTTTCCTCGTCCCGATATCTCTTCCTCGTCCTGATGTCTCTTCGTCCCTGCTGGTACTTTTTTCATTTTTGTCGTCTTGTTTGTTCTTTGTCGGCGGCTGGCGTGCAGTTTGGCGCCTGGGCCCTGGTCACATCCCAACCATGCCGGCTTTCAGCCAGGGAGTGACATCATAGCCGGTGCTGCTGCCGCCGGCGCCTCGACTCAGCTCCCATTAATTTGGTGTTCTTCGTTTCTGCTGTTTTTTTGATGTCCCTGTTGCTGGCTGGCGCGCAGTTTGACGCAAGGACCCTGGCCGCATCCTGGCCTCGGCTGGCTTCGACCAGGGAGCGGCCTGAACATCATGGCTGTGCCGCCGCTGTCTCCACCTCGCTTCCCATGGATATGTCTCCATTACTCCTCACTCATTTATTCGCCGTTCCTCCTCCTGTGTTCCTGCTTTGGTTTTGTCCATGTGGCCTTCTCCTGGACTATCTCGCTTATCCTGCTATGCCTTATTGCCGTCTTGTCGTCCCGTCGCCCTGCCGCTTTGTGTCTTGGTCTCTGCGCCCCATTGCCATTTCCCCCCATTTTGCCATCTTGTTTGCCACCCCCTGGCCATCTGTTTCTGTTGCAATCTATCCTGCTACAGCCTGCACTGTTTTGCACCCTGCGCGGCGTTGGTCCGTCCGTCATCGCTATTGCTATCCTCCATCATCGGATATGCACATATAGGATCGCAGGGTTTTTGGAAACACAGATACGTTCCTTTAGGATCTGAGTATCTCGGCAGCGTTCTCAAGTACTTTCAAAGACTGTAGTGACTGGCCTGGTGGCTTACCAGCTTAGTTTCTCTTTAGGCCCGGCTGGAGCCACCCCCGCCTGTTGGTAACCCGACTATGACTATGGGCCTGATGACATTCTCTCTCCAAACTTCTACCTCTACTGACTAGTCAATGTACTCTGCAGCAGACCTCCTCGCCCTACGAGAGTCCCCTCTCTCGCAGATTTGGCCCTCAGCTCTAACGAGGGCCCGCCTCGATGACAGATTTGTGAATCTTGAGAGGTGGCCAAAAAGGAAGTTAAGGGGCTTTTTATCTAAATTTCGAATTCGATTTTTAAGGGGTCCCAGGGAGAGGGGAGGATTTATTGTGACAAGGGGAGTGGGTGTGGGAATTGTCCCACACCCACGGGATGATACCCCCAGGCCAGCCCACAGTCCCGACGGAGAGGGCGTAGTGTCTGATATTGAGGGGAGGGTGGGGGGACATTTAACGGAGGGCCACACCATCAGGACGGTGTATGGGAGGGGTAGATATGGTGGTAGCCGGGGGCCACATTATGTTTTGAGTTTTATTTGATTTATATCCTGCCCTTCTCCAAAAGGACCCAGGGCGTCGCACAGGAATTTAAAATAACATATAAATAATACAAAATACAAAATTTAAAAACCTATTAAATATCCAAATCTGCGCTAAAACCAATTAAAATCCCCCATTTTAAAACTATCTAATACTAGTCACAGCGGAGTCTATGTTAGGCCGGCTTGATGAAACAGGTGTGTTTTTAAACACTGGCGGAAGAGGCGGAGGTCGGTGATGGTACGGAGTTCAGGGGATAGGTCGTTCCACAGGGCAGGGCCCGCCACAGAGAAGGCCCCCTGGGTGTCGCCAGTTGGCATTGTCCGGCCGACGGCACCCTGAGAAGGCCCTCTCTGTGGGAGCATATCGGTCTAAGGGATGTATGGGGCAGGAGACGGTCTCGCATACGTTGGAGGGCGCACCCGCTATTTACGAGCAGTTGCGTGCCCTGGTCCCCACGGCTTTCCTTGCAATCCAGGAGGTCCAGAATCTCAGGGCGTGGGCCCTAAGCTGATGTTATGTAATGCCAGGTCCGTGGTTAACAAAGCCCCCCTCATTTATGACTTGGTGTCAGAGAGGGAGCCGGACCTGGTGGGTATCACGGAGACCTAGTCGGGCATGGAGGGGGGAGTGCCCCTCGTGGAAACGTGCCCACTGGGTTACTGGGCATTCCATCAGCCACAGGCCCAGGGTAGGGGTGGGGGATGGCGGTTGTCATAAAGGAGAGTCTAGAGCCGAGGGAGACCACTGTGCCGCAGACGGCCGGTTTTGAGTCCCTATGTGTGAGGTGGGGTCGTGGAAGACAATTGGGCTTGTTGATTGTGTACCTGGCTCCCTGCTACGTATCAGCAGCCCTGCCCAAGCT
This sequence comes from Rhabdophis nuchalis, assembly GCA_039707465.1. Lineage (NCBI taxonomy): Eukaryota > Metazoa > Chordata > Lepidosauria > Squamata > Natricidae > Rhabdophis > Rhabdophis nuchalis. Next base: position 103,623,667 of record CM077647.1, on the reverse strand, counting down.
TCTCGATGTGACAGCTGAGGTGGCGGTTGATACCCCCAGACTGCTAGTCATGGGGGATTTCAACCTGCCATTGGTAGGCGAAGCATCTGAGACGGCCCGGGAGTTCATGGCTTCCATGACAGCCATGGACCTGACCCAACTAGTTCATGACCCCACACATACCGGGAGACACACACTGGACTTCCGTCTCTGGCCAGTGGATGAGTGATCTCGGATTAGGGGATTTAGTAATCGAGCCCCTGTAATGGTCAGATCACTCCTCCGGCTCGACTTTCCAACTGCTACTCCCCACCGCGGGGAGGCGGAACTAGAAATGTTAAGGTGGTTCTGCCCCAGGTGCCTGATGGACCCAGAGAGGTTCCAGATGGAGCTTGGGCCAATACCTGAGACCCTGACACGCTACTCGACTGAGGTCCTAGTGGCCTCCTGGAATAGTACGGCCATGGGGGCCCTGGATCGGGTCGTGCCCCTGCAGTCTCTCACTCGGCGTCGAACCACCCTGGCTCCCTGGTTTTCCGAGGAGCTGAGATTGATGAAGCGCCGAAAGAGATGCCTAGAGAGCATTTGGAGGTCCACTCACACTGAATCTGGCTGGATACGGGTAAGGTCACATTGCGGACCTACCTTGTGGCAATAAGAGCGGCGAAGAGCAGGACTACCTCTCCGCCCTTATCACATCTGCAGATAACCGCCCTGCTGCTCTGTTTAGGGTGACCCGCTCCCTCCTTCACCAGAGGCCACGGGAAGCTCCTTTACAGGGTCGTGCAGAGGAATTTGGGTCTTATCTGCATGATAAAATCGTTCAGATCTGAAGCGAGCTGGCCTCCGATTGGGATAATCTGGATGGGCTGACGGAGGCAGGTCTTGAGAGCGTTATTTGGGAGGAGTCTGACCCTGTGACTCCCGATGACATGGATAGGATGCTGGGGCAGCTGAATGCCACCACATGTTTATTGGACCCGTGTCCCTCCTGGCTAGTACTGGCTTCCTGGGAGGTTACACGAGGCTGGCTCCAGGGAATAATCAATGCTTCTCTGAGTGAGGGGTTCCTACCGACCGCCTTGAAAGAGACTGTAGTGAGACCGCTCCTCAAGAAGCCCTCCCTGGACCTAGCTGTGTTAGCCAACTATTGTCCGGTCTCCAACCTTCGCTTTCTTGCGAAGGTTGTTGAGAGTGTGGTGGCATGACAGCTCCCCCGGCACCTAGAGGAAACTGTCTATCTAGACTCGCTCCAGTCTGGCTTCCGGCCTGGGTACAGCACAGAGGCAGCATTGGTCGCGTTGGTGGATGATCTCTGGAGGGCCCGGGATAGAGGTCATTCCTCTATCCTGGTCCTATTAGATCTCTCGGCGGCTTTCGATACCATCGACCATGGTATCCTATTGCACCAGCTGGAGGGGCTGGGGAGGCACCGTTTTGCGGTGGTTCTCCTCCTACCTCTCCGACCGGTCGCAATTTGTGTTGGCAGGAGGGCAGAGGTCGACGTCTAGGCCCCTCATGTGTGGGGTGCCTCAGGGGTCAGTCCTCTCACCCCTCCTGTTCAACCTCTATATGAAGCCGCTGGGCGAGATCATCTGTGGTTTTGGGGTAGAGTTCCATCAGTATGCTGATGACACCCAGCCGTACATCTCTACCCCTGACCACCCCAACGATGCCGTTGAAATGATGTCCCAGTGCTTGGAGGTTGTGCAAGCCTGGATGGGGAGAAACAGGCTTCGACTCAACCCGTCCAAGACCGAGTGGCTGTGGTTTCAGGCATCACGATATAGCCAGTTGGTATCATCTCTGGCTATCGGGGGCGAGTCATTAGCTCCCGCAGAAAGGGCCCGCAACTTGGGCATCTTCCTGGACTCCCGGCTATCATTGGATGACCATCTGACAGAGGGCTCGCAACCTCTTGGACTCTTGGCTGTCTCTGGAAGATCATATGACGACCGTGGCCAGGGGGAATTTTTATCAGGTTTGCCTGATACGCCAGTTGCGCCCCTTTCTGGATCATGACGCTTTACGCATGGTCACTCAAGCCCTCGTCATGTCTTGCCTGGGCTATTGAAACGCGCTTTGCATGGGGCTTCCCTTGAGGTGCACCTGGAGGCTCCAGTTGGTTCAGAATGCAGCCGCGCATGGGATTTTGGAAGCATCTAGGTGCTCCCATGTGACACCTCTCCTGCGTGAGCTGCACTGGTTGCCTGTGGCTTTCAGGGTGCGCTTCAAGGTATTAGTGACCATCTTCAAAGTGCTCCATGGCAAGGGACCTGACTATTTGCAAGACTGCCTCCTGCTGCCAAACACCTCCCACCGACCAGTGCGCTCCCACAGAAAGGGCCACCTCAGGTGCTGTCGGCCAGGCAATGTCAGCTAGCGACCCCCGGGGGAAAAGCCTTCTCTGTGGCAGCCCCTGCCCTCTGGAATGACCTACCCCCTGACCTATGGACGACCACAGACCTATGCCTCTTCCGTCGGGCCTTGAAGACCTATTTATTTTGTGCGGTCGGCCTGTCGTAGTTTTAAACTGTTGTAGTAGGGGTTTTTAGCAGGGGTTTTAAGGACAGTCTAATTATGTAATATATTTTAATATATTTTATGTTTTGTATTATTGATTTTTATCACTGCCTGTACACCGCCCTGAGTCCCGAAAGGGAGAAGGTGCGGTATATAAATCTAATAAATACTAATACTAATACAGTGGTACCTCGGTTCACGAACGCCTCTGTTCACGACCAATTCGGTTTACGAACAGAAATTTTCCTCAAAATGTGCTTCGGTTCACGAACTCTGCTTCGGTTCACAAACAGGAACCGCGGCCATTTTTAATGTATTCCTGGCTGTCACATGGTTGTGACTTCCTGTAGGAAGATCGTAGAGAGAAGAAAACACAGAAAAAAGCCCCAGCACGCACACTGTTAGTACTTTCAGTGCCTTTTTTAAAATTTTTGTTATGATTTTAGCATATGGAAAACTGTGCCTCGGTTCACGAACAATTCGGTTCGCGACCAGAGTCAGTTCATGAATTAAGTTCGTGAACCGAGATACCACTGTACTAATAAGAAAATTCTGAAATTCTCTATACATTTATAGTTTTGTGGATATGGCAAATTACTTGAAAATATTTGGGCTATTCTAGTAGTGGTGTGGAACCTGTTAAAAATGAATCAATTTTCATCGCCTATTTTATTCTGTGTATTATGGGTGCAGAAATTAGAAGAGTAATGGTATATATATTAGCATCAATAGCTGGTTACTATTATGCCAATACTACCGGAGAATAATGTTTGAATATTTTCCCTTTCTATGGCAAATATGAATCTCCCTTTCTTAGCATAAGGTTTTATTCAAATGTGATGTATGAGCCATCTGCATGACTTATAGAAATGTTTTTTCATGGTTACTCTGCCAGTAATACCATTTTTACTTCAACCGTGAATTATATTTAAGTACTGCTGTTTTATAGTAGAAATCCAAATCAGGCTATGAGGTAGTGATACAGATTTATCACTATTACTATGAGAAGGCAGCTGATGTTGCGCCATAGCAGTGCATATGAGTGGTAGCTCTGCGAAGTCCCATCAAATTCTTCCACCCAAGAGAGTCTGTTGGGCTGAAAGTTACCCTGTAGGTGTGATAAAGGCAGAGGGGATGCTTTGGTGGTCACGAGGAGAGTGCAATCTCCTCATTTGACCTGAACAAAATCCTTTTAATTGGTAGAAGAGAAAATGACCATTATGGCTGAACCGAAGCTATGACAACTGAAATGGAAGAGAAGAAAGAAAATATACTGTAACAGTGTGGTTGGTCCGGGTGAGAACTTTCTAACTTTTGCTGTGGAATTTCCCCTAAAAAATACCCCTTTGTAAAGTGGGACTCAATTGAGGTGAACAGCAGTGACTAAGACTTGGAGGTACTGACAGGTTTGGAAAAGAAAGAAAATAAATTGTAGACAGCAGCAACCTTAAAGATAAAGGATAGACTGGATTGGCTGGTTTTTAGCAATTTAAATATTTTCAAAATATTGGATTATATGTTTATTGCCACGTTGATTTGAAGGCCTTCGGAAAATTATTGGAAAATATTTTTGGGGAAAAATTATTTGCAGGAAAAGTGGAGGAAAAGAGTAACAGTGAAACCTACTGGCCAGGGGAGACATCATAAAGCTGAAAAAAGTGGAAGGAGTGTAAGTTGTTTAGGCTACAAATTAGCTGGAATACATTAACAACACCTGCAAATTGATTTTATATGGTGTTTGGAGATAGACTGTGAAAACATTAAACTCTTAGAACCTTGAGGATTAAAAATATGCTGGACAGTGTGACAGTGGGAAACAGTTTGGATTTGTTTCTAAACTAAGTGAAGGTTGCTAATGGACTATTTAATGGAGTGGTTTTATGAACTGCTCAAATATTGGCATTCTTGGTGTGATGGATAATTGGGACATTGGGATCTTGATAGATTACTGAATAATTTTTAATACATTAAAATAAAGAAAAATGTTACAACAGGGGGAAATAAGTGTATTATTAAAAGAAATTTTATTGATGACAAGGAATCCTAAGGAGATAAAGGAATTGATACATGATGCAGTTATGGGACTAGAAAATTATGAGCAAATGACACTGAATAGTGACTATGAAATCCAGGAAGTAGAGGAGAAAATAGAAAGAACAGAGGAAAGGCCAGGGGAGAAAAAATGATACAATGATACAGATAGTAAAAGCTGATGAAATAGGAAAGGTAAATTATACTTCTAGCGATCAAAAAACAGAAGAGGATACATGGAAAGACACCCCTGAAATGAGGAAAGGATCATGGAAAGGCCTACTAAAGACTCAACAGAGTGAAGAAGCAATAGAGTCAGATGAAATACTTAGATTAAACATGAATGATATAAGAAGATATAAGACCACAAGGGATCAGTATGGGAGACTTGTCAAGAAGTCAATAAGAGAGGAAATACAAAAACAGGCAAGAGATGAGGGATAGAAGTAGAATACTGTTTAATATAGGAGTTGTTCCATTAAAAATTAGTATACAGGTAGAAACTAGAAATGGGGAAAATATTGCTTTTTGATTTGGGAACTATTTTATTAATGGTAAGAAAATAGAAGCAGAAGTTAGAAATGTAGAATCAAGGAGGATATGTACACAAAGTGTACAAAGACAGTACACTGCTATTGTGAATATGGAAATTTTATACATAACCAAGAAAATTGCAAAATAAAATAAAAATAATAAAAAGATTTATCATTACAGTACTTGAGTAATAATAATCGTGGAAAATAGATACTTAGAATTGCATTTCACTACCTTTTGAATCCCAGAAGCATTTTTTTGTGCTGTCACAACATCACAGGCAAGGTAATTTTTCTCTTATCTTTCACTTGTTGAGAAGGAAGACAAAGTTAATGTCAATATAGTTTTCTAAAATGTGCTTCTCTATCTGACAATACTTCAGACAATACTTTGAGACCTTCACATGACCACCATCTTTAAATCGCTCCATGGCTCGGGGCCTAGCTATATACGAGACCGCCTCCTGCCCCATACATCCCTTCGTCCGGTCCGCTCCCACAGAGCGGGCCTACTCCGGGTGCCGTCGGCCGGGCAATGCCGGCTGGCGACACCCAGGGGAAGAGCCTTCTCTGTGGCGGGCCCGGCCCTCTGGAACGACCTACCCCCCGACCTTCGCACTACCTCGGACCTCCGCCTCTTCCGCCAACGTCTTAAGACGTACTTATTCCAACAAGCCGGCCTAGGATAGCCCCCCGCGTCTGACTTTTAAATATAAATTATAATTTGGTTACGGTTTTAATAACGGGTTTTAGCACGGGTTAATTAATTTAATATATTTTTAATTGATGTATATTGTATTTATGGTTTTATATAATGCCTGTGCGCCGCCCTGGGTCCTAACAAGGAGAAGGGCGGGGTATAAATTTAATAAAATAAATAAATACATGATGTAGAGATATTGGGACAGGTGAAGAAGACAGGTATTATGTTTACTATTTTATTAGTATAAATTAACAAAAACAATCCTGTATTGCTTCATAGTAAGTGATTCTGTCTCTGAAAAATTTCATTTATTTTGATTACTTATTTTATATCTGAAGAAAAGGCAATTGCATCTCCCATTAACTGTGAAACTATTATCAGTTTCCAATTTTGAAAGAAAAATTTATTAGGAAATTGAGGATCTGTAATCAGTAGCTGCTGTTAAAAAAAGGGGTGGGGGAAAGATTCCCAATAACAATACACTGTAGGCATTCAGTGTTTAGATTTTTTTATCATTTATTGGTTTCATTGTAATAACCTATAATTAAATGGAGAAACTTTCTAAATTGATTAGATTTCATGGTTTTAATGATATGTGTTCTAAGAGCAGTATGATTAAAGATGCTCGCCTCCCACTCTGAAGGTTGAGAGTTTGATCTTAGGTAGCTGCAGATATTTCTCTCTTATTCCACATAGGCATCAGGCATCATTTTTTTTTTTTTTGTATAAGCAGGGACATCCTGCCAGTAAACTTTCAGTTCTATATCAATCAAACTTTATTGATTAGCCCTTGGGCCATATCAACTGCAGAGCTCCAGAAACAAAACATTACTGAAATTTAATACAGGCAATTTAAAATAGAATTGGAGAAAATACAATTTAAAATGAAATTGGAATAAAACACAATCTAAAATGAAATCGGGATAGAATACAATGATGTAAGACACAGGTTAAATATGATTAAAATTATAATACAATATCACCCCTGCATCTACCCCAATCAGTCTTAAAACTATTTTTAAAATTACATTTTTAAATCAAGTGATCTTTCCTACAATCTACCACGCTCTGCTGCACCAACTTTGTCCTTATTTCCATCAATTTTGCAGCAAATTTGGCAATCCGTTTCACCAAATGCAAATTAGAACCAACAAGTAATGTTGCAAGAAGCGCTCTTTAGACTTAGGGATACTGGTATAAAAGATCCTGCCCAACTGATGTTCCCTCAAATCTAAGTACAAGGGGCAATAAAAAATTACCATATTTTTTTGGAGTATAAGACACACCGGAGTATAAGATGCACCAAGGTTTTGAAGAGGCAAATTACAAAAAAAAGTAGGTAGGTAGATAGAGGGATAGAGAGAGAAATAGAGAGAGAGAAATACAGTAGGTAGGTAGGGAGAGGGAGAGTGTGTGTGTGTAGGTAGATAGGTAGGTAAGTAGAAGGATAGAGAAATAGAAAGAGAGAGAGAGAAATACAAGAGGGAGGAAGGGAGAGAGTGTGTAGATAGGTAGGTAGAGGGATAGAGAGAAATAGAAAGAGAGAGAAATACAGTGGGTAGGTAGGGAAAGTGTGTGTGTGTGTGTGTGTGTGTGTAGGTAGGTAGGTAGGTAGATAAAGGAAGAGAGAGAGAGAGAGAGAGAGAGAAGAGAGAGAGAAATACAGTAGGTAGGTATGGAGAGAGAGAGTGTGTGTAGGTAGGTAGAAGGATAGAGAGAGAGAAGAGAAAGAGAAATACAGTAGGTAGGTATGGAGAGAGAGAGAGTGTGTGTGTAGGTAGGTAGAAGGATAGAGAGAGAGAAATAGAGAGACAAATACAGTAGGTAGGTAGGTAAATAGAAAGAGAGGGAAATACAGTGGGTAGGTAGGGAAAGAGTGTGTGTGTGTAGGTAGGTAGATAGGTAGATAAAGGAAGAGAGAGAGAGAGAAATACAGTAAGTAGGGAGAGTGTCAGGGGTGGGTTTCAAAATTTTTGGAACAGGTTCTGTGGGTGTGGCCTGCTTTGTGGGAGTGGCTTGCTGGCCATGTGACTGGGTGGGAGTGGCTTGCCAGCCATGTGACCGGGTGGGAGTGGCCAACTTGGAAAATGTGAAACTCACTTAACAATGGTCTTGGTTAACAACTAAACTTTTGGGCTCAATTGTGGTCATACGTTCTTTCTTTCTTTCTCTTTCTTTCCTTCTCTCTCTCTTTCCCTCTTTCTCTCTCTCTTTCTTTCTCTCTCTCTTTCCCTCTTTCTCTTTCTCTTTCTTTCTCTTTCTTTCTTTCTCTCTTTCTTTCTCTTTCTCTCTTTCTTTCCGTCTTTTTCTTTCTCTTTCTTTCTCGCTTTCTCTTTTTCGTTCTCTCTTTTTCTCTTTCTTTCCTTTCTGTCTCTCTTTCTGTCTTTCTCTCTCTCTTTCTTCTCTCTCTTTTTTTCTTTCTTTCTTTCTCTTTCTTTCTTTCTCTCTCTGTCTCTCTCCCCTTCATCCGCCCATCTATCACTCTGTGTTTGTGTGTGTGTGTGTCTGTCTCGCATTCACGCACTTAATCACTTTCTGCGTCTCTCTCTTTCTCTCCCTCCCTCCCTCTCTGTCTCTGTGTGTGTGTCTGTCACTCTCTGATCCCCCCTCCCTCCCTGTCTCTCTCTGTGTCTGTGCCTCTCTCTGTCTGTCTGTCGTCGTGCCCGCCCGCCCGCCCGTCCCCCGCGGAGCCTCTTCATCCCGGGGCCGCTGTTCTCACTCACCTTAGCCTGCCCTCCCCGCCGCCCGGCCGCCTGCAGCTGAGAAGCGTGTGTGTGTGTGTGGGAACAGGGAAAGTTTTGCCGTGAGTGGTGGGGGGTGGGGTGGGGGTTTGCGCAGCTTAGCGCGCTCTTGTTCCGCTGCCCCTAGCCGGCAGGCTTTAAAAGCCGAGCACTGGCTGAAGGGCTCGGCCTTTGAAGCCTGCCGGCTAAGGGCAGGGGAACAAGAGCGTGCTAGGCTGCGTGAACCCCCCCCCGCCCCCTGCCCCCCGCCAGTCACGCCAACAGGGAAAGTTTTGCTGCGACTGGCGGGGGGCAGGGGGGGTTCGCGCAGCCTAGCGCGCTCTTCCGCCGCCGCCCCTAGCCGGCAGGCTTCAAAGGCCGAACGCTCGCTGAAGGGCTCGGCCTTTGAAGCCTTCCGGCTAGGAGCGGGGCAGAAGAGCGCGCTAGGCTGCGCGAACCCCCCCGCCCCCCGCGCCAACAGGGAAAGCAGGCCCGGCAGCTTCAAAACTAAAGCGCCTGGGTCTTGAAACTTTCCCTGCTAGGGATACACGAGCGAGCCACGTTTCCTTAGATACTTCCTGGTCCACGATCCAAAGGGCTCGCTTGGGATCCGGAAATTTGACGAAAGGGCTTGCGCGAAACCCTGCGAGCCCTCAGGAACCTACCCCTGGAGAGTGTGTGTGTGTGTAGGTAGGTAGGTAGAAGGATAGAAAGAGAGAAATAGAGAGACAAATAAAGTAGGTAGGTAGGGGGGGAGAGAGAGAGAGTAGGTAGATAGGTTGATGTTTCCAGGTGTATTTATCCATGTCCTGGAGAAGGAAATTGCTGACAAACTTTAAGACTTTAAGACAGTTAAAGAGCCTTCCGAAAGAGCTTTCCGAAAGTGTTGGTGCACTGCAAACCTCCCCAAAACTGCTAGTTTCTCTGTGAAAACGGGGTCGTTTTTCTTCAAATAGAAAGCATGACTAGCCTTGGGGGGGCTTGCTCCTGGAAGGGTGGGGGGTGAAAAATGAGCAAAAAACCACCCCATTTATCGCGAAAATGGTCCATTTTTGTGTCAAATAAATTGCATGCATAGCCCTATGGAGGCTTATAGAGTGCTGCTGGGGGCTGGGGAGGGCAAGAAATGGCCCATTTTAGGTTAATTTCTGCCCTCCCCAGCTCCCAGGAGCTCTCTGGAAGCCTCCATAAGGCTAGGCACAGCCATTTTGGTGAGGGGGTGGGTTTTCGAGAGGCAAAAAAAAAGCTGTATTTGATGTATAAGATGCACCCAGATTTTCAGCCTCTTTTTAGGGGAAAAAAGGTGCGTCTTATACTCTGAAAAATATGGTTCGTGACCTTGGGTCAGAGGGGGACCCGGACCTGGTGGGTATAACGGAAACCTGGTTGGGCCACGAGGGGGGTATACCCCTCGTGGACATGTGCCCACCAGGTTACCGTGCTTTTCATCAGCCTAGGGCCCTAGGGAGGGGTGGGGGGGTGGCGATTATCATAAAGGAAGATCTTGAGCCGAAGTAGACCACGGTCCCCCAGACAACCGGGTGTGAATCTCTCTGCGTGAGATGGGGCCTAGGGAGGCAGTTGGGCATGTTAGTTGTATACCTGGCTCCTCGCTATGCAACAACAGCCCTGCCCGAGCTCCTAGAGGTGATAGCCGAGGCGGGAGTTGAGACCCCCAGACTGGTAGTCATGGGGGACTTTAACTTGCCGTCGGCAGGCGAAGCCTCTGGAGTAGCTCGGGAGTTCATGGCCTCCATGACGGCCATGGACCTGACCCAGGTAGTTTTAGGCCCCACTCACGAGGGGAGGAACACACTGGATGTCATCTTTGTCTCGGGACAGTGGAGTCGTGATCTGGGAATAGGGGATCTAGTCATCACTGCCTTGTCATGGACAGATCACGCTCTCCTTCGGCTGGACTTTCCAATCGCTACACCCCACCGCGGGGAGGCGGAACCGGACACTCCTATATGGTTCCGCCCCAGGCTTCTGATGGACCCGGAAAGGTTCCAGAGGGAGCTTGGGCCAATTCCTGTGACCCTGCCCCGCGACTCGACTGAAGACCTAGTGGCCGCATGGTTAAGTGCGGCCACGGGGGCCTTGGACCGAGTCGCGCCCTTGCGGCCTCTCTTGCGGCGACGAATCACCCAGGCTCCTTGGTTCACTGAGGAGCTTCGGGGGATGAAACGCCACAAGAGACGCCTAGAGAGCAGATGGAGATCCTCTCGCTCCGAAGCCGACCGAACACTAGTGAGAACCCATATTAGGGCTTATTTAGTGGCGATAAGAGTGGCCAAACGTGAGTATTGTGCCACCCTTATTGCATCCGCATATAACCGCCCTGCCGCCCTGTTTGGGGTGACCCGCTCCCTCCTCCACCAGAGGCCGCGGGAAGCCCCTCTGCAAGGGCGAGCAGAGGAATTTGGGATTTATCTGCAGGAGAAAATCACTCGGATTCAGAATGAGCTACCCTCCATCGACAGTGGTCCTGTGGGACTGTCCGAGACTAGTCTTGAGGTTCCTTCTTGGGAGGAGTTTGACTTTGTTACCACCGAGGATATGGACAGGCTGTCAAGGAAGCTTAGGGCGACCACATGTTTATTGGATCCATGTCCCTCCTGGCTTGTACTGGCATCCTGGGAGACGACACGAGGCTGGCTCCAGGGCATTGTCAACGCATCTTTGAGTGAGGGGTCCTTACCTGCCGTCTTGAAAGAGGCGGTAGTGAGGCCCCTCCTCAAGAAGCCATCCCTGGACCCAGCTTTACTAGAGAACTATCGTCCGGTCTCCAACCTTCACTTTTTAGTGAAGGTTGTTGAGAGTGTGGTAGCCCAACAGTTTCCGCGACACCTGGAGGAAGTTGATTATCTAGACCCGCGCCAGTCCGGCTTCCGACCCGGTCACAGCACCGAGAGGGCATTGGTCGCGTTGGTTGATGATCTCTGGCGGGATAGAGGTTATTCCTCTATCCTAGTCCTATTAGACCTCTCGGCGGCTTTTGATACCATCGACCATGGTATCCTATTGCACCGACTGGGGGGGTTGGGGCTGGGAGGCACCGTTCTGCGGTGGTTCTCGTCCTACCTCTCTGGTCGGTCACAATATGTGTTGGGAGGGCAGAGGTCGACCTCGAGGCCTCTCCTATGTGGGGTCCCTCAGGGGTCGGTCCTCTCACCCCTCCTTTTCAACACATATATGAAGCCGCTGGGTGAGATCATCCGTGGTTTTGGGGTGGAGTACCATCTGTACGCTGATGACACTCAGTTGTACATATCCACCCCAAACCACCCCAACGATGCCGCCGAAGTGCTGTCCCGGTGTCTGGAAGCCGTACGGATCTGGATGGGTGGTAACAAACTCAAGCTCAACCCTGCCAAGACTGAGTGGCTGTGGTTTCCGGCACCCCGGTTCAGCCAGATTATTCCAACTCTGGCCATTGGGGGCGAAACACTGGCCCCCGTGGAGAGGGCGCGCAATTTGGGTGTCCTCCTGGATTCCCGGCTGTCCATGGAGGACCATGTTGCAGCCGTGTCCAGGGGGGCATTTCATCAGGTACGCCTGATGCGCCAATTGCGCCCCTTACTGGACCGGGCTGCCCTTCGCACAGTCACCCAAGCTCTCGTGACGTTCCGACTCGACTATTGTAATGCTCTCTACATGGGGCTTCCCTTGAGGTGCACTCGAAAGCTACAGCTAGTCCAAAACGCAGCCGCGCGGGGGATTATGGGAGCCACTAGATGCTCCCACATAACACCGATCCTGCGCGAGCTGCATTGGCTTCCTGTGGCCTTTCGAGTGCGCTTCAAGGTTTGTTTTTTTTATATTGAAAAAGTTTTATTGGTTTTACATTTTTTCTATAGGGTAGGGTAAGGGATACAAAGAAATTTTGAGAGCATTCACGTCAGAGTCGTCGGCCCTTCCGAGACCTCAAAATACACAATAGAAAAATAACAAAAAAAGCATGTTTCATAACACTACAAGGTAAAAGCAAGTACATATACCTAAATTCTCAGTTCCATGCTGTCAGACATTTACAAAAAATCCAGAAATTATTAAGCAAAATTGTTCTGAAAAATCAAGGCAAAGTTATTTTTTCGATCTAAGTCTCTTGGCTATTGTATCTTCTTTTTCTCCCCCCTGGCCCCCAGCGGGCGGGGCCGTGGCCCCCTCCGTCCCCCCTGGATCTTCCCCCAGGGCAGAGGAATGTTTTTTAAGAAAGGCTTCCGCCTCAGCAACTGTTTTAATCCTCACTCTTCCTCCTTCCCAGAACACCAGCATCCCTTCGGGTGTCACCCACTTGAACCAAATCCCATGATCAAATAAAATTTTAGGCAAGAAGGAAAATTTCCTCCTTGCTTCTCGAATCTTTCTAGGAATCTGCTTCAAGATAGTGACCGTCTTTTGTTGGTAGATTAAAGGGTTCCCTCTCTGCGCCTTCAAGATTTCCTCTCTGGTTGACCTTCTAACAAATTTCACATGTATCTCTCTAGGCACTTCATTTATCCTGGCATATGCTGAGTTAATTCTATAGGCTAGGTCAATGTCCCCCCTGATCTCATCTTTGGGTTTTTGTAAATAGTCTGCTAAAATTGTGCTCATAAGATCAGGGAGGCATTCACCAGGTTGCTCAAAAACATTCTGAAATCTCAAAAAATATGTCATTCTTTCCATATCAATCCTAGACACATGCCCACTTGTTTCCTCAACCTCTTTAGTAACATTTTTAATCTCTCCCTTAACCCCCACCAGCCCCCCTTCCAATTCTTCAGTCTTCTGTGTGGTTTCCAGCATTTGCTTCCGTGTTTCCAATAGCTCCTTCTTGAAAATGATGTTTTCTGCCCTCTGGGCCTGAATTTCTTGAACCAAAGTTTGTATAACAGTTTCAAGAGAAGCCATCCGTTGTTCTAAACTTGTCAGTGCTGTTTCTTGAGCCATCTTAGCTGTTAGAGTCAGTGCCACCAAAATGGCGTTTTCAGGGTGGGGCTGGTGAGACTAACCGGGAGCCAAAAGTTCAGATCAAGGTTGAAACGTTGTAAAATTCAGGAACCAAGAGAGAGACAATTTTCCAACTCAATAGTTATAATAGCGAAGGTAATCCAGAAAGGAACCACAAATCCAACAAAAAAAAAATTCTTCATTAATATCCAGAGAGAGTCCCAATTGTAAAGAGACGCTGGGAATTTCCCATAGTTAAAATAGTCAGGCAGGGACAAAGAAAAGCCACTTTCCACCGCCCATCTCAGAGCCCAGAGGAGAGAGTAGAAAAATAAATTTTTTAACCAGCCAGACCTAGACACAATGTTGCAAGTAGCCGCATACCACTTTCCCTTGTTAGAGACAGTCCGGATTTAAGATTTCCGCTTTCTCTTCCAGAGAAGCCATTTTAAAGTGCCGCTTAAGTCCGAGGGGTTTTTTTTGGAAATAAACACCCCCCTCCCAGTCCATTCAGCCTGGCTGGCAGCAAGGAAAAAAAGTCTTTTTAAAACTCACTCTCCCTCGCAGCTGAAGCCTCGGCGAGCCTTCCAATCTCTTCCGCTCAGCCCTCTACATTGAAGTGAATGGCGCCGACAGCCGTTGGCGAAGGGAGAACCCCCCGCAGCATGTTCCTCCTCACCTAGGTCGCGGAGGGGATCGCTCTCCCCACCGCCGTGAGGAGAAACGTCTCCTCCGAGCCGACCCTACGGGCGACCTCCGGTAACCGGAGTGTCCCGCCCCCGTGGGGGGGCAGAAAAGGCAACAAAGCGGCGAGCGAGCCCCAGGCTCGCTCGTCGCCGCTGGAGCCGGAACCGGAAGCCCGCTTCAAGGTTTTGACAACTATCTTTAAAGCGCTCCATGGCTCGGGGCCTAGTTATATGCGAGACCACCTCCTGCCCCATACATCCCTTAGACCGATACGCTCCCACAGAGAGGGCCTCCTCAGGGTGCCGTCGGCTGGACAATGCCGACTGGCGACACCCAGGGGGAGAGCCTTCTCTGTGGCGGGGCCAGCCCTCTGGAATGACCTACCCCCTGAATTACGTGCCATCACCGACCTCCGCCTCTTCCGCCAATGTCTTAAGACATATTTGTTTCAACAAGCCGGCCTAGCCTAACCTCCCATGGGGACTTTTAGATAGTTTTAAATTGGGTTTTTAAAATTTGGTTTTAGCGCAGGATAGGTTTATTTAATAGTTTTTAAATTATATTTATTGTATTTTGTATGTTTTTAAATTTCCTGTGCGCCGCCCTGGGTCCTCTGTGGAGAAGGGCGGGATATAAATTTAAATAAATAAATAAATAAATAAATGGTACAATTTACAATTTGGTAAAAAATCTCCTTATGATGGAAAATAAAGGCAAAGTTAAATATTTTTCTATTTTAAAATTTGTTTATTGGCTGATAACCGGGGCAAACCTTTGCTGCTGTCACCTGTGCAATGTCTGATTGTGCACTTATGTCCTTAAATCTCTGTGCAATCCAGGTTTGGATCTGCCTATGATCGTACTGCTGCCAGTTTAAAGGAATACCAAAGCTTGATACCTGCTTCAAAACTCTTGATAACCAATTATTTTTATTACTTGAGATAATTTGATCCATTAGCTAGCTTTCCTAACCTCCCTTCCTCCATCTCGATTATTTGTAGCCAGTAATAACGGTCCTCAACTTGGCCCTAGTGCCAATCGCATGGAGTCCCATTTCTGCCTTTACTACGCATGCTGGGGTTCTAGGGGACACTGCCAAAATTCTCCTCAGGAACGTATTTTGAGGAATTTCCAGCCCAGGCAATTTAACTAACCCCCATATTTCTGCCCCATAGGTAAGTACTGGTTCAATTTTTGCCTGAAAGACCTTTAGCACAAGAGGAGTTTTCTCTAGAACGTTTGTTTAATTGGGCCATCTGAGCTCCAGCTTTTACATGTTTATTCCATTTACCATTTGTCTGGAATACTAACCCTAAATAGGTAAATGACTGAACTTGTTCTATTCTTCTACCATTTAAAACCCATCTCATCTTTTGTTGCCTACTAAATATCATTACCTTTGATTTCTCTATGTTAATTGTCAAGCGATTGTTTATACAATATGCTGCCAACCTCCTGAGTGATCTTCGTAGCCCCACCTGAGAGGCTGACAGCAAAATTATATCATTGGCATATAGCAAGCAATTTACCTGTCTTGTTCCTATACTAGGCCCATGGAGTGATATGTCTTCCAAACATTTTGGAAGGTCGTTAAATATAAATTGAAAAGTGTTAGGGCTAAAATGGAACCTTGTTTTACTCCCTTCTTTAATGGGATTGCATTTGTTACCGATCCTGTCCTGTTCACTCAAATTCTTACCTGGGTTTCCGTGTATAATGATCTAATTAAATACAGCAGTTTCTTTTCTATTCCCATGGCCTCTAATTTATCCAATAAAATTGTATCAATTGTATCGAAGGCTGTATCGGTCTATAAATGCCACGTACAGTGGGTTTTTTTACAAAACTTAAACTTTGTTATTAGATGGTCCAACACAAAACAATTGTCCATAGTAGATCTTCTGCTCCTGGGGCCTGTCTGTTCTTCAGCTAGAATGTTGTTTCTCTTCATCCAATCTTCCAATTTATGGAGCAAGTACTTAGCATAGATTTTTGCTGAAATATCAATTATACTAATTAACTGTAAATTATCTGGGTTATCTCTAGAGCCTTTTTTATGTAATGGAATAATTATTGATGTATGCCAACTGGCAGGAATTTGGCCTGTTCTATTGATAAAAGTAAAGAGACCCACCAGGACAGGCACCCACCAGGCTATGCCGGGAGCGCATCTTGTCCTGGAGCTTTGTTTGTCTTCAGGGGAAAAAAAATTAATGATTTACCTCCATGATTGACACTTCTGTCCATTGAGGTAAGGCTTCATATCCCTATATCAAGCTCAGAGAGCATGTCACGTCATCAGAACTTTCCACTGATGCTGGAGTGGCCAAATGCCTCTCGCAATTTTCTGCAGTAATATTTGGGTCACTTATTGGTTTTCTATCTTTAATAATTTTTGAGACCCCCAACCAGAAGAGTCCAGGGCCAGCTTTGCTGCCTGTTCTAAGCCAGCCCATAAGTTGTCAATATAAGAGGCCTTTTCCCTCTTCAATAGTTCTATGTAGGAGCCTCATCTCTACCTCAAATTAACGGATTACAGAGTCATAAAAAGGGAGGGGTTTTAAATTATATATATTCTTAGCAGAGTGGAATCGTTTTGTGAAATTTATGGAAAAATGCATTATGTAATCAGATTTATTATGCAAATAGTATATATGATTTTATCCATGTAGTTGGCATATTTGCATTTAGATACCCAGCATAAAGTGTCTCTTATGATCTCCTGTCTAATACAAAATACATTTATCAATATAGGTATATATAACACTACTTTTTCTCTACGAAAAAAAGCATTATTATATCTTCTATTATTTTCTTAATTTGATGAAATGATGCAATTCAGTTTTCTAATTGTTTGATCTTCACTTTATCTAATAAAGGAATTGCATTAAACCAGTAGTAGTCAACCTGATCCCTACCGCCTACTATTTGTATTTGTATTTATTAAATTTATATACCGCACCTTCTCCCTACTGGGACTCAGGGCGGTGTACAGGCAGGTAAAAATCAAAAATATAAAACATTAAATGCATTAAAAATACAGTGGTACCTCGGACCACGAACGCCTCTCATCACGTCCAATTCGCTTCACGACCAAAAATTTCCCAAAAAATGTGCCCCGGTTCACGAACACCGTTTCGCTGCACGAACGGAAAAGTTCGTAAAAAATGCTCCGCTGCACGAACTCCGCCTCACTTCATGAACTCTGCCTCGCATCACGAACTCCGCCCTCGCATCACGAACGGAAAAGTTCGTAAAAATGCCCGGATTCACGACCTCCGTTTCGCTTCACGAACCGGAGCCGCGGACATTTTAAAAACAAGGTCAGAACGGATTAACCGGATTTACATTGAACCCTATGGGAAACTGTGCCTCGCATCACAACCAAAAAACAAGGTCGGAACGGATTAATCGGATTTACATTGAACCCTATGGGAAATTGTGCCTCGCATCACAACCAAATCGGATCGCGACCAGAGTCATTTCACGAATTAAGTTCGTGATCCGAGGTACCACTGTACATTAAATAGTTGGCCTGTCCTAAAACCCCTACTAAAACCCATGCTAAAACAAATTAAAAAACTATGCCAGGCCGGCCGCAGGAAATAAATAGGTCTTCAAGGCCTGACAGAAAAGGCATAGGTCGGTGATCGTCCATAGGTCAGGGGGTAGGTCATTCCAGAGGGCAGGGGCTGCCACAGAGAAGGCTCTCCCCCTGGGGGTCGCCAGCCGACATTGTTTAGCCGACGGCACCCTGAGGAGGCCCTCTCTGTGGGAGCGAACTGGTCGGTGGGAGGTATTTGGTAGCAGGAGGCGGTCTTGAAGATAACCAGGTCCCTTGCCATGGAGCGCTTTAAAGGTAGTTACTAGTACCTTGAAGCGCACCCGGAAAGCCACAGGCAGCCAGTGCAGCTCGCGCAGGAGAGGTGTCACGTGGGAGCATCTAGAAGCTCCCAGAATCCCCCGCGCGGCCGCTTTCTGAACTAACTGGAGCCTCCGGGTGCACCTCAAGGGAAGCCCCATGTAGAGAGCGTTGTACTAGTGGGCATTCCAGCTTTCAAGGTGGGCAGTAGGGGTTTTGTCCAATACTGAAGCATTTTTCTTTTTTAAATTTAATTGACTTCCCTACTTTATAAATCAACATTACTGTGGAATCGGGGGGCGGTTAGAAAATTACACTACTAACAGAGATACAAAAGTGGGCGGTAGGTATAAAAAGGTTGACTACCCCTGCACTAAACAGATAAGTCAGCAGTACCTGGCCACAGGGAGAAGTCTATCAGCAAGGAAAGCTTATTTAATAGGTTTTCTGACAGGAATTTTGTTTAAGAAGATTATAGTCTATAAAGCTATGCAGGCATAAAAACATGGAACTAATACCCTGGAAGTTCTCAGAATAGTTGAATTTGTTATTTAAATATCAGCAATGTGAGACATCTGCTAAACTTTGCAACCCAAGCTGCTTCAGTATCTTTTGCATTCTAGCTGTGAGAGCATCCCAAAATCGTCTAATAAAACTTAAAATCATATTACTTTTTAAACTCAGCAGCATAAACCCAGCATACGTTCTCATTTAATGTGCATTTATATTAACATATGTATAAAGTATATCCATATGTATTAAATGTCTCTTAATACAAGGACACATGTGTTTAATCTACATATCACACCTTATATTATAAGCTACAAAGTCAAGGTAAATTGTTAAACAAGAAATGCTACGTGATGTTCCTAGATTTGTTTACAATAAGTACTTGACAGTGGGACCTGTTTTTTTAAAAAAAAATAACAAATCAAAGTCTTGTGCTTGAGCTGTCCTTATTTCTATTAATGTTTCTTTTTCCCATATTTGTTAAATGTCACAACAAAAAGTCTGGCAAATGTGTTTCAAAAAAAGCCCCAAAATATCACCAACCAAGCATTTTCATTGCTGTCAATCATTTTGGACATAGGAGCTTGACAACCTTTTAAAAAGTTGTTTCATGCATGCTGATTATGACCATTCTGCACTAAGATCTTTTAAAGAGATTTTTTTTCTTTTAAAACTGATCTGTAACCATGAAGGTGTTAAATCTGCTCTTTATTTTCTAGTGAATATGATCTAGGCAGATGTCAGTCCCTTCATTATTATCATGTTATGTTCTTTAGAATGTCAAGAGGGAGCAATAATCATAGGCAATATGCTTTCTATGAGGTTATAGAGATACATTTTGCAAAAGAACTTACCAATCCTGTCAGTATTTTCACATCATAGAACTGTCAAATACATTTTGTTACACTTATTTGTTAGCTTTAAAAAGACTGAATAATAAGCCCTGGATGTTGCACTATTCCTGAAGTTGTCATGTGTAGGATGGGAAATGTTAGCAAATCTCATGCCAGCTACTTTACTAGATATTAATGAGGAATTTGTTGGATTCCAAAGTGAATTAGCCTGATCTGCAGTTTTGGAACGATGGGGAGATCACATTTTGGAATGTATTTTGACCTCTGGATTTCATAGATTTCTGAATCCAGTGCTTACAATATAACAAGGTGATCTTCCCAACTTGTTGACAATGGGCAAAGTTAAATCTCTATGCAGTCCGTGATGCTAAAGTTTCTCTTGTTGTACCATTCTCCTAAGAAGAAATTATGTGTGCATGAATGTGTGAAAGGAACAAAGAACAATTTTAAGGCCATCTCACAGGTTCTATGTGAATCAATTTCATCCCAACACCAAAAGATTACAAAGGATTCTGATTGAAAATGTGAAAGTTTGTTAAAGGAATTGCTGGCACAGAAAGTTGCAGTTGCGATGAATGTAATATATGCAGCAACAAGAAAGTTACAAGTAAAAAGGACATATGCTAGAGGGATGCGAACTAAGATACATAGATATATAAACTTTGGTAACTTCTACCTTATTATAATAGTAAAAGGCATACCTCTTTTGATAAGAAAGCTTAACATAAACATGTGATGTATGAAGGAGTATAAAGTGGTTACATGAGATACATTCTTATGCCAATATTTTTGAGAAAAGCAAGCAAAACTGAACATTCTCAGAATTTTCTAGTGAATCCAATTCCAATTTTGAACTTTTTTGTGTAATATGCAGATAGTGGTAAATCTTTCTTGCCTAATGGCAACTATTAATTCTACTAAAAGATGCTAAAGGATTGCTATGGATGTGTGGATAATCAGTACACAGAAATAGTATATTTATAAGAGATTGAGGGAAGGAGGGTTCATTAATTTTTTCATAGCAGTGGCAGAGTATTTATTGTTGTGGTTTAAGGAAAAAAAGAAACTAGATATATGGAGAGGATTATCTTACTTTTGCAGCTATTTGGTGATCTTTTAGTCAAACTATTGAAATCTAGTAAATAGGCAATTATGTCGTGGATGAATAAATTTAATATACATGGACCATACCAAACTGGCCTGGGCACATGAAAGACAAGAAGAGGCAGAAAAACTAAAGAGCAATCAAACAAAACAAGTCAGTATACTGCAGATAGAATGTGCTTACTGTTAAACCTAAAAGTAAGTAGTAATGTACTGATGTAATGATTTTGAAAAGATTAGCTGGTGTAATGGCACCAAATTAATCAAGTGTTGCCAGTTTAGTGAACAACTAAGAAAAAATAAACAAGCCAGATTAAATAATAAATAAATAAATAAATAATTTAATTTATAACCCGCTCTCTCTCCCCGAAAGGACTCGAGGCGGGGCACAGAGAAATTAAAAATGCATATAAAATTACAGACAATACAATATTAAAAAGAATTAAACGAAACCCTGTGCTAAAATCCCAAAGCTAAAACAAACCCCTAAAAACCCCTAACAGTTAAGTCATCCCAAGCTGACCAAGCAAAAGAAATGTGTTTTTAATTTTTGACGGAAGGAGCGGAGGTCCGTAGTTGTTCTAATATCGGGGGGAAGGTCGTTCCAGAGGGTCGAGACCGCCACAGAGAAGGCCCTTCCCCTGGGCGTCGCCTGCTGGCACAGCCTAGTGGAAGGCACCCGGAGAAGTCCCTCTCTGTGGGAGCGAATCGGCCGCAGGGATGTATGGGGTAGGATGCGATCCCGCAGATAACTAGGTCCCGTGCCATGGAGCACTTTAAAGATGATAACCAACACCTTGAAGCGCACCCGAAAGATGACAGGCAGCCAATGCAGCTCGCGCAGGAGCGGTGTTACATGGGAAAACCTAGAGGTTCCCATAATTGCCCGCGCGGCTGCATTCTGGACAAGCTGAAGTTTTCGGGTGCACCTCAAGGGGAGCCCCATGTAGAGAGCATTGCAGTAGTCCAGTCGGGATGTCACGAGAGCATGAGTGACTGTGCAAAGGGCACCCCGGTCCAGTAGGGGACGCAACTGGCAGACCAGGCGAACCAGGTAAAATGCCCTCCTGGCTACGGCTGTCACTTGATCTTCCATGGACAGCCGTACATCAAGGAGGACGCCCAAGTTGCATGCCCCATCCACAGGGGCTAGATGTTCACCCCCTATGGCCAGTGATGGAGTCAACTGGCTGTACCGGGATGCCGGAAACCACAGCCACTCGGTCTTGGACGGGTTGAGCTTGAGTCTGTTCCTTCCCATCCAGGCCCGCACGGCTTCCAGGCACTGGCACATCACCTCTACGGCATCGTTGGGGTGGTTTGGGGTAGATATATACAGTTGCGTATCATCAGCGTAGAAGTGGTACTCTACCCCAAAACCACGGATGATCAGCGGCTTCATATATGTGTTGAACAGGAGAGGCGAGAGGACCGACCCCTGAGGCACCCCACAAGTGAGGGGTCTTGAGGTCGACCTCTGCTCTCCTGCCAACACAAATTGCGATCGACCGGAGAGGTAGGAGGAGAACCACCGCAACAGGGTGCCCCTCACCCCCAACCCCTCCAGCCGATGCAATAGAATACCATGGTCGAGCCACTGAGAGGTCTAATAGGACCAGGATGGAGGAACAACCCCCATCTCTGGCCCTCCAGAGATCATCCACCAACGCAACCAATGCCGTCTCGGTGCTGTGCCCAGGCCGGAAGCCGGACTGGCGCGGGTCCAGATAATCAATTTCCTCCAGATGACGGGGGAACTGTTGTGCCACCACACTCTCTACAACCTTCGCCAGAAAGTGAAGGTTGGAGACCGGACGGTAATTTACCAATAATGCTGGGTCCAGAGCGGGCTTCTTGAGGAGGGGTCTCACCATCGCCTCTTTAAGGGAGGCCGGCAAGAATCCCTCACTAAGAGAAGCGTTGACCACCTCCTGGAGCCAGCCTCGTGTGACCTCCCAGGATGCCAGTACAAGCCAGGAGGGACACGGGTCCAATAAACATGTGGTAGCTCGCAGTCGCCCACGTAACCTGTCCATATCTTCAGAAGTAGCAGAGTCAAACTCTTCCCACAAAACTGTCTCAAGATCTGCCTCGGGGCATCCCACTGGGCCACTTTCGATGGAGGCCAACTCGCTCCGAATCTGAGCGATTTTATCCTGCAGATATTCCCCAAATTCCTTTGCTCTACCCTGCAAAGGGGCTTCCTGCGCCCTCTGTTGAAGGAGGGAGCGGGTCACCCTAAACAGGGTGACAGGGAGGTTATCTGCGGATGTGATGAGAGTGGCACAATGATGATGTTTGGCCACTCTCAACGCCACAAGGTAAGTCCCTAAATGGGCTCTCACCTGTGTTCGGTCAGATTCAGACCGTGTGGATCTCCACCTCCTCTCTAGGCATCTCTTGTGGCGCTTCATCACCCTCAGCTCCTCGGAAAACCAAGGAGCCTGGGTGACTCGTCGCCGCAGGAGAGGCCGCAAGGGCGCGACCCGATCCAAGCCCCCCATGGCCGCGATGTTCCACGTGGCCACTAGGTCCTCTGCCGGGGTGTGGGTCAAGGACACAGGTAATGGCCCAAGCTCCCTCTGGAACCTTTCTGGGTCCATCAGGCGCTTGAGGCAGAACCATATAGGTGAATCCGGTTCCGCCTCCCCGCGGTGGGGTGTAGCGATTGGAAAGTCGAGCCAGAGAAGTGAGTGGTCTGACCATGACAGGGGTGTGATGGCTATGTCCCCTATACCCAGATCACTCTTCCACTGACCAGAGACAAAGATCAAATCCAGCGTGTGTCCTCCCTCATGCGTGGGGCCCTGAATTACTTGGGTCAGGTCCATGGCCATCATGGAGGCCATGAACTCCCGAGCTGCCTCTGATGATTCGCCAACTGATGGCAGATTGAAGACCCCCATGACAATCAGTCTGGGGGTCTCAACTGCCATCGCAGCGATCACCTCAAGGAGCTCGGGCAGGGCTGCTGTTACATAGTGGGGAGCCAGGTATACAATCAGCACGCCCAACTGCCTCCCTAGGCCCCACTTCACGCAGAGGGACTCACAGCCGGTAGTCTGTGGTACAGTGGTCTCTCTCGGCTCAAGACCTTCCCTAACAATAACCGCTACCCCTCCACCCCTGCCTAGGGCCCGTGGCTGATGAAAAGCGCGGTAACCTGGTGGGCACATTTCTACGAGGGGAAGTCCTCCCTCGTGGCCCAACCAGGTCTCCGCTATTCCTACCAGGTCCGGCTCCCCCTCCGACACAAGGTCGTGGATGAGGGGGGCTTTGTTGACCACAGACCTGGCATTACAAAACATCAGCCTCGGGCCCTGGCTCTGTAATCCTTGACCACCTAGTCTGCGGGGGTTGTGGCACCTGACCGCTTGTAAACAGCGGCCCTGTGTCCCCAACTGGGAAAAAGGAGCCTGTCTCCCATCGCACCTACCCCTCCCTACGACCGTCTTGATGGGTAGACCCTCTATGGAAACGGCTTGTGTATCCCCCCTCTTGATGGATCCTTCCGCTTCCTTCCTCGCTCTGCCGGCTTCACCCCTTTCCTTCCTATCTTCCTTAACCTGTTTAAACCCTCCCTCCTCCCTGGTACCCCCTAAAATACATAACAACTGTCTAACTAAAAAAACCCTAAGACCACGCTTCGCCCACCTCTCTGGATTGCTAAATCCCTCATCGAGGTGGGCCCTCGTTAAAGAGGAGGGCCAGGCCTGCGAGAGAGGGGACTCTCGCAGTAGCATAAGGTCTGCCTTTGAGTACATAATTATAATTATAATATATAAATATAAATATATAAGTACATAAACACATAAGTATATAAATATATAAATACATAAATAAATATATAAATATATAGATATATAAATATAATACAAATATAGATATATAAATATAATACAAATATAGATACAAGATATAAAATGGGTCATACAGTTGATTATGGGGAGCATCGTTGGCAATATAAATAGTTAAAATAGATGTTTAAAATGATAAATTCAACATGCTCCAGTGAGATATAGTCCGGCTCTATAGATCTTAAAATTCATCGTGGATGTTAAAAATAGTCTGTCCGGGTGGGGTATCATGGGTATAAGTATCCAGTGACAGACTATTAGCTCACATCACATAAAAATAAAGCTTACATTCAGTGCCTAATATTCTGTCACTGGATACTAAGGGGATGAGAAAACATCTCTACAACACAGGCATAGAATTAAACATTATTTCATTTTCTACAAACTCTCGGGAGAATAATTGCAGTCAGATAGAAAGAAAGAATGGAAAAGAGGATAAAACAAGCTGATGAGACTGCACAGTGCTTCAGAAAAACACATATTAAAAGGACTAAAAATTAAGCATCAAGAATCATCTATGGTAGTGAGAAAATCTTGTATGTGCCTTGATTCCTGGCTAGGACTATGCTGGATATTTTTAAAATAACATTTAAGCACATTTGCTTGGAAAAGAATAAAAGTGAACTAGTACAAACAAAATGTTATTGAAGTCTAAAGATTTGGAAGGTGTGTTTATTTTTCATATCGGGGAAATTAAATGTTTTTACCCAACTACTGATGCAGAAATTTACTTTCTTTTAATTCTTTTTATAAACAAATTGCAAGATCAAAAAAAATATGGCCAGTGCTTGTCATGATGTGTGACATACAAGAAAGAGAATTATAGAGCATTTTTCTTTATACTTTATGTGGAACCAGATGCAAAGTCAAATGAAAACTCTTTGGAAAAGTTACCCATATTTACGGCTTATTCATTTATGTCCCAATCCCTCCCTTCCCCCTGTTGTGCATCTCTTGAATTCCAAAAAAATTCTCCATGATTTAAAGCTATATTTTATGCTTTTTAATATTAACATTTATTTGCCAGAAGAGATCTAACATTTTTCTTAAGCTATTCTACTCTAGAAAAATAAATAAATAATAAATAGAAATAGACTCTGAAATAAAAGTTCCCTATTGTTCCCTGCAAAAACAAAGACATAACAATCAGAAAGGCAACTTTTAAATATCTTTCTTTTTGCATGTCTTAAAATGTCTCTTGCTTAACATCTTGCTATGTAAAAGTCTCCTTAATATATTTTCATTTTCAAGTCTCTGTGCTTGCAATAAATTTGGAACACTGTATAGAGAAATCTATACAATGTTGCCCTTCAAGAAATACATCAAGAATTAAACAGAAACATCTGACTTTCATTTCCTGAGATATTATTTATTTCTCTTAAGGAATTTATTAAAAGCTTAATAAACTTCTTACATAAAAATTACTTTCATTTTTTATTGCAGATATACATCTGCCTTATGCATGCCTTTTCTTGTATTGTAGGCTTCTAAAGCATATGGCTGAAATTGGGAAACCAGTCAATGAACCAAATTCATCAACTGTATTGTTTTGTTAGTTAATGTATATCATCTGAAGGCAGTGTCAGGTGCAAACAATCAGACAAAAGTTTACTAGCTGTTTATTGCTAAAGTTTATACACAAAAAGCTTCTCAGACTGATGATTTGCAGCTGGGTGAAACTAAGATAAGGTTCAGTGGTGGGGAGAGTCAGACTTCGTTCTCTTGTACCCACCTAGGGAATCCAGACTAATTCCCTGTTTGACTCCTTGTTCTGGCTGTCTCTCCTACATCAGCTTATTTCATTCTCAAAATATTCCATAACAGGGTTATTATACAGGAGGGGAAATGAGTTTGATCTGAGAACTAGATGAAGCTGTTTCTGTCCAGATGGATTTCTATTAGAATTAGATTTAAGGGGGGAAGCAAATTTCTCAAAGTAGGAAGATATAGGATACTCCATACACACTGAAGCAGGAAATCATCACTATAAGCCATATCTAGAGCAGAACTGCTTATTCAACATATACATTCCAAATGGGAAAAGGCACGTAGTGCCAAACTGGGAGGACCAATTCCAGATCTCCCTCAGTGGAAGAAATACAAAAAGACTCTGGGTAATTGTTTGATCTTCACTTTATTTAATTTAGAAACTGCACTAAACAGTCAGCAGTTCCTGGTCACAGGGAGAAGTCTATCAACAAGAGAAAGAAGTTTTGAAACATTAATCTGATGTACAGCCGTGTATGCCACATGTGTAAGTCCACTTTAAAACTTAACAAGCAAAATGTTTCCTGTTCCTGATTTGAAGATATTGAAATAAAAAAGACAAAAACAATAAACGGAGTTTTATTCACATAAAAAGCACTACATATCTATTGAAGAAAACTTTATCAATTAAAGGCAATCTAGCAATTTGCTTGCAAATGACAATTACCTTATTTTGATTTATTTTACACACACACACCTTAAGACAGTTGCTAACAGAATTAGGAACTTTTACTATTAATTACTATTACAAAGAAAGGATATTGCTCATCTAATATAATGAGACAAATTATACCCTAAATTTATGCAGTAGTAATAAAGCATTTTGGTAAATCCTAGGGTTTCTCATGAAACGGTAGGTTTTCCAGGATTTAAAATGGACACCTAACATTAGAACCATCATTAAAAAAGCACAACAACGAATGTTCTTCCTGAATCAACTATTCTGGAAGTTCAGCCTGTCCCAGGAGCTGTTGATGCAGTTCTACAAATGAATTATTGAGTCGGTCATCTTTATTTTGATCATTGTCTGGTTTGATAGTAACTAAACCTTACAGATTCTAACAGTTAGAATGCAGAAAAAACAATTGCAACCACCCTGACTTCCATTGAGGATCTGTATAATGCATGGATCAGAAAGAGGGCTGAAAAAATAGTTACAGATCCCTCACATCCCTCACATAATATGTTTCAACTCCTCCCTTTAGGACACCACAATAGGCATCTAGACACAGGGATAGTTTTGGTATTATATTATGATTATTACATTCATAGCTTCTGCACAAAGACAAATTACTTGTGAGTCTAATCACACTTGGCCAAATAAAGTATACTATATTAATTTAGGTTATGGACCTTTTTAACATAGAATTTCAATTTTTTATCAGTCTTAATATTCTAACTTAATTAACATAGGTAGAAGAAAATACATTTATCTCCAAACTGAGAAAAATGTATCTGGTGATCTGCAATCAAGCAAATGTTACATGCAAAGTAAAAGGTTAATTTACTTTAGTCCTAGTTATGACAGGGAGTAGGCAAAAGCATAAGCACATCATGTGAAGTTTATATAAATATTTTTTACAAAAAGTACACCAGGCATTCTAGAAAAATAAGCCTTGGTGACAAGTTTCTACCATTAATGATACTATCATAATAATACTTTTAACAGTGGAAACAACATCTGCCATTTTCCTATTCCAGGTCCTTGGGAAGGACTCAATAGGTGGATTAGAATCCAGTCTAAACATCTGCCTGACTGTGCAATCAACCATAATAATAAAAAATAGTAAACAGTAAAGCTAACCATTCTTGTCCTGATGACCACATTGTGACTTTGAAAGGTCTTCTGAAACAGGCAAGGTTTCAATAGTTTTACTTCATCCTTATCTCAGTGAGCAAGATGTTCCAAAGGTGAGAATTCCTGCTGTCAATCCTCTCCCTGTCACTCTTTTCAATAGGAGGGGATCTTCAGCAGTTTCCCCTCAATTGTCCAAATTGGGCAGGAAAAAAACTCTATTTTAAATTGCTGTTCCCTCTCCCTCCCTCTATTTATCTGTGGATTTTTCCTCTTTTGGATTGTTGTCATTAAGCTCTTATAGGTAAATAGCTACATCAAACTTACATATCATGTATCATTGCATATGGGATTCATCCCCAAAAGTGGATTTTTGACAAAGATAGGACAAAGATAGGACATATTTAAAAATATGTGATTTGCCTTAAACATTTTGTCCATCTTTTTGAAAACTTTAAAAAGTATAAATATAAAACTAAGAAAAGCTAAATAAGTAGAAATTCTTGTCCATTCTATCTCATGATATTACTGCTAAGAAATATTTTTCTTTCTTTCTTTTTCTTCCATTCAATCATGTCTCTTTCTACAACTGCCTGAACAAATCTCAGCAGTTTTCTTGTCAATTTTCCCCCCAGAATGGATTGCTATTTCCTTCTTATCAGACCTGGGAGAAAGTGACTAACCCAAGGTCGCTTAGCTTCCTAAAATAGAATTAGAAGTCATGTTTTTCTGGTTTCTAGCCTGGTGCCTTAAGCTCTACACCAAACTGCCTCTCCTTACTGACTTTCTTTTGCCCATCTCTTAGTATAATTCAAGGTGTGTGAATTAGATCCATGTTTTCTTACCAAACTTTCTATTAAAACTATTAAGAGTTTAACCTTTGAAATCCTTCTAGAGTTCCCATTTATACAGTATATGCTCTGATCTATATGACAAGATAGGTTCTATAAAATTATAATGCTCCAGGATTTGGACTCAGGAATCTTGTTTAGACACCTACTAGAAGAGGAACCTCATCATAAACCTTTGTTGGACTTCAGGATCACCATATGACACAATTTCAGGACCAGTATAATCATCAAACATTTTATTGAATTTACTAGGCTACTAGAGAGACTCAAGTGACTTAATTGAAAGATAATCACTAACTTTGTGGCTGGATTATGAGTTTGACAGGAATATCTGGTTGGTTATTCTAGAACATAAAATCTTGGACTAGGAAAAACTGTGCTCTGACAGAATAAGACTTTTCTCATTTTGATGTTTCTATAAAATTGCTTATATTGTTGATGCCATATATATTAATCTAGGGTGGTCCATTATTTATTGAGCAGCTTGCCTATATCCTTGAATTTCACCTTGCCTATTTTTTATGACTTACATTTGCTTTTTTTCAGATAATAATAATAATAATAATAAATTTTATTTATAACCCGCTCTCTCTCCCCAAAGGGATTCGAGGCGGGGCACAGGAAAATTAAAAACAATAGACACAAACAGAGTACAAAATTTAAAATCACAATTAAACATATCCTGCGCTAAAAACATCTATAAAAACTATAAGATCTCCAGTCCTAGTACTTCTTGAGCTTGGAAAACAGTGGAAAGTGGCCTGTTAATGAAATATCTAAAGTATTCTCTAATTTCAGCAATATGCTTTTTCTAATTTACTTTACAACCTTATTTTCTCATATTACACAGAATTTATAAAACATTCTGCAATATTCCAAGCAGTACAGTTTTTATAATCTCAGAACTAAAACACAAAACCCTGTAAAGAGTGTCGGTACTATTATATTATTTTGATATTAGAGATATGAGTTGAAAGAACATTTTGCCTGTGGCATGCAATTCTATAGCTAAGATGTCAATTGAACCAAGTGTTTATAGTTCATAGCTGAGTGTTTTATTTTCTAGTTTTTATTCATTTTCTTTCAGAAAAGATTTCTGACTAGCCATCAGACAACTTCAGAAGTATAACTTTAGAAGAATTGGGAATTAAGAGTTGGATTCCAACTGTACAATTGTATAACATACAATGTATATGCAGATAATTTTCTTCTTTCTTCGCATACCTTATTATTTTAAACATTGCTGCAAACATATGATTCTTACAGCAACCTTACAGTTCAGATCAATAAACTTTTCTGATTAAAAAAAAAAAGTTTCCACATGTGCCACAATATACTAGACACAAAAATTCTCCTGTCTGTAACACTTTAGGTTGGGTGAAATGGTGCACCATATGGCTTTTTTTTTTGTGCTGCAATGATAAGCTGCAGTCATGTGGTCCTCGTTTTTAACATTCCTGAAAGGTTCCTACAAGTCCAAAAGAACCTCAGTTCCTCTGTACTTATACCACATTTTTTGCTCCATCCCCTATTAGCACCATCAAATAATATGCTTTTGGGAAAGGGAACAGAATCAAAGGGATTAAACCGTGAAGGAAACAATGATAATTTGGCTAAAAACTTTGGGTATAATATTGAATTGGAGCACTGGCAAAAAGTATGGGGGAAAATTACAAATTGACAATGTCAGCATCCCATAAGGAAAACATTTGCAAAATGTTGTATAGGTAGCATTTACCCCTAGCAAGATTGGCCAAAATGTTCCCAAATAGATCACCAAACTGTTGGAAATGTAACCACCAACCACCTTCTATCATATGTGATGGATGTCTCCGAAAGCCAAAGAATTCTGGGCCAAAATTCAAAAATAGTTAGAAGAAATAATAGAACAAAAAATTGACATGAACTCTGAGCTATTTCTTCCAGGAATAAAAAAAAATATTAGTAAGGACATCCAATATTTAATGCTTCATATAATCACTGCTGACAGAATTTCATATGCCCAAAGTTGGAAACTAAAAACCATTCCATCAAATGCAGAAATCATAAAAAATGTGTTAGAACGCTCAGATATGGACAAACTAACAATTGATCAATACAATTAATGATATAATAATATGCTAATGATGGTCTAACTGTCCTGACTACTAACATAGTCAGTTATACTAATCTTAATCTATTTTTTATTTAATTATAAGAAATATAAAAATTATAGATATTGCATTTACTATGACTAATACTTATAGTTATATCGCAAGTTTAATATCTTAAATCTACTTATAAGAATATAAATATAAATAAATATCTGTATTTTTTACTTGATTATTAAATTGATTACATTATAAAAATATCATTTCCCGCCTTGGAGACTCACTCACCCACAAGGCCCATGATAGCGAAACTATGGCACACGTGCCACAGGTGGCATATGGATCCTCTTACCAGGGCACGCAAGGCATTGCCCTGTCAACTGTCCAATGCGCATGTGTGCGCTGACCAGTTGACTTCAGCCTTCTTTTGAGGCTATTTTTCGCCCTCCAGAGGCTGAACCCTCCAGAGCACGAAAAACCAGCCCTACAGGCAAACCGGAAGTTTAGGAATGTACTTCTGGTTTGCTCGTAGGGCCAGTTTAGCCCTCCGGAGGTTTCAGGAGCCTTTAGGAGGCTTCCCTGAAGGCTCCGGAGGGCAGAAAACAACCTTACGAGCAAACAGGAAGTCACTTCAAGTTTGCTCATAGAGTCGTTTTTTGCCCTGTGGAGCCTTTAAGCCTTCAACTAGCCCAAACTGGAAGTAACGATTTGCCCATAAGGCCGGTTTTTCATGCTCCAGAGGCATAGAACCTCCTGAAGTCTCCGGAGGGCCTCCCGGGGGGGGGGCTGTTTTCGCCCTCCCCAGGCTCCTGTAAAGGCTCTTGTAAAGGGAGGGAAAAGGCTCCCCAGGCTCCTGTAAAGGCTCCTGTAAAGGGAAGGAAAAATGGGGGAGAGCACTGGTCATGCGTGCATGTGTGCTGGGGTCTTGTGCATAGCATTATGGGTGTGGTACGCCCATGCACTACCTCCCTGTGCTCCCCTGCTTTTGGCATGCCAGTCTCTCCCACGCTGTATTTGAGAGGTTTCTGCTACTATAACAAGGGCTGGCATGTCTGCTTGTTATCCTCCAAACTTCCCCTCTCTGATGCTTGTTGCTCTGAGACTCAGTTCTGCTTTTGCAAGTCTCCTGGCATGGGAAATCAGGCAGAGAAAACACAGCTCTGTTTTCATACTCCGCACCAGCATGATCCACCCCGGAAGTCCATTCATAACCTTTCTAATAGTTCATTCATAAAGAATACGATGAGTATGATGATTCCAAACCACAAATGTTGCTAGCAACATCAGAAGAACAGCTGATCTGACTGCCAAATCAAGTAATTGAAATTTATACCATTTTCCACACATAGTATCAAATAGAACTTAATACTTGGAAACTTCCATAACAAACCAAACAACCTACTATATTTATAGATGATGCATGCAATGTTCTTAAAATCCCTCCACCAAAGTACTGATTTATTGATACACAAGAATATTCCGTCACTCATGAAATCTTATTAAGTTAGTGCAAACATATGCAGCCGGGACCACTATCAAGGTAATAATTGTTTATCATGAATTATGTTGGATCAAGCATAAAGATGGCTAAAAGAATCATATTAAGAAATTAGAAAAGTGATATTATTCCAGATGGCAAATGATGGTTGTTGAAAAGGTGTGATCTCATTGTTATACATCATTTGGGAATCACTACTAAATAGACAAGTCTTTTGATGTTTATTGCAAATTTAGAAAAACAATGCTGATTATTTTATTTTATTACATGATTATCATCCACCTTACTTACTGCTTACCGATCAATAATGGCACACATATCAATGCTGATATTGGCAAAACTTCCCAACTTTCTTCGCTCTATTGCATGTAGATCCACCAATTGATCATCCACATGAATAAACTGCATGCAGCCCTGGAATGACCGCTGAAGAAAACCTGGAAAAAATGAAATAATCAATAGCAGTTCAAGAGAATATACACTTGTCATAAAAAAGAATTTATTCTTTTCTTTAACAAGATACATTTTGCTAGAAACCATAAAATTGTGAAAAATTGAACCAGAAAACTTTCAAAAGGAAAGAGTATTATTTTATGATAGTTAGAAACTTCAACATTATTTCTGCTTAAGTTGTAAACATACCAGAAACTTAGTAACATATATTAAAAGTATACTGCTGTCAATCACAAATTATCATATGAAAATGCTTAAATGCTTCATAATATAACATCATGTGTTATGTGTTCACATAATATAACATCATATGTTCAGCAACCTTTTTCTATTATATGAATTGTTTATACAAGTTTGAAGATTTTTAGTTGCAATTGAATTGCAATTAAGAAACAGGTCATAATTGATTAATAATACAATAATACAATAGCAGAGTTGGAAGGGACCTTGTAGGTCTTCTAGTCCAACACCCTGCATGGGCAGGAACCTTATACCATTTCAGACAAATGGCTATCTAACATCTTTTTAAAGACTTCCAGGGTTGGGGCATTCACAACTTCTGGAGGCAAGCTGTTCCAGAGGTTAATTGTTCTAACTGTCAGGAAATTTCTCCTTAGTTCTAAGTTGCTTCTCTCCTTGATTAGTTTCCACCCATTGCTTCTTGTCCTGCCCCCAGGTGCCTTGGAGAATAGTTTGACTCCCTCTTCTTTGTGGCACCCTCTGAGATATCGGAACACTGCTATCATGTCTCCCCTGGTCCTTCTCTTCATCAAACTAGACATACCCAGTTCCTGCAACCGTTCTTCATATGTTTTAGCCTCCAGTCCCCTAATCATCTTGGTTGCTCTTCTCTGCACTCTTTCCAGAGTCTCCACGTCTTTTCTACATCGTGGCGACCAAAACTGTATGTAGTATTCCAAGTGTGGCCTTACCAAGGCACTATACAGTGGCATTAACACTTCATGTGATCTAGATTCTATCCCTCTGTTTATGCAGCCTAGAACTGTGTTGGCTTTTTTGGCAGCTGCTGCACACTGCTGGCTCATATTTAAATGGTTGTCCACTAGGATTCCAAGATCCCTCTCACAGTTGCTACTATTGAGCAAGGTACCACCTATACTGTACCTGTGCATTTTGTTTTTCTTGCCTAAATGTAGAACCTTACTTTTGGTGACCTTACATTAAGGTGACCAGACGTCCTGCTTTTGATGGGACAATCACACTTTCAAAGAATTAGTCCCGCCTCCCGCAGCCTCTTCAAAATGTCCCGCTTTTTGCCTGGGGTGGCAGCGGGCAGGCTGCGGGCACTCTGCACGCGCTCAGACAGAGGTACGGGGCATGGGCAGGAAGCGGTGGGCTGGTTGGCAGGTGGAAGGGGAGGGACAGTGAGGGAGGAGACAGACAGGCAGCAGGCGGCGGAAGAAGAGGAGAGCCAGCTGGAGCCCGCGCGGCCCTGAAGTTTCCGCTGCACCACCATGCGCTGAGAGTGGCTGGCCGGAAGCCCCACCGCTGCCTCCTCCTCACCCGGCTTGTCCTGGGCACCCATGGCGGGATGGGTGGGCGGCAGTGGGGCTTCCGGCCAGCCGCTCTCAGCGTATGGCAGTGCAGCGGAAACTTCAGGGCCGTGCGGGCTCTGGCTGGCTCTCCTCTTCTTCCGCCACCTGCTATTTGGCTCCTCCCTCGCCGGCCTTCCCCTTCCACCTGCTCACCAGCCCGCCGCTTCCTGCCCACACCCCTGCTCGGCCCCGCCGCCCCACCAGACGCCTACCTGCAGGTGCCCTGCTTGGGGGAGAGAGAGGGGGTCGGCCTGCGTGCACCCCGGCCAGCGAGGGAAGTGGGCGGCAAGGAGCTGGGAAAGCCACCCCCTCGTTGATGGTGCCCCGCTTTAGGAAAGTAGAAATCTGGTCAACTTATAATTGATTGGCCTAAGATTCAACTCCAAATTAACAGTAGCCCAGGTCCTGTTTATTTCAACAGGACTTAGCAAAGAAATACTCAGTGGAAAATATTTTGGCTGTTAGAAATCAAATCTCCCAACTGCAGTAGATTTTGCAGCATTGTTTCAACAAGAAAAATGTGTCCACCTTTTCTTAGGTTAATTTATTTTATTTTATTCTGTATTAATAGAAACAATTTTAGTTTATTTACATTTTCCACTTAAATATGCACTTACAATAAAATTGAAATTTTATTGAAAATTGAAAACATGGCTATATTGGTAATTAAAAATAAACTTTAAAATAAACTCTCAAATGTACATAATGTTCTCTCTTTCTATTATCTGTTCTATGATACTTTACCTATTAACTGCTTAAAAGGATTTGTGAATGTTAAAAAGTTGCATACAAATAATACAACAATTCTTTATAAATATATAAATGAAAAATCCCTTCATTTTAATATAACCCTTTTTGTTCTCTTCCTCTTGGTCTTCATTTAGATTAGTCTCTCAATACCATAAGAGGTTTTTTGTTGTTTTTTTACTTTGGAAGATGGGGATGGCTTACAATTCAAAACACATACAAAAATAACTCAAGGGTTCAGGTGTTTGTAATCAAATGACAACAGTTCTGCTTTCTAGTGATTTTAAGATAAAGAAGAAAGTACTGGTACAAACATTTTACAAGAATGTAAAAATATTGTACATTCTCAAGAATGTAAAAACATTCTTGTTTCATGAAAAAAGTAATTGGATTTAATCCTATTAAGTAAATAAAAACTGGAGGAATCACATTGAACTCAGTAGGTTCTTATAATCCAATAACCTAACAAACCATCTCTGATTAGGATGTGACGACTCTATATAGAACCATCACCTAATTCACAGGTTAAAGTTCTCCTGCACATTAATATTAAAGAATTGAGATATGCCAAACTCATACCACTGAAATCAATTTGAAGAAAGTACATCTACTCTTAAATATTCAGAAAATATCAGCAAGGTTCTGCAAAAAAATTGTTTGTAGCTTTGCTTTTTAAAGTTTCTCTTTCACCTTGAGGGCCAGCTGTAATACTGAATATTATGCGATCATTTATGAAGCAAGAATTCTTGTTATGCTTACAATATCTGAGTTACAGATCCCAGATACTAATTTGAAGCAATTTGTTTTTGTATGAGTGGCCTTTAGCCATGCAAAATAACTTATAAATGTTGAAAAATTTCTTAAAGTCTTATAAGATAATTGAAAAGTTACACATAAAGTATTTAAACAAAGTGGAAATAAGATGAAAACTACAAACCAAGGAAAGTTTAAAATTGTTCAAGCAGAAATGAATAACATTAAATGGATATTCTTAGAATAAATGAGCTTAAGTAGTTAAAAAAAGGAATAAAGTAGTAATGATAGTGGAAATACAATAAATGACAAGGTAGCACCTAAAGGTTAGTAGCTATGAGTGAATATAAGCTCTTCTATCTTATAGAACAAGGGTCCCCAACCCCTGGGCCATGGACCGGTGCTGGTCCGTGGCTTGATAGGAACCGGGCCGCAGGGCCGGAGAGGAGGAGGAGGGATGAGGGGGCAGCCCCCTGGGCAGAGCGCGCACCAGGTGCAGGAGAGCGCAGGCGCGGCCACTTGCGCCATTGGAGGCCTAGAGGGCCGAGTGAGCCGACTCCCCCCCTCGCGTGCGCATGCGCCTGTTCCCCCTCCCCCCCCGCTCCTCCTCTACGCCAGCTGGTCCGCAGAATTTTCTTTAAAATGAAACTGGTCCTTGGTGCAAAAAAGGTTGGGGACCCCTGTTATAGAAGACTGGAAGACCCTCAAAGTCCCTTCCAGCCATATGATTCTGTTATAAAAGTCTATGCCCCAACTACAGGAGCAAAGCTGAAATGCACTGAGTAATTCTATGGCAAATTGGGACCGGATATAAATACAACATTCCAAAAGGGTATAATGATGCCAAAGTTTAAGAATACAGTAATTTGGAACTACAATACAGGAAGCTTTTGAGTCAGAATATAGTATAACAGAATATTATGAAGAATATGATTTCTTGCAAGCATCTGCTTCAAGCAACAAAAATAGATGGACAACACTGAAACCAAATTGGCTACAAAATAGAAAATGGAATAGAGGAATATAATTCAATCAACCAGGTCACTTCTAAGTGCAGATTGCGGAGAACATCATGAATTGTTGGTAGATTCAATTTCAAGTTTAAAAATTAAATAGTGAGCTGAGATGCTCTAGAAAGGGATAAAAGGTCCCATGAAAACTGAAACAAGAAAAATAAAATGGTTTTCAGAACAAAACATCATAACAGCCAGAGAAAAAGGACAAATTAATATCCTGGGCAATAAAAAAGATGAATGACTGAAGAGAATTATGCAAAACTCTAGGGAAAAATATAGATCAGGAATGCCAATGGATAAAACAAAATAGCAAGAAAAAGAAAATGGACGATGTTTTTAAGAAGATCAGATTAATCACAGGAAAAATCCCTGTAAATTAAAATTATAAGAGTAACTATGAAAGATAACATATAGAGGTAAATAGGGAGTCCAAAAGAATATTCTGGAACTTCTTACAAGTAAATTAATAAAATGAAATCATATTTTAGGAAGAAATATCAGTATTAGTTTAGTGACAGAGTTTTATCATTTCAACACTAAACTAGTTTAGCTGGAAGTTTTACATATATCAAACTCAGGGTTGGTAGCATAGCTTGGATTTCATTTTAGAAACTGATGTAAATATAATGTATTTTTGTAACTTCTATTACAAATCAGAAACTGATGTAGATATAAATAAAAAACCAGAATTGATAGAACTGTGGTGGGCAAATATAAAAAATTGAGTAAATAAATAAATTTATTAAGCTTCTGATTTTGAAACAATAGTTTAGGCTTTGAATAAGAGTTTAAAAAAAGAAATGAAACTGATCTAATAAACCGCTTACAGTTTTCCTGTGGCAGAGAACTTAAATAAAATTTGTATATCATATTATGCACATAACATAAACAATTTGCCTCTTCTCTTTAAGCTGAAATAGGAGAAAGAGAGGGGGAGGGGGAGAGATCTCTTCCTTAAGCAAGCAGCACCAGCCAATGAGGGCACTTTTCTTTGACAGTTCTGAAAGCTCTCTGTCATAGCAACTGAGAAACAATCTACATCAGTCAGGAGAAGAAAAACAGAGGGATCATATACTGATTTCTCCATGGCATCCTCTGAGCAGAAAAAAGAGCCACTCACCCATGCTGCCTTACGTGAGAAATTACTGAAAGAAGAAGAGGTAGGACTTGTATTGAGACTAATAATACAAAGAACAAACAATATTGGTATTTACTACCTGGATTCAAGAGTCTGGCCCACCTTTATAGCTAGATTATAAATTGTGTCAGTTTATCATAGTTCACAAACATAATCTGAATAATAACTTTTTTCATGAATGGAATGATGAACATAATATTCCAAATTCAAACTATGATGAAAAAGAGGACTTGAAATGTGTTCCCTGGATCAAATTCTGCTATAAAATAACAATTTTACTAGGATTACCTGCCTTTAAATATGCACAATTTATAGATAATTTAAGCCTTGAGATTCTTGCAATTAAATCCAATGTATGCTTGCATATGAAATTAAAAAATAATTATTGCTAACAAGTGAAAAATAATTTGTTTTTTGTGTGAATGACCCACACAAATTATAGATCTTATTTTATATTTTAACCCACTTTCAACTTTCATTAACTTAAATGGATATAGATCATACAAATAGGGTTTCTAAGTTATCCTTACAAAGCCAACCATGGAACTACTTGTAATTACTACTTTAAATAGGCATTTCCAACCCCAGTCTGTAAGCCACATACAGCCATGGACAGCAACTAACACCACAAGATCATAAACATATAACATTATTATGTGATTTATATGCATTAACTATATTGTATATTTGATATGTACAAGACAATTTTTTTTCACTCAGTGGGAGCCAGGAAAGCCAAAAGGTTGGACGTTAAAATGACACCTTGCATTCTGCTCATTCTCTCCATTAGGAAAAATAAAAAATAACTTGCTTTAAATTAAGCCAGCTGTGAAATATCGTCATCCATGTCTAATTCTTCTGTCCCCAGTCACAGGAAGATTTTAAAAAACACACCACCACAATGTTTCTCAGCAGCACTATGAGTATTATGGAGGACACTTTCATATCCTTCATGTTTGAAAAATATTCTTCTTTCAACTTACCTCAAATGATAAGAATCGTTTATTTTTTAATTTACATTTCATATTTCTAAATCACCCTCAGAAAGGGGTTCTTGCATTCTTCCAGGTCATACCAAGAGTGCACAAAATTTAGAATTCAGATTGTAAGTAATTTTAAAAAGAATTGGCCCAATTGCTGTGCAGGAGTTTCAAAATCCCTCCTATACTCAGTTTTAAGGGTGTGAAAAGATAGTAGAGATGTTTGAAAGCTTAAAATATATTTTAAGTTGAAAAGATTTGTTCCTGCCATTAGAAATATTTTAAAGTCAAAATGGGGTTATTTTGATAAATGATTACACAAAACAATTTTGAATTAAGGAAAGTTATTAATAATTTAAAATATTTTGAACTGAAAAAAAATGGCATAACTTTGATAACAGTGCTGTATTTTATGTATTATTGGGTGAGGAAGGAGAAAAGTAAAGAATCAGAAGGTATAGAAAGTTAAGAGTTAAGAAAGGTATAGAAAGTTAAGAGTCCCATCAATAAAAAGAGTATCCTCCATACTTTACACCGAAATCACCTTCATTGTAAGTCCTCTTGCACCATAGCTAAGTAGAAAGTAAAGTGACTCAACTGCTCAACTGAGATAATGAATTTCACATTATAGTAAAGTTAAAAAAAAAGTTCACTTATAAAACTATAGTTTTTATTAAGTGAAAAATAGATTCGGAAACAATCATTAGGACCAAGATACTAGGTTATTGTGTTGCTTTAGTTTACACTACCTTTTTTTTCCATTTCAGTTGCTGGCAAAATTTAAAGAATTTTCTAAATTTCTTCAAAGGTAAAAGGATTTTGAATGTCTGCTTTTTAATTGTAATTCAAAACCCCTGTTCAATCCTGAAACCTAAGGCAGAAAGTTTCTAGCTACGGTATGTAAAACTTTTGATATTTACCTGAAAATGCAGATAAGACAGAAGCTACAAATAGAGGTTGAATTCAGGCACACCTAGAC
Source organism: Rhabdophis nuchalis (assembly GCA_039707465.1). Taxonomy (NCBI): domain Eukaryota; kingdom Metazoa; phylum Chordata; class Lepidosauria; order Squamata; family Natricidae; genus Rhabdophis; species Rhabdophis nuchalis. The sequence continues at coordinate 103,583,746 of CM077647.1, read as the reverse complement.
TTGCTAGTCACATAAAGACTACCTATTTGTTATGGATAGTAAGTATATTTTTAGTGCTATGGCACATATATGTTTAAATCTGGCAGTGAATAAATCACACAGTCCTAATTAAAGTCTAATATTCTATTTTAAATTAATTGAAGTATATATAGGTATATGTAGTAAAATATTCATATATATTTTAAAATACAGTGCAAGACCACACTCATGATGTAATTATAGCTTGGCTAACTTAGCCAGGCAGGATTCTAAGCCTTTATGCACAGCATACCCATACATTATTTTTGCTCTTTTAAAACTGACATACGACATTAATTTGTTTTTACATTTAATCTGACCTTAAAAAATCTGCTGCGTGAGGGATTTTGGGGGGAAAATAATGTAGGGAGGAAGACAAGGATTCTGGGAGAAGGGTCTTTATTATATGTGTAATAATCACACATATAAAAATGTGGCATAAATATATGCTTGGAAGGGGGTGGGCTGTAGAATCTTGACAGAAACATCTAGAATATACTGAAAGAAAAAAGGATTAAAATCCAGTTCCTCTCCTACCAGCCAAAATTTTGATTGCACCTCATCCCAGGCAAAAATCAGCTATGTTAAGTAGTTATTGTCTGGTGCTACTTAAATATCATGTCATCTCCAAATACCGTAACATTTAAGAATGAAACATTGCACAACCTTATTATTATGTTTTATTAAAGTATACTTCCTTTAAGTTAATACTTTTTAAAAAGTAATTTGGTCAGGTAGAATTACAAATTGAGATTTGTAAATGTACAAATGGCTCATATATGGACATTTTCTCTTTGAATATGAATTGCGCAGCTCTGATTATAATGTAACTTCTTGCAAGAAACAAAACTTTAGCAGTTCTGTTTGATAAATTATTCTATCAAAATGTGTTACACTATTGATGTTCCATGCTATGTCCCACATCATACCTATTCACCTAGCTGGGAACGTGGCCGAGCCATGTGCCTGCAGCTGAAATCACAGGAAGACAGGTGTTTTGCAAGAAGCAGGAAGAGGCACCAAGCAGAAATGAAAGAAGAAATGCACTATGCTAATAAGCAGCTGATGATGGTATGATTCCTCATGATTCCCATGTGACTGTAGACAACAAGGCAATTGTACCTGATCTGTATGTCTGCTGTATGACTCATAAATCTTAAATTATTTTTCCTTTCTTGACTACCATTTGGCTATTGTGATTATCTGGCTGAAGGAGTTCAAGCCTATGCAAAACAATAATAAAAACAGTGCATCACTTTGGTATATATTGCAATTATACGAGCTGTCTTGAGTTGACTTTAAAGCTTGGTTTCTACAGTCCCATTGAATACTTAAAAAAGATTTTTAATGTCATGTTGACTTTGTATAGTGCCAGGCATTCACAGATACATATATGTAGGCATTCCTGTAGTCAATTTAGGTGTACTCAGACTGATCTATCTAGGCCTTCACTCTTGGGTGACTATTCTATTTATGAGCAATTGCTGTTTTTAGTCTCTAGTGTTGATCCCAGTGCCTTTCTGAGCTGACTCATGTACAAGTTCATAATGGTCCAATACCTTGGTGACTATAATACCTGACTAAGTCTTTCCATGTTTTGGGAGGCAGGCTATTGGCTAGTAGTTGGTGGTAGTGTTCCTTTTCAAGATCAGCACTGTCCTTCCTTGGATTAGCCAGTATATACACATACACAGCCAGTATATATAGACATATGCACCAGAAGTAGGTTGCCAATTTTTTTACTACCGGTTTCGGCACGCTCCTGCGTGAGCTCCCATGCATGCTGCAACGTGTGCTCCTGCAAGCGCATGACAGTTCTGCACATGTGCAGAAGTGTCCAGGTGGGTGGGCAGAGTCTCCCACCACCGCTACTACCAGCTCAGCAGATCCGGGATGAAAAGGCAGCAACCCACCTCTGATATATACACAAATACAAATTTTGTTCATTAGATTTTTTTTTGTTCCTCAATTATCAAACAACTTTAGGTGGTTTACTGTGATTAAAACAATAATAAAAATTATAAGAACTATTGAACCTTTAGGAATATTACACTCTACTACAAAACTGCTTAAATTGCCAGGTTTTCCTAGAGTTATGATGAAATGGATCTTTCAAATCTTTGAGGCATGTTTAGCTACAGCTACAGAAGCGTATATCCTACGTTTCCTAAAGTGACGATATTTTATACCTGGAGTTGGATTGCTCTACCAGCTCTTACAAGCCAGAAAGAAATTACAGGAGAAAAATGGTTCTGAATGTAACCAAGTTCTAATACACATAGGATTTTATAGGAAAACTATCACATTTAATTGTATCTGACCAGTGAGCTTATAGAACAGGGATATTTTGTGGCCACTAATGAATATTTTTATTTATTAATCTGGAGAGGTGGGCGAAGCGCGGCCTTAGGGTTTTTTTAGCTTTTAGATTACTGTCTATTTTAGGGGGTACCAGGAGGGGGGAGGGTATAAACAGTTAGGAAGAGAGGGCCAGGCCAGCAGTCGACGGAGGGCAGCGGAAGGATCCGTGAGGGGGGGGGGAAACGCGAGTCGTCCCTAGGGAGGGCATTTCCATCCCGACGGTCGTGGGGAGAGGCAGGTCCGAGGGGAGGCAAGTTCCATCCTCCCGGTTGGGGGCACGTAGCCGTTGGTTGCATACGGTTAGGTGTCACAACCCCTGCAGGCTGGGTGGTCAGGGAATACAGAGCCAGGGCCTGAGGCTGATGTTCTGTAATGCCAGGTCCGTTGTCAACAAAGCCCCCCTCATTTATGACCTCCTGTCAGAGGGGGAGCCGGACCTGGCAGGAATAGCGGAGACCTGGTTGGGCCACGAGGGTGGACTCCCCCTCGTTGAAATGTGCCCACCAGGTTACCGCGCTTTTCATCAGCCTCGGGCCCTAAGCAGGGGTGGTGGGGTAGCGGTTATTGTAAAGGAAGGTCTTGAGCCGAGAGAGACCGTTGTGCCTCAGACCACCGGTTGTGAGTCCCTCTGTGTGAAGTGGGGCCTAGGGAGGCAGTTGGGCTTGCTGGTTGTATACCTGGCTCCCCGCTATGTAGCAGCAGCCCTGCCCGAGCTCCTGGAGGTGATCGCTACGGTGGCAGTTGAGACCCCCAGACTTTTAGTCATGGGGGACTTTAACTTGCCATCGGTGGGCGAATCATCCGAGGTAGCTCGGAAGTTCATGGCTTCCATGACGGCCATGGACCTGACCCAATTAATTCAAGGCCCCACTCACGAGGGTGGACATACACCAGATCTCATCTTTGTCTCTGGCCAATGGAAGAGTGATCTGGGTATAGGGGATATAGTCATCACGCCCTTGTCATGGTCAGATCACTCACTTCTCCGGCTCGACTTTCCAACCGCTACTCCCCTCCGCGGGGAGGCGGAACCTGAGTCACCAATTTGGTTCCGCCCCAGGCGCCTGATGGACCCTGATGGGTTCCAGGCAGCGCTTGGGCCACTTCCTGTACCCCCCGATGGAGGACCTCGTGGCCGCATGGAATATTGCGACCACGGGAGCCTTGGATCGGGTCGTGCCCTTGCGGCCTCTCTTGCGGCGGCAAGCCACCCTGGATCCATGGTTTACCGAGGAGCTGAGGGTGATGAAACGCCACAAGAGATGCCTAGAGAGAAGATGGAGGTCTACCCGATCTGAATCTGACCAGACACAGGTAAGAGCCCATTTACGGACTTACATTGTGGCGCTGAGAGTGGCCAAACGTCATCATTGTGCCACTCTCATAGCATCCGCAGACAACCGCCCTGCCGCCCTGTTTAGGGTAACCCGCTCCCTCCTTCAACAGAGGGTGCAGGAAGCCCCGCTACAGGGTAGAGCAGAGGAATTTGTGACTTTTCTGCAGGAGATATGGACAGGTTACGTGGGCGACTGCGAGCCACCACATGTTTATTGGACCCGTGTCCCTCCTGGCTTGTACTGGCATCCTGGGAGGTGACACGAGGCTGGCTCCAAGAGGTTGTCAACGCATCCTTAAGTGAAGGTTCCTTGCCTGCCTCCCTAAAAGAGGCTATGGTGAGGCCCCTCCTTAAGAAGCCCTCTTTGGATCCAGCTTTATTAACCAACTATCGTCCAGTCTCCAACCTTCCCTTTTTGGCGAAGGTTGTCTAGAGTGTGGTGGCACAACAGTTTCCCCGTCACCTGGAGGAAGTTGACTATCTAGACCCGCGCCAGTCCGGCTTTCGGCCCGGGCATAGCACCGAGACGGCATTGGTCGCGTTGGTCGATGATCTCTGGAGGGCCAGAGAAGGGGGTTGTTCCTCCATCCTGGTCCTATTAGACCTCTCGGCGGCTTTTGATACCATCGACCATGGTATCCTATTGCATCGGCTGGGGGGGTTGGGGGTGGGAGGCACCGTTTTACGGTGGTTCTCCTCCTACCTCTCTGGCCGATCGCAATTTGTGTTGACAGGAGAGCAGAGGTCGACCTCGAGACCCCTCACATGTGGGGTGCCTCAGGGGTCGGTCCTCTCGCCTCTCCTGTTTAACACATATATGAAGCCGCTGGGTGAGATCATCCGTGGTTTTGGGGTAGAGTATCATCTCTACGCTGATGATACTCAGCTGTATATATCTACCCCAAACCACCCCAACGATGCCGTAGCGGTGATGTGCCAGTCCCTGGAAGCCGTACGGATCTGGATGGGAAGAAACGGACTCAAGCTCAACCCGACCAAGACCGAGTGGCTGGGGTTTCCGGCTGCCCGATTCAACCAGCTGACTCCATCGCTGGCCATTGGGGGCGAACATCTTGCCCCAGTGGATGGGGCGCGCAACTTGGGTGTCCTCCTGGATGCCCGGCTGTCCATGGAAGATCAAGTGACAGCCGTGGCCAGGAGGGCGTTCTACCAGGTTCGCCTGGTTCGCCAGTTGCGCCCCCTATTGGATTGGGACGCCCTTCGCACAGTCACTCATGCTCTCGTGACATCCCGACTGGACTATTGTAACTCTCTCTACATGGGGCTCCCCTTGAGGTGCACTCGGAGACTTCAGCTAGTCCAGAATGTAGCCGCGCGAGCAATTATGGGAACCGCAAGGTTTACCCACGTAACACTGCTCTTGCGCGAGCTGCACTGGCTGCCTGTCATCTTCCGGGTGCACTTCAAGGTTCTAGTTATCATCTTTAAAGCGCTCCATGGCTCGGGACCTAGCTATCTGCAGGATCGGATCCTGCCTCATACATCCACACGGCCGATTCGCTCCCACAGAGAGGGACTTCTCCGGGTGCCGTCCACTAGACTTTGTCAGCGGGCGACGCCCAGGGGAAGGGCTCTCTCTGTGGCGGGCCCAGCCCTCTGGAACGACCTTCCCCCCGACATTAGAACAACCACGGACCTCCGCTCCTTCCGTCTAAAACTAAAAACATATCAGTTCTCCTTGGCCGGCCTAGGGTAGTCTCTCTTCGATGGGGTTGCTAGAAATTTTAGATGGGGATTTTAGCAATTTTTAACTGGATTTTTAGCGCAGGGATAAGGTTTAATTTGTTTTTAATTATATGTGTGTATTTATTGTTTTATTTGCCCTGTGCACCACTCCGAGTCCCTTCGGGGAGAGGGAGCGGTCAACAAATTAAATTTTATTATTATTATTATTATTATTATTATTATTATTATTATTATTATTATTATTATTATTATTATTATTTATTTGTATGGTGATATTTTGGATCAGTTTAGTTTCTGAGCGGCCTTGAAAAACTCCATGCAAAGAAAATTCAGTAGCTCAAGTGGAAAGTCACTGGGACAAGAATGATCATGAGAAGGATTTCCCAATCCAGTGAAGAACATAATTAACACATAGATAGATATGTGCAATGATTATCTTGGTTACAGTTGTTTTCTGCATGTTAAGGTGCCAAGACCTGAAGAATCCTCAAATGATGTACAAATTTTAACTGGAAAAGTGCAATGAGAATTAAGGATAGTAAATCCATATGTCTAAAAGAATGGGGTGGATTTTATTTAGTTCTGCTTGGATCCTTAGGTACTTTAGGGAGGTAGATACAAATACAGTCAAACTCAACTATAAGTTTAACTTGTTATAACTGTCATAAAAAGCACAAGAATGTTGAGATAACAGGAGAATAGTAGACAATCAATGATTTAACAGTTTGATTGTAGAATTTGTAGCAAGGATGATTGTTAATATCTTTTTTTACAGCTTCGACAGGCAGCTTTAAAGCATCTCTTAAGTACTGAACACCTGCAATACCAGCTGGAATTAAACCATTTGGGAATGTCATTCTATGCTGAAAGGCTTTGAGAATCTCAAACATATATAACAGTTTGGGCTGTAATAAGTAGGGTAGGTATTTTCATGCAGTACTCTTTATCTAGAAAGAGTGCTTTCCTCAATATCAATTAAATATCATTTAAAATTATAAAGAGAAAGATAATTTTTTTTATTTCTTTTGACAGATGGTAAAATTGCACATTTGTCTTTGACTGAATTACATAAAGCAATGGAAAATCAATGTAATTCAGGCTAAAACAAAATAAGTTGCAAAATGGAACATATTCCAAGAAATTAAGCACTAGAGGAAGAGAGTAAAGTGAAATAAAATGTAAAAATTGGTTTAATTTTCCCAATGAAATAAATGAATTACAGAAATATTTAAATATAATTGAATTTTCTCTTGGGTGAGGATAATATTGGGGGGTGGGGGAAGTCAACATAGCATAAAGTCTTTCATTTCTGATGGCCAGTGATGGAGTAAACTGATTGTACCAGGACGCCGGGAACCACAGCCACTCGGTCTTGGATGGATTGAGTCAGAGTTTGTTACTTCCCATCCAGACCCGTACGGCCTCCACACACTGGGACATCACTTCAACGGCATCGTTGGGGTGGTTTGGGATAGATATGTACAGCTGTGTATCATTAGCATACAGGTGGTATTCCACCCCAAAACCACGGATGATCTCGCCCAGCGGCTTTATGTATGTGTTGAACAGGAGTGGCGAGAGGACTGACCCCTGAGGCACCCCGCATGTGAGGTGTCTCGAGGCCGACCTCTGCCCTCCTGCCAACACAAATTGCAATCGACCAGAGAGGTAGGAGGAGAACCACCATAAAATGGTGCCCCTCACCCCCAATCCCTCCAGTTGATGCAACAGGATACCATGGTCGATGGTATCAAAAGCCGCTGAGAGGTTTAATAGGACCAGAATGGAGAAACAACCCCCATCCCTGGCCCTTCACCAACGCGACCAATGCTGTCTCGATGCTGTGCCCGGGCCGGAAGCCAGAGTGGCGCAGGTCTAGATAATCAATTTCCTCCAGGTGACGGGGGAACTGTTGAGCCACCACACTCTCTACAACCTTTGCCCAAAAGTTAAGGTTGGAGACTGGACAATAATTTACTAACAATGCTGGATCCAGGGAAGGCTTCTTGAGGAGGGGTCTCACCACCGCCTCTTTCAGTGCAGCTGGCAAGAACCCCTCACTCAGCGAAGCATTCACTACTTCCTCGAGCCAGCCTAGTGTGACCTCCCAGGATGCCAGTACAAGCCAGGAGGGACACAGGTCCAATAAACATGTGGTGGCTCTCAGTCGCCTTCGTAACCTGTCCATATCCTCAGAAGTAACAAAGTCGAACTCATCCATGAAACTGTCTCAAGACCTGCCTGATAATCCCTCCAGACCACTCTCAGTGGAGGCCAACTCGCTCCGAATCTGAGCGATTTTATCCTGCAGATACTCTCCAAATTCCTCTGTTCTGCCCTGCAGAGGGGCTTCCTGCGGCCTCTGTTGAAGGAGGGAGCGAGTCACCCCAAACAAGGCGGCAGGGCGGTTATCTGCGGATGCGATAAGAGTGGCACAGTGATGATGTTTGGCCACTGTTATCGCCACTAGGTATGTCCTCAAATGGGATCTAACCTGTGTTCGGTCAGATTCAGACCGTGTGGCCCTCCATCTCCTCTCTAGGTGTCTCTTGTGGTGTTTCATCACCCTCAGCTCCTCGGAAAACCAAGGAGCCTGGGTGGCTCGACGCAGCATGAGAGGCCGCAAGGGCGCGATCCGGTCCAAGACCCCCGTGGCCGCAATAAACCATGCAGCCACTAGGTCTTCAGTCGGGGCACGGGGCAGGGTCGCAGGTAATGGCCCAAGCTCCATCTGAAACCTTTTGGGTTCCATTAGGCGCCTGAGGCGGAACCATATAGGTATTTCAGGTTCCGCCGCCCCGCAATGTGGTATAGTGGTAGGAAAGTCGAGTCGGAGAAGTGAGTGATCCGACCATGACGGGTATGGTAGCTAAATCCCCTACACCAAGATCACTCATCCACTGGCCAGAGACAAAAATTAGATCCAGTGTGTGTCCACCCTCATGAGTGGGACCCTGAATTACCTGGGTCAAGTCCATGGCCGTCATGGAGGCCATGAACTCCTGAGCTGCCTCGGACATCTCGCCCGCCGATGGCAGGTTGAAATCCCCCATGACTAAAAGTCTGGGGGTCCCAACCGCCACCTCGGCGATCACCTCGAGGAGCTCGGGCAGGGCTGCTGATATGTAGAGGGGAGCCAGGTACACAATCAGCAAGCCCAACTGCCTCCCTAGGCCCCACTTCATGTAGAGGGACTCACAACCGGTGGTCTGTAGCACAGTGGTCTCTCTCGGCTCAAGACCCTTCTAGACTACTGTAAGAATAAAGACATATCATGCACTAGAATTTATGACGAATACTATGCAAATGACTTTACTATCCATTGCTAATGGTATTAATTCTTCTGATGGCTGTTCTCTCACCATCAAGCTTTTATTGTATCTGTGTGGTAAGTCCCTTTCCTACATTTAGAATGAACTATAGGAAGAGGTCCAATATTAATGCCTTATAGTTAGACAAGAAAAGAAAAAAAATGAAGGAAAGCTGAATATACACAATCATTGTTTTGTTTTGGTACAGTAGCAGTGCATTCATCTCCCAGTCTTTTTTTTTTCTTTCCAACACCATCTCAAACATATAAAATTGGAAGAAAAAGAATAACAAAAATAATTTCATTCTGATGCAAGTATGGAGGGATACAGTTCTTTACTTTTTTTCCATAATCAAATCAATTTTTAAAACTATATCATTTTCCATTACCAAGAAAACTGCAGAGACATACCTGCATAGTCACCCTGAGACAACAATGATCAAAGCCCATCAAAATGGAAAAGGTTTATTACATACAATTGCGTTTTAATAAAATCAAAAAGCACACTGTGGGATAAAAGTTGTGCAAATGCTTTCCAGTCTTAAAAATATTTTTTTGTTTACATGCTCATCAAAATTGAATTGGGACACTTTTTTTTTTTAAACTGTAAAGACATTGTATTCTCTTATATCAGTGGCACAGTGGTTAGAGTGCAGTACTGCAGGCTATTTCTGCTGATTGCCGGCTGCCTGCAATTTGGCAGTTCAAATTCCACCAAGCTCAAGCTTGACTCAACCTTCCATCCTTCCGAGGTGGATAAAATGAGGATCCAATGCTCTGTAAATTGCTTAGAGAGGGCTGTAAAGCACTGTAAAGCAGTATATAAGTCTAAGTCTTATTGCTATTATTATATTATCAATAAACTTAATTTCCAAATACTTGATAGGCCTCAAAAACATACTGCAATGCTTTTCCCCCTTTAATAAAATTTCTATATTTTTTTTTGGGGGGGGGTTTGTGTCACTTTGGATGAACTTCAGTAATTTATTAATTTTGTTTAATTGCCATTTCTCTGAAAGGACATTGATGATTTAGATTTTCATATAAAAAATGAGATGTGTGTTTATTTTAAGAAAATAACTATTTTCCTTTTTTATCATTTAGAACTTTATAGCAATTTCATTCACAATTCTTTAAATTATATTTAACTTCTATTATTTCATGAAATATATGCATTCACTGAAATACATTAAATATTTCATCACATTGCCAAATATGGTGACATATTACAATTCATATAAGTAATCCATATTTTAAAATGTCCATTGTCTACAATGTATGTGTAAACCTAATATATATCTACTAACTACAACTGGGTCAATTTGAAGAAAGCTGCTGAAGATTAAACTTCTACATGCAGTGAAGGATTCTGTCTTCTAAGTAGGCATAGATATTAACTAAACAGCATGCAGTACATCATTCTGATATAAATCAGTTTGTTAATGAAATCTGTGCCTAGACATGATCTCAGCACTGACAGCCACATCCTATTCTTTAACAAGAAACTGCATTGGTTTACAGTGAATCACCTAATATGCCCACAAGATTCAGGTACTATATTTCTTTTACAGTGAACCATTCTTTTTCTTTTTAAATGAGCAATTGATACTAAAAAGTAACATTTGTGATTAGTTTGATGTAATTTATACCATATGTAATTCCTTTTCCAAAGAAATTCAGGAAAACAAGGATGAAGTCCGACAGAAATTTGCTGATTTATAACTTATAGGCAGAAGTTCCTGTGCTGTTTAAATTACTGTCACATGATCTAGTAAAGACAATTTCTCCATTCAGAGTTTAAGCACTCCATTCACAGCTTCCAGGATATTTCAATTTATTCAATTTATTCAATTTATATCCCGCCCTTCTCCGCGAGGACCCAGGGCGGCGCACAGGAATTTAAAACAATATACAAAATAGTACCAATTATAATTTAAAAACTTATTAAATGACAAAAACCTGCGCTAAAACCAGATTCAATCCCCCATTTAAATTGTAAACTATCCCTCCCCTCCTCCCTGGAACCCCCTAAAAGCCAAATTAAGAATTTTGTTCAAACACCCCTAGAACTGCGACCCGCCCACCTCTCTTGATACAGAATCCCTCATCAAGGTGGGCCCTCGTTGACGCGGAGGGCCATACCTGCGAGTAGGGGGACTCCCGCAGTAGAAAAGGTCTGCCTTAGAGTACTTCATGGTGAATGTCATAAATATGATATATATAAATATGTATAAATATATTCATTATTCAGCTGGTACAAATCCTTGAACATTGTCTTTAGAAAAGTTTGGTTTAATAATTCAAATTGCTCTTTCATTCCACTTTGTAATTCCTTGACCTAAAAACCAGTTCTTTATGTTATCATATTAGCAATCTGCAGCTTTGAAAGCATTACAAGGCATGAGAGCTGGAAGTAATCTACACAGGGCAACACAGGTCCCAACTTCTAAAGGAAAAGAATTAAGCCAGTTTTATGGCATATAAATAATATTGAAGGAATGAATTGTACTTTGCTCCATCATTGACTATTGTAATTTCTAATATGGAGAGCACAGATTTGTGTCACCTGGATATGCATATATCTTGTGTAGGAAATGATAAATGCCAAAGTACATCTGACCTAATAAAAACTGTCTTTGAAAGTTCAAACTGTATAACTTATGCATAAAAGTTGCATAAAAGTCATAAAAGCAATCATACCACTGACCAGAAGAACACAGAATAAAAACCAATTCAAAGCAGGGAACAGAACAGCCCTTGAAAGTATAAAGAAAGATATAAAGAAAATAAAGTATAAAGAAAATAAAGCAGTGTTCATCAAATTCAAGGCCCGGGGCTGGATCCGGCCTGAAGGGTGCTTAGAACTGGCCCCTGGAAACAGTGGAGAACCAGCCTGCAGTGTTTCTGCCAGCAAAAACATAGCTTGGGATGGACACGGGCAGCCCTCCTGAGCTACATTTTCTCTGGCAAAGGGTTGTAGGAGGCCATTGCAACCAAAAATGAAGCTAGGGACTCTGTTTTCACTGGCAGAGTGCTTGGGCCACCACAGGCAATGGCATCCTGCAACCCTCTGCCACAAAAAATGTAGCTCAGGAGGGCTGCTCACGGCACCCCCAGAGCTATGTTTTTGCTGGCAGAAGCACTTTAGGCATGTCCTTCACTGTTTTCAGGGCAGCCCCACGAGCCAGTTCTAAGCACCCTTCAGGCCAGATCTGGGCCCCAGGCCTTGAACTTGACAACCCTGCCTGCCTTAGATGCTGTACTATTTTTGTGCTTCTTCATGATTTAATGATCTGATTTAATCCTCCCGTCAGTGCAACTGCACTGGTAGTGCAGCTGCCTCATTGTCCTGATTTTTTTTTACTGGCTCTGTGAGAATTGCCCCCCCCCCAAACAACCTATACCTTAGAAAATACATTTTATATTATCAAAGCTCTGCTAAAATGAAAAAAAAAAACCTGCAAGAGTGTTTATCCTCTAGGAACCATTCTACAATACAGGTCCTGTTCTCTGCCATCTCATAAACAAGCTGGAATACACATGCATAAATGTTCAACTAGAGATTCAAAGTTTCATAAACTGCTTAACTTTGAAGGCTAGTTCATTAACAGAAAGGTCTTCGTGTTCAAGCCCATGAATGAACAAATGTGTTAAAGGGAAAAGGGAAAAGCACAGTTTGAAGGCTTCCTATCTCTGCAAATTCCAAAGCAGACAGCTCACAACAAACAGCTGAAACAAAGGTAGATAATCTATATAAATAAAAATGTAAAATAGTTTGTACAAAGCCACTAATCCCAAAAACTACTGTACCGATTTACACCAAATTTTGATACAATGTTCCCAAGGACTTCCGATAATAGAATACGTACTTATTTTGTGGCTAGCACAGGTGTGTCATGTGCAAGGTACACAAATGTAAAATGTACCCACTGATCAGGTTTTCACCTCCCTGTAGGTCCGCCCCTCTGGCTAGTTTAGTTAGTTAGTTTATTCAATTTGTATACCGCCCTATCTCCCAAAATGGGACTCAGGGCGGTGCACAGGAACTATAAAAATAAATATTACATCCATATAAATACAAACAGTTACAATGATTAAAACGAAGATTAAATAAATTTGACCCATGCTAAGAACATTGGTTAAAAACCCAACTAAAATAATAAAATAGCTATACTAGTTATGCCAGGCCGGCCAAATGAAAAAAGTAAGTTTTTAATGCCCGACGGAAGAGGCGAAGGTCTGAGATTGTATGGAGGTCTAGGGGCAGGTCATTCCAGAGGGCAGGACATGCCACAGAGAAGGCTCTTCCCCTGGGAGTCGCCAGCTGGCATTGTCCAGCAGACGGCAACCTAAGGAGGCCCTCCCTGTGGGAGCGGACAGGTCAAATGGAGGTATGTGGTAGTAGGCGTTCCTGCAAGTAACCCGGCCTGATGCCATGGAGCACTTTAAAGATGGTCACCAAGACCTTGAAACGTACCCGGAAGGCAACAGGCAGCCAGTGCAGCTTGCGCAGGAGAGGTGTTATATAGGAGTATTTTGAAACTCCCAAGATCCCCCACGCAGCCGCATTCTGCACTAACTGGAGCCTCCGGGTGCATCTCAAGGGAAGCCCCATGTAGACAGCATTGCAGTAGTCCAGGCGAGAAATGACAAGAGCTTGATTGACCGTGTGTAGGGCGTCACGATCCAGAAAGGGGCGCAACTGGCGTATCAGGTAGACCTGATAGAAGGCCCCCCTGGCTACAGTCAGATGGTCATCCAAGGACAGCCACGAATCCAGGAGGACACCCAAGTTGCGAGCCCTTTCTGCGGGGGCTAATGACTCACCCCCGATAGCCAGAGATGGAACTAACTGGCTATGTCGTGGCGCTGGAAACCACAGCCACTCGGTCTTGGACGGGTTGAGTCGGAGCCCGTTTCTTCCCATCCAGACTCGCACGGCCTCCAAGCACCGGGACATCACGTCGGTGGCATCGTTGGGGTGGTTAGGGGTAGAGATGTACAGATGGGTGTCATCAGCGTACAGATGGAACTCTACCCCAAAACCACGGATGATCTCGCCCAGCGGCTTCATGTAGATGTTAAACAGGAGGGGTAAGAGGACTGACCCCTGAGGCACCCCACATATAAGGGGCCTTGACGTCGACCTCTGCCCCCCTGCCAACACAAATTGCGACCGGTCGGAGAGGTAGAAGGAGAACCACTGCAAAACGGTGCCTCCCAACCCCAGCCCCTCCAGCCGGTGCAATAGGATACCATGGTCGATGGTATCGAAAGCCGCTGAAAGGTCTAACAGGACCAGGATAGAGGAACAACCTCTATCCCGGGCCCTCCAGAGATCATCTACCAATGCGACCAATGCCATCTCGGTGCTGTACCCAGGTCGGAAGCCGGACTGGTGCAAGTCTAGATAGGCAGTTTCCTCCAGGTGCTGGGGGAACTGTTGTGCCACCACACTATCAACAACCTTCGCCAAAAAGCGAAGGTTGGAGACCGGACGGTAGTTGGATAACACAGCTGGGTCCAGGGAGGGCGTCTTGAGGAGGGGCCTCACCACCGCCTCTTTCAAGACGGTTGGCAGGGACCCCTCACTCAAGGAAGTGTTAACAATCTCCTGGCGCCAGCCTTGTGTAACCTCCCAGGAGGCCAGTACTAGCCAGGAGGGACATGGGTCCAATAAACATGTGGTGGCATTCAGCTGCCCCAGTATCCTGTCCATGCCTTCAGGAGTCACAGAATCAAACTCAGCCCAAATAATGGTCTCAAGACCTGTCCTTGTCATCTCATCCGAACCAACCCAATTGGAGGTTAACTCGCCCCAGGTCTGAGCGATTTTATCCTGCAGATAACATCCAAATTCCTCTGCACGACCCTGCAAGGGAGCTTCCCGTGGCCTCTGTTGAAGGAGGGAGTGGGTCACTCTAAACAGGGCAGCAGGGCGGTTATCTGTGGATGCGATGAGAGAGGCGAGGTGATCCCGCTTCGCCACTCTCATCACCACAAGGTAGGTTCATAAGTGCGACCTCACCCGTGTCCGGTCAGATTCGGCACGAGTGGACCTCCAAATGCTCTCTAGGCGTCTCTTCTGGCATTTCATTTCTTTCAGCTCCTCAGAGAACCAAGGAGCCAAGGTAGATCGATGCTGGGTGAGAGGCTGCAACTGCGCGATCTGATCCAGGGCCCCCACAGCCGCATTATTCCAGGCAATCACTCAGTTGGGTCGCGGGTCAGGGATTCAGGGATTGGCCCAAGCTCCGTCTGGAACCTCTCTGGGTCCATCAGGTGCCTGGGGCAGAACCATCTTAGCATTTCAGGTTCTGCCTCCCCACGGTGGGGTGCAGCGGTTGGAAAGTCGAGCTGAAGGAGAGAGTGATCTGACCATGGCAGGGGCTCGATGGCTAATTCCCTAATCCAAGAACACTCATCCACTGGCCGAAGGCAAAAATTAGGTCCAGTGTGTGTCCCCCGGTGTGTGTAGGGCCATGAATTACTTGGGTCAGGTCCATGGCTGCCATGGAGGCCATGAACTCCCGAGCCGCTTCAGATGCCTCGCCTACCGATGGCAGGTTGAAATCCCCCATGACTAAAAGCCTGGGGGTATCAACCGCCACCTCGGCGATCACATCGAGGAGCTCGGGTAGGGCTGCTGATACGTAGTGGGGAGCCAGGTACACTATCAGCAAACCCAACTGCCTCCCATGACCCCACTTCACGCAAAGGGACTCACAACCGGCTGTCTGCGGCACAGTGGTCTCCCTCGGTTCAAGACTTTCCTTAATAACAACCGTCACTCCCCCACCCCGACCTTGGGCCCGTGGCCAATGAAATGCCCGGTAACCTGGCGGGCACATTTCCACTAGGGGAACTCCCCCCTCATGGCCCAGCCAGGTCTCCGTGATACCCAGCAGGTCCGGCTCCCCTTCTGACACCAAGTCGTGGATGAGGGGGGCTTTGTTGACCATGGACCTAGTGTTGCATAACATCAGCCTAGGGCCCCGGCTCTGAGATCCCTGATCTCCTGGGTTGCAGGAGGAGCCATGGAGATCAGAGCGTGTGACCACTTGTAAACAGCGGGTGCGTCTTCCTGGGACATTATGTGGTCTCCGGCTCCCACCATATCTACCCCTCCCCTGACAATCCTGATAGTGTAGCCCTCTGTAAAATGAACCCTAGCCTCCCCCCCCATATCTGACCCTGCAGCCTCCCCGTCGAGACCATAGGCCAGCCTGGAGATGTTCCTTAGTGGGCTATTTCCCTCACCCGCAACCCTTATCCCAAGTAACCCCCCCCCCTCCCTGGGACCCCTTAAAAGCCTAAAAAAATCTAAAAAACCCCTTAATTTTTGTTTCCGGCTGCTTTCCAACTGTCGTTTTTTCAGCAACCAAATAAGCCTCCAAAATTCCACAGTGTCTGGAGGGCTAAAAGGGTCAAAACACAGAGGATAGCAAACTCCCAGGTGGCGCATATAGAGAGAGAGGGAGGGAGAAATACAGTTTAATAAAAGAGGGACTAGGGGAGACATGATAGCAGCCTTCCAATATCTCAGGGGTTGCCACAAAGAAGAGGAAGTCAAGCTATTCTCCAAAGGACCAGAGGGCAGAACAAGAAGCAATGGGTGGAAACTAATCAAGGAGAGAAGCAACTTAGAACTGAGGAGGAATTTCCTGACAGTTAGAACAATTAACCAGTGGAACAGCTTGCCTCCATAAGTTGTGAATGCCCCAACATTGCAAGTCTTCAAGAAGATGTTGGATAGCCATTTGTCTGAAATGGTATAGGGCTTCCTGCCTAGGCAGGGAGTTGGACTAGATGACCTCCAAGGTCCCTTCCAACTCTGCTATTGTATTATTGTATTACAGTAGGTAGGTAGATAGAGGGATAGATAGAGAGGGAGAAATAAGGTAGGTAGGTAGATAGGTAGGTAGATAGAGGGATAGATAGAGAGGGAGAAATAAGGTAGGTAGGTAGGTAGGTAGGTGGATAGATAGGGAGAAACATGGTAGATACGTAGGTACGTAGGTAGGTAGGGTGATAGATAGGGAGAAACATGGTAGATACGTAGGTACGTAGGTAGATAGGGTGATAGATAGGGAGAAATACAATAGGTACATAGGTGGGTAGGTAGGTAGAGGGAGAAAGGAAGAAATATAGGTAGGTAGGTAGGTAGGTAGGTGGATAGATAGAGAGGGAGAAATACAGTAGGTAGGTAGGTAGATGGGATAGATAGGGAGAATTACAGTAGGTAGATAAGTAGAAAGAGGGAGAAAGGAAGAAATACAGTAGGTAGGTACATAGAGAGATAGACAGAGAGGGAGAAAAACAGTAGGTAGGTTAGGTAGGTAGGTAGGTAGGTAGGTGGATAGATAGAGAGGGAGAAATACAGTAGGTAGGTACGTAGGTAGGGGGATAGATAGGGAGAAATATAGTAGGTAGGTAGGTAGGTGGATAGACAGAGAGAGAAATACAGTAGGTAGGTAGGTAGGTAGGTAGGTAGGTAGGTAGGTAGGTAGGTAGGTGGATAGACAGGGGGAGAAATGCAGTAGGAGGTAGGTAGATAGAGGGAGAAAGGAAGAAATACAGTAGGTAGGTAGGTAGAGGGATAGATAGAGAGGGAGAAATACAGTAGGTAGGTAGAGGGAGAAAGGACGAAATACAGTAGGTAGGTAGAGGGAGAAAGGACGAAATACAGTAGGTAGGTAGAGGGATAGATAGGGAGAAATACATTAGGTAGGTAGGTAGGTAGGTAGGTAGGTAGGTAGGTAGGTGGATAGAGAGGGAGAAATATAGTATGTATGTAGGTAGAGGGATAGATAGAGAGGGAGAAATACAGTAGGTAGGTAGGTAGATAGGGAGATTGATAGCGAGGGAGAAATACGGTAGGTAGGTAGGTAGATAGAAAGAGGGAGAAAGGAAGAAATACAGTAGGTAGGTAAGTAGAGGGATAGACAGAGAGGGAGAAATACCGTAGGTAGGTAGGTAGGTGTATAGATAGATAGGGAGAAATACAGTAGGTAGGTAGGTAGGTAGAGGAATAGAGAGAGAGGGAGAAATACGGTAGGTAGGTAGAGGGATAGAGAGGGAGAAATACAGTAGGTAGGTAGGTAGAGGGAGAAAGGAAGAAATACAGTAGGTAGGTAGGTAGAGGGATAGATAGAGAGGGAGAAATACAGTAGGTAGGCAGGCAGGCAGGTAGGTAGGTAGGTAGGTAGGTAGGTAGGTAGAGGGATAGATAGAGAGGGAGAAATACAGTAGGTAGGTAGGTTGGGGGTTATACGGTGGTTGTATGTATGTGTGCAGGTGAAGATCTACACACAGGTTGGTTGGCCATTTAACCAGACTGGGCTACAGCAACGCGTGGCCGGGTGTAGCTAGTTTTTAATACATTTAGATGGGTTTCATCCAAAAAGCTAGTGAATCAGTCTAGCTGCCATAGCTGACTTCACCAACAACTTCAGGAGATGGAAAAGAAAGAAAATATCTCAGATCAAATCAAACCTTTATTAGAGTCATAGAGAGGAAAGGGAAATCTTTGAATATGTTCTATAATTATTGTGCCAATGAGATGCAAAGGACATAGTTGAATTAGCCCTTCCATAAACATATGCTTTCCTACCATTAATTCTAGATATAATATAATCTAATAATTTTTTTCAATAAACAATTGGGATTAAACATTTTAGCAAAACTAAAAAATAATACTACATTTAATACTCCAAAAAGGAACTTTTTTTCCCTGTAAATCAATATTTTCTTGAAAATGTTATCCACTTCTTTAGTTCCAGTGTATTGTATTCAAATTTCCCCCAAAAACAAATTAAAGAATAAAATTATTTAAATTCTGTTAATTATTTGCTACATGGAAAAAGATATTGATCTTCAAATTAGTCATATGGTCTCATTAGTTTGATATCATATCATAGCAATTACAGTTATTATTAGAATCTAAATATTCTGCAGTTCTCTTGGCCCAAAAGTAAAACTATAAGTGTTTCTAGGATAAGGGTAGGGAAGAAGAAAGTGACCTTTGATGATATCTATTGAATGTTAATAAAGATAAACCACTAAGATCATTATTTGACAATAAGCGAATTAAAAATAACATTATGTAATCCAAACTCTTTGGGTGAAAAAAGCAAATACTTTAGCATCAGTGGTGTTATCTACTGAGATAGAAATTAACTCAAATGAATTGTCCATTTTCCCCTTTTGATGTTGTAGCTATCTTATCTGTATAGAAAATGCTGGTGAAAACAAAACAAAAATACTAGAAATGCCAGTGACTATAGCTGGAAACCATGGATACCCATGCAGGTATTATTCTAACTCACAAATACACAGAGTATACTTGAGACTTCCAAATCCAAAACAACAGAGATATATCAAGCAAAGTACAAGAGTCCAAACATTGTAGAAGGATCATAAACCCAATCCAAGTCCATAAAATCATGAGGTTTCAATTCAGAAGCCTGAGTAAATGAACAGTTGTTGCCAACGGAGAGGCTTGAACTTGCTGCTGTTCTTAAGCCAAAGCAACCCTGGTGTTCTCATTTGAATGAGAATGATTCCTTTCTTATGAGGAGACTTCCAGAACATCTTTGTTTTGTTTTTACTGCATGGTGAGCCCATGTAGTGTCAGTGGATAATAGCTCAGATTCCTCATCTTCTGAGATCACCAGCAGCTGTGTTTCCTGGTTATCCTGTCCTTGCAACTGCTTGGTTTGCTTGGTTCCCACATCAGAGTGTGAGTTGGCCATGGCAGAAGGGCAGCTGGATTTTAACTCTTTTTGTCATAAAAAATTATTTCCCCCATGTTATTCTTTCTGTTTTCTTTTCACTCTTTGTCCTATGGAATGTAAGAGATGAATGTATACTGTATGTGTATGTTTTTCTGTCTCTGCATTAGAGAAGGGTTGGTACCTACAACAAAGTATGTCAGCCCAGTGACTGTAGATAAAACCAAGAAATCATCTTCACGGGATGGTTGAAATTACCTTCAGAGTGGCTATAACAATAAAGTTATATGGAAGGCTTCCTAAAAATGCCCTAATTGATTCATGAGTATCGAGTCAAGTTTCAATACAAAACTAGTCATTTATTAGGAGCATCATAGGCAAAATCTGTTTGTAGTCAAGTCTATGCTTTGTTTGATTTATTGCTGAACTTTACCCCTGTTCCTCCCCTCCCCTCAGTCTGTGTCATAAAGCATATTCCCCTATAAAATGCACCCTTCCCAAGCTGGCTGCAGGAATCGACTCCAGGCAACTCCAGGCGGCAGTATGTATGGAATGCACTCCCCCTCCTTCTCTCACTATGACAACACTGGGAGTTGACATTTAATGCATCATCCAGTGAAACTGGTTAAGAAAGATTCAGAACTTATAAAAGAAAGCTTCCACAAAATATACTAGTTATCTATTTATAGTATCATAAAGATTAGCTAATTAGTTTAAAACCATCTAAAAATCTATTTTGGATTGTTAATTCTTATATTTTTTTTTATATTGAAAAAGTTTTATTGAGTTTTACAAATTTTTTGAGTAGGGTAGGGTAAGGTGAGATGAGAAAATATTTTGAGAACTTTCACGTCGAGATCGTTGGCCCCCTCCGGGGCTTCTTGACAAAACATAGATAATACATATTTCAATAGTACTACAAGGTGAAGAGAAGTGCATACATCATTGTAAATTCTAAATTCTATGCTAGCAATTGTGTACAAACATCCAAACAAAAGTTATACTGTATTAAAAAAGTCATTTTTTAGATCTAAGTCTCTTAGCAATTGTGTCTTCTTGTTCTCCTCCCTGACCCCCAGTGGGCGAGGCCGTGGCCCCCTCCGCTCCTCCAGTTTCATCCTCCAGGATAGAGGAATATTTTTTAAGAAAGGCTTCCGCCTCAGCAACTGTTTTAATCCTTACTCTTCCTCCTTCCCAGAACACCAACATCCCTTCTGGCATCACCCACTTAAACCAAATCCCCTGTTTAAACAATTTTTTAGATAAGAAGGAATATTTCCTCCTCACCTCTCTAATCTTTTTCGGGATCTGCTTCAAGATAGCGACTTCCTTTTGTTGGTACATTAACGGGCCCTCTCTCTGCGCCCTCAATATTCCCTCCCTGGTAGACCTTCTAACAAATTTAATATGTATCTCTCTGGGTAGTTCATTTATCCTGGCATATGCTGAATTTATTCTATAAACCAGGTCAATGTCCCCCCTGATCTCTTCCTTAGGTTTGTGTAAATAGTCTGCTAAAATTGTGCTCATAAGATCAGGAAGGCATTCACCAGATTCTTCCGGAATATTCTGAAATCTTAAAAAATATGACATCCTTTCAAAATCCATCCTAGACATATGACCAGTTAAATCTCCAATTTCAGTATTAACATTTTTAAGTTCTCCCTTTGCCCCAGCCAGCCCCAATTCCAACTCTTCTGTCTTCTGTGTGTTCTGCATCAATTTCTTCTGTGTCTCCAAAAGCTCTAATTTGGAACTGCAGTGGTCTTTTCTAAGCTCTTTAATTTCCAGTACCAAAGAATGTAACACTTCTTCCATAGCTGTTAATCTTGCATCTGTGTCTGGTTTTTCTGGTTGCTTTTTGGAAGCCATGGTGAGCTGTTTAAGTCAGTGCCAATAAGATGGCGTTTTTTGGGTGTGGCCGCTGGAGCAAGTCCAGAGAAAAAGTTCAAATTAAAGTTGTAGAAAGTTGTAAAATCCAGAGAGAAAAGCAAATTTCACAGTCAATTATGAAGACAAAGAAGGCACTCCAGGGAAGGAATCAATTAATCATTTATCAAAAATCCTCCATTAGTAGAGAGAGACAGTCCAGGTCACAAAGGAATGTCGGAAATTTTCCATAAAGAATAGTCATTTAAGAACAAAGGGAAGCCATCTTCCCCCGCCCAATCTGGAAGCCAGCAGGAGAAAGCAACAAAGAAAATTGTTCCATTATAGCAGGACTTAGATACATTGTAGCTAGAAACAAACCGCAAAGGACTTTCACTTCTTCAGCAAAGTCCGGATGAGAAATATCCGCTTCCTCGCGTTCAAGGAGCCATTTCCAAACGCCGCTGCTGTAAATCCGAGGGGGGGTTTAGCAAACACCCCCCTCCATCGTTTCTTTTAGTCAAAGCTGCCAGCAAAAAAAAGTCAGAGTCACTTACACTCCACCTCGCCGCCAAAGCCCCGGCAAAGCCATCCGGCTCGAACGCTCCCGCTCTCTCCAAATCAGCTATTTGTTCCCGTTCTCCGTTGGCGAAGGGAACCAAGCCCCCCGCAGCATGTCTTCTTCCTCCTAGATCGAAGACAATGAGTCCCAGGACTCGTCCGTCACCGCCAGAACCCGGAACAGGAATAGCCAGCTCATTCAAACTCAGGTCAGCACCTTTGCATACTTCTTTTTTTAACCACTTTCAGAAACAGTTAATATAAGTTAATTAAAAATTATGTGAAATTTCTACAGTTTTTTTTTATGTATATATGTATGTTTTCGTAGATTTTCATGGGTGTAGGTATGCTGGCATAGCTGGCTTCGGAGATTTTCCCGTGTATAAGGCATAGAAATGTTATTGCAACATTTCGACAAGATCTCACTTGTCATCATCAGGCAGGCTTCTGTCTGTGTGTGACTGTGACTGTCAAAGTCACAGACAGAAGCCTGCCTGATGATGACAAGTGAGATCTTGTCGAAATGTTGCAATAACATTTCTATGCCTTATACACGGGAAAATCCCCGAAGCCAGCTATGCCAGCATATATATATGTATGTATGTATGTATGTATGTATGTATGTATGTATGTATGTATGTATATATGTAAAGTTTTTAAGGGCTGATTAATAAATAAGAGACCAGGATAGATCTATTTCGAGCTTATTAGCTCTCATCAGCTGGCCATACTATCTCCACTGGGGTTTTAAAAATATTCTCTCATATATATATTTTATATATTTATATATATATTATATATATAATATAATACATTTATTATTATTATATTATATAATTTATTATTATATAATATAATAATAATAATTCTGGGTGGATTGCTCCAGCAATCCACCCAGAAACAACTTACATGCAGAAGAAAGGAAAGCTCTCTCTAACCTGAAGAAAGACAACAACATCATCATTCTCCCAGCAGATAAAGACAACGCCACAGTGGTGATGAATACATCTGATTACCACACCAAACTATCCAACCTACTCCAAGACCCTGCCTACAAACCTCTAAACAAAGACCCCACCACCTACCTGGAAAAAACCACCAAAGGCAAAATAAAAGCCTCTCCCATCAGTGAAGAGATCCAGCAAAGAATCATCCCCAGAGAGAAATCTTCCAGATGCCCCAAACTCTATGGCCTCCCCAAGATACACAAAGAAGGAACACCACTCAAACCCATAGTCAGCTCCATAGGCTCACCTCTACAGAATCTTGCCAAGTTCCTCACAAAAGAATTACAACCCTATGCAGAATCCATCAACTCACATGTACAAAATTCATTCCACTTCATAGAAACAATAAAGAAACAAAATCTACAGCCCAGCAATCTACTCATGAGTTTTGATGTCATATCCCTCTTCACCCAAGTGCCTATAAAAGAAGCTTTGACAGCTATCCAGAACAAATACAACCGCCCCCCCCAGCATATCCTGGATCTGACCAACCACTGTCTAACCAACATATACTTCATAATGGATCAAGATACAAACAGATAGAAGGAGCATCCATGGGATCACCCCTCTCACCCATCATCCCAAACTTATACATGGAACATTTTGAAACCAACGCCTTAGACAAATTTGAACACAAACCCAAACTCCGGCTCAGATATGTAGATGACACTTTTGTAATTTGGCCACATGGGAAAGAAAAACTGGACAACTTCCTCACACACCTCAACGCCCTACACCCCAAAATACAATTCACCATGGAAATAGAAGCTAATAACCAACTTCCTTTTCTAGATGTCCTAATCTACAAAAAAACCTAATGGCTCCCTGGGACACACCATCTACCAGAAAAAAACACACACCAACCGCTACCTAAATGCACAATCCCATCACCACCCTGCACAGATAAACTCTGTAGCCAAAACCCTCATATACAGAACCAAACGCCTAGCTGACAAAGACCACCTGAAAACCAAATTACACTTGTGAGCAAATGCATTAATATCCAATGGATTCCGAAAAAAACAATCACCAAACTAATCCAAAAAGAGACACCCCCCAAGAGCCAAGACAAAGAACAGGAAAATGGCATTGCCCTCCTCCCATACATCAAAGGTACCACAGACAAAATCAGCAAAATTCTCCGCAAGCACAACATCAAGACAGCCTTCAACACTGACCAAAAATAACCAATATCCTAAGGAATCCCAAAGACAAGATCCAGCTAGAAAGCCAAGGAGTCTACAAAATTCCATGTAAAATCTGCCCTGCCACTTACATAGGACAAACTAACAGAAGGATGTGCACGTATCGCAGAACATAAAAATGCATTAAAAATCATCTTAATACCTCATCTCTTTATCAACATTTCAAAACTACAGGACATGATATTGACTTTCAAGGAACTAAATTCATCTCCAAGGCTGAACAGCTGAACAAGAGAATAATCAGAGAAGCCATCGAAATAGAGAAGCAACCTAACAATATGAACAAACGTGATGACACCTCCCACCTCCCAGACATCTGAAAATCAGCACTGACCAACAGACAAGCCCTACCCTCCACCCAAGCCATTGAAATTCAAAATAAGAAGAAACATACAAATAAGACCAATCAGCATCTACCAATCATGATACAGCTGCACAGCCAATCAACCCACTCACAACAACAGTCAGCACTCCACTCCATATATATATTTGATTGTTTGATTGATATTTAAATCAAAGAATGCACTTGCTCTGTAGAACATTTGATTAATTCAATTCTTCTCACATTTGGAAAGCTTTAAAAACATGAATTCTTATTTAAGAATGGAAATTCATAGGTTAATTGAGCCTGTGAAACTCTGGGTCACTTATTGATGATTTATGTTGTACTCATGTGTTTCATAGCTGCCATTCTACTGTTGCTTTGCTTTGCATGTTACCATCCTGACATAGCAATGGTGGGAAGTGGGGATTGGAATGTGGGTGATTTGGGAGGGATTGTGTTTGAAGCAGAGCTGGCCTTAAGGTGAGGAACACAAATCAAGCACAAGATCAACAAAAGGAACATGGCAACCGGAAAGGTGTGAACAAAACAATCCAAGAACTTTCAATTGGACAGTGACTGATTACAGAGGGGGTGGACAGGGGAAAAAGAAAGTTAATCTTAACATTTTGGGGCCTAGCTGACAGATTCTGCCTGCTCTAACCTGTAAATGCTTTATTACCAATAAAGTATATTCTTGTAAGAAGAAATGAACCAGGACTCTTTCTTTGCTAATTAGTTTAAGCAGGATGGATGACACTTTGTTTTTATATTGTTTTTCATTTTATTGAGTTTTTAACCTTGTGCTTGGCTCCAAAATTGTTATTTCAAGATAGGTAAATATATAAATCAAAGAAATGAATAAAATAAAAAGTGCTAATTTGCTAACTGCAAGGATTTGTCAATGCAATCATCAGGAGTCATGAACAAAGAATTTGTGAATAGATTGGCTATTCGAAACTCTCAAGGAAAGAATATGAGATCATCCACAAGTGCTCCAGAAATCTTTTCCTTATGAAGAGACCACAAAATATCAGTATTTGGCAGGGTTAATGCTCTTGAACACAAGGGAATAGCCAGCTCATTCAAACTCAGGTCAGCACCTTTGCATACTTCTTTTTTTAACCACTTTCAGAAATTGCTTATTAACTTCTTTTCTTCAGTTCTTAGTGAAAGAAAGTTTTGACTAAAAATTTAAGAACTTTATATTAAAAAGGTAGTACTAATAGTGATAGGTACCTTGGTTGCAATCCCAAAACACTTGAAGCACCACTTGAACATCATTGGTATTGACAAATTTATCACCAGTCAATTGCAAAAGGCAGCTTTACTTTGAATAGCGTAAATCCTGCAACAATATCCATCAAATATCCCTATCTGCCTATCCCAGGTCCTTGGTAAGGACTCAATTGGTGGATAAAAATGTTGAATCCATCTGTTTGACTTTCCAATGAACCAATACGTACAGAGCTAGAGCTGATAGAGATAGAGTTAGAGATATAGAGAAAGAAATATAGACAGATATATAGACAGATATAGTAATAAGCAGCAAGAAGATGATTAAAACTTTGATTTTAGAAAGTTAAAAATGGACAAATGATCCAGATAAATTTAAAGTAAGATTTTATTTCATCATCGTTAAAGTACATATGTTGTTTTTTGTGGTAACCCTAAATGGACTTTGGCTGATGCCAGATCTGAAATGACAATGCTCTATATATTTGGTTATAGATAAGAAGTAGGATATGAGAAGAAAGGATCATTTGTATTTTAAGAATAGGTGATAAATTAACAGTAAAATTAATGATGGCAGTGTCTTTTAAAAAATATATATTTAAGATGCTCTATAGATGGCATATACCACCAGCAAGAATCTTGAAGATGTTTCCTGGGACACCTGAAGAGTGTTGGAAATCCGTGTCAGCCAGGGGCACATTCTATCATCAATGGTGAACATGTCCACAAGCCCAAAGATATTGGTGTAAGATAAAGGATTGGCTTATGGAGATCATGGGAGTTACTTTTCAACTAAAACCAGGGGTTAATTTATTGGGGATATACCCCGGTGGCATAAGGAAGATAGACTGGTATCTTTTCACACACATTACCACTGCAGCCAGAATAATATATGCACAATTTTGGAAAGGGAAGGAACTACCATCAGACCAACTAATTATCAACAAAATCTTCTGGTGTGCTGAATGTGATAGATTAACATATATTCTTAAGGGTAGACAAGAAACAACATTTGTCAAAGTTGGGAAAAATGATACGAATGGATAGAGGTAAAAAGATTATGAGATAAGCGATAGGGAAAAATGTACAGTGCAGATATGTAAATAGTAAATAAAATAAATATATGGAGCAATAACAACTATAAATAACTAAGGATTAATAAATAGATAGACAGAAAAAAACTGGAAATGTAGTAAGATGATATATGATGTTACTTTGTAACTGTATACATATAGGGGGTGAGTCTCTCCCAGTTGTATCTATGTAGGTTTGTCTTGTTAATGTCCTTTTTCTTTTTTCTTTTTTTTTGTTCTTAGTTTATAATAAAAAAATTAAAAATGCTTATGCACAACCATAATTTTGGTGACCCCCATAAGCACTGTGAAAGATATATCAAAGTCCTTGAAATATTTATATTTCTTTTTCTTTCTAACAGTTGGCAGTCAGACCATTCTCATTTCATCAACAATCTACTAGTGTTTTACAGAATAATCAGTGGGACTTCCTTTATTGACTATCAAGAGTCTGTTAGCAGGGATCACTTGGAACTAATTGCAAGCTGGCCAAAGATTTGGCAGCAGCAAGCAGGGCAGCAGCAGGCAGGGCAGTTGGGAGTTACAGAAGGGGTTAGACTGATAAATGAGATATGCCAAAGAAAGAACAGCTTATTAATAGAGATGTTATGATTATAGCTATCGGACTCAAATGTCAGGAATAGTATGTCTGATAAAAATAGAATATAGAATTTACCATTTTCAAAATGGGCTGGTAATAGGCCACATTTTTCACTGACCACTATGATATAGAGAACACAAAGAAAAAGAGACCCCTAGGCCTCTATATCATGTAAAAAATAAAAATCAAGTCAGCACTTTGATCACTGACATTTTATTTCTTTATCACATATAATATCAGATATGAAATAGAAGAAATTTATTTGGTTGGTGTAATTGTGGAGATGTAGATAAGATACAGAAATAGATAGACTGATATGTTAAAATATATAAAACGATTCTATATTTTCTTTCATAATTATATATGTACATAGGGATGCTTCCTTTATTGCCTATTGCTTATAGAAAAAAGGCAATACCCTCAAATGCCCTCTAGAGATTTTAGCCTTTCTTTCAAATAAATGCTTTCCTAGAATATATTGCAACCCCATACCCCAATGTTTTCTTTTGTTTATGCTGGTGCTGCCTCTTGTTGATAATAATTAATGATAATTTGTATCAATGAATATTGGCATATACTGTATATGATTGAAACTTTTATCTCATTTGATAATGAGGTATGACGTGTTTGCTGTAGTGCCAGTTTGTCATAACATACACATGGACATTGATGAAGACAAAGGATAATAAAGATAATAAGAGTTAAGAAAGGGTGCAACTCTAACTTATGCATACTTGTTTGGTTTTTGTTGGAGATGTGCTTTGTTGCATAGAGTAATATTTCACAGCAAAAATATAATGAGGCATATAATGTTGAGAACATCACATTTTGTAAATAGGATAATGACATGCTGACCACTATATTACCAGGGACATGTTCTCCTATTTTTTTCTTTTTCTATTTTAATAAACTTTAAATGTCTGGGGACTATGATTCAGCTAGTATAGAGTTAATGGCCTATCTTCCATTTCCCTTTGAATGCCATTATTATAAATCTCTGGCTTCAGAAAAAATCTTCCTCAGCTTGCCAACATTAGATATAACTGATGTGATAGTCTAGACTCTTTCTTTTTCAAAATATGTAAGTTGAACATTACTTTGTATGTAACTATCATAAACCACAAATACTTGTTATCAATATTGGGAACATTTGCCTAACATGTCTGAGTGGGGTTTCTTCTGAACCCTACTTAGTGGCAGCTCCTTGAGAGAAAGAGCAGACATGCAAACTGTAATCTAATTAAAACTGGCTAATCTAATTAAAAGCCTTAAAAAATCCTAAAATGCACAGAATTGCAACTATAAGAAAAAAAAGTGATGGGAGAAAAAGACTGGACTTGGAGAGAAGAGAAATTTTGCAAACCAAACATTTATTTGGATACAAAGTTTATTCTGATGAGTTCTGTGGGTAGCATGGTGAACTACAATTTCCTATGTTCTCCTGACATTGAGAAGATATCAGCATTGAGAAAGTTTTTCAGCACTGAGAAAATTTTCTTTATATAGACTGAACTGCTTGTTTTCAATATTGACTGCGTAAGTGCAGATCTGTTTGCAAGGGTATTTTTGTTCTTTGTCTTCTTCTCTATGTGTATTTATAAGGATTTATAAGGACTCCAGTCTTTACTAACTAAATAATCATGAATGAATTGAATATATACTGTATATTGAATGATCCTGAGAAAACTGGTGATTATTTTTTAAAAAAATTAATAAAATGTTTATTTTATTTTAATCAAACACAAACATAACAAAAATAATCATCCTTCATTACATCTTGAAGAAAGCATGTCAATTGATTACAAATACTTTTCGTGCATTCTTTTACTGTCATTACATATAGTTCACATTAGGTTATATATTTTAAATCAAAAATCTTTATGTATCTTACCATCAATACCACAATTCTCCTTTGAGAATTGTGGTATCATTTAATTATTTAATTAATTATTTAAACATTCTTTGCCTAAGATAATTCATACTTAAGAACATGACCACATATTTAAGGTGAACAGATTTTAAGTTTACTAAAGCGGGACACGATTGATGGGGGGGGGAGCAGCCTTTCCTGGCCCCGCAGCTTCGCTGCTGGCTTCCCTCACTGGCCGGAGGGCGTCTGGTGGGGGGCGCACAGGCCGACTCCCTCACTCCTCCCCCTCCGAGTGGGGCACCTGCAGGTGTAGGCGTCTGGTCTGGTGGGGTGGCAGAGTGGGGCCGGGCGGCCATGGGCGCTCTGCACGCACTCAGAGGCACCTCAGCCTTTGCGCCTCCCAGCAGGACAGGGGGGAGGGGTTTGGAATGTTGCCGTGCCCTCCTGCCTGCAACCGCTGCTAAAAGCGGTTAGTTCGGTGCACGGTTGAGCTCTATGCTCATTTTTGTCTCCAAGGACTCCCGCTCTCAGTATCCAACTACCAGCTGGAGCCCCGCCGCGCACAGTTCTCCTCCTCCTCCTCCGCCTGCTGCCTGCCTGGCTCCTCCCTCACTGGCCCTCCCCTTCCACCTGCCCGCCAGCCCACTCTGGCTGCCTCTTCCTGCCCACGCCTCTGAGCGCATGCAGAGTGCCCGCTGCCCCCCGACCCCTGCTGCCACCCAGGCAAAAGTCAGGACATTTTTAAGAGGTTGTAGGATGCGGGACAAATTCTTGAAATGCGGGACTGTCCCGCCAAAAGCGGGATGTCTGGTCACCTTACACATATTGGCATTCATGGGCTATTTCAAAAATCCTCCAATAACATTACACCTTTATAATATGTTCTAAATAGTGTTCAATTAGTAAAGTTTAGCCTTTTTTCCCAACTCACTTTTTAAAATTTATATCCAGATTTCTTTTACCAAAAACCAGTGTGTGTGTTTGTGCGTGTGTGCGTGCATATATATATATAATATATAATCTCTAATATCCTTTTATTATTTTTATAATTAATTATCTATTAACAAGAAATCATTTATTATTTATATCCAACATCTGCTGCTGTGGCCTAGAGGTGGAGCTCTTGCCTCCCAATCAGGAGATTGTGAGTTCAATCCTAGGTAGAGGCAGATGTAGGGTCTCCTGCTTGGGCAGGGGGTTGGACTAGATGACCTGCAATATCAAGTTTTCCTCTTCTGAGAAATTATTCATTTTTCTAAATTATTGCTTATTTTCTGCTCTGGCTTCCAGGTTTTTTTTTCTATTAGTTCAATCTTCCAAAAGGTCCCTTTTGGGGCCTCTCACGCAGATAAAACTCTCAGAGAACAGCTGCGTAACCTTGGCTAAAGAGCTTTGGAGCACGAAGTCCATAAGATTAAAGGGATAGCAAAAGCAAATGCATAATTCAAAAAAGAAGAAAAAACCCTAAGCAAGAGTTTCACTTTTTGATATTATCTTCTTGAGTAAAGTTTAGTAACAGCTAGTAGAAACTTTGTTACAGTGAAGAGAGAAATTTAGTATTTAAATTGAAAAAGTAGGAGAACAAAAAATAGAAGAAAAAAATTCGGTCTGTTTACTTTAAGAAGAAGGAAGGAAAGAAAAGGGTTGCGAGCACTCTGATCCACAGGAACTAATTACAAAGACAAAGAGGAACACTTTCCAAGATAATCGACTGCACATTAGTTTTGCCGCTTTTTCTTCTACTTAAGGGTTTAATTAAAAAAAAAAAGTTTTGAAGGCAGTCTTTCTCAAAACAGAAAAGGTTCTCACCAGATGGACATACTTCTCTTTCTGTTTCCCTTCCATTTCAGAGCCGTCCTGACTTTATCAGCATAGACTGCCTTTTGTCACCAGCTTGAAGACCTTCTCTTGGATCAATCAGGGACGTTGCAGGGTCCCTGAGATCAGCAAGACATAGTCTTCCTGTTCACTGTCTCTTTGGGACAGTTTAGGTCCATTTGGACCCCCCAGTGGCAAAAGTATCGACTGCAGTCTCAAAGCATTGAGACCACACATCTGTATTGTTGTGATGTCAGCTCTGCACCCTGAGAAAACTGAGTGATTTAAAAAAAATTGTTTACAACTATTGTTAAGTTTCACTGCGGGATTATAAATTTTATTACCTAGATGGTAAGCACTTTTATTACCCTGAACTGCAATTATCATTCCACCTTCTTTTATGGATTACAAATAGTCAGAGACTGTAATATTTTTACAATATTTTTAACTGTTTAAATACTTTTAAATACTTTGTGAATTTTTGTGGACTAACTTGTATTATCTTTGTATATATATTTTTAAAATTAACAAGCTAACATTTCATTTTCTTTACTCTCAGCTGAGATACTATTTTTTCTTTTAACCCAAGATTTTGTTTTATTTTTCAAATTGTATTCATCTGTCATTTTCAATAATGTATGGATTACAAAATAATATATATCAAGAGGGAAGCATCAGTTTAGCTGCAGGAGGGAACTAAAAGAGAACTTGAGCTCCTAAAGTAAAGGTAAAATTTCCTGACAGTGTAGACATTTGACTAGTGGAACAGCTTGACTTCAGAGGATGTGGATGCCAATAACTGGAGGTTTCTGAAAGGAGATTGGGCAGCCATTTATTCCTTCAGCACTGTTACTCCATTATTCTGGAAGACTAACATTTAAGAATAAAAACTTCACTTAAAAAAAACTTCTAAAATGTGGGAACTTTGAAAATAAACTTTTAGAATTTTTTAACATTTTGGGGAAAATCCTTTTAATAAGGTGAGAAGAAATCCAGCTGAGAGGTGGCCCACCTGAGAGGTAAGCCAATATTCCAACTTAGAGACAGGAGTGAAACAGAGCTAAGTGGCAGAGGAGCAAGTGCTCAGAGCAGCAAGTAAGAGCAGCATGGTGGACCAGCAGTGGCTGAGAGCAGGGAAATGGACCAGTTGAGCAACGGCGCTCTCAGCAGCAATTGAGAGCAGTGTGGCAGACCAGCAGCAGCTGAGCGCAGTGGAATGAATCAGTTAAGCAGAACAGAGTGCCCACATCAGCATATAGAGCCTGAAAATCCCAGCAGTGGCTAGGCAACCAAAGGCAAGAAAGCAGGTAGGAAATGCATTAGAACAAAACATTTGTGGATACAGAGGAAAGTGATAAATTTGCCTGAGTTCTTCTGTGGCTGCCTGCAGCCAAACACTACGTAACTCATCATGCCAGTGCCTCCGTTCATGGCAGAAGGCTGCATGGTGCATTGTGCCATCGCACAAGTGAGCATCCTGTCATGAGTGGTGGCACTGGTCCAACACAACACGAGCAGCCCAATCAAGCAAAAGAAATAGATTAACTCTTTGCTAATCAATTAACAAATGTATGTAGGAAACACATCACGGTAGTAATGGAAGACTTTAACTATGCACAGGAACAGTATAGGTGGTACCTTGCTCAATAGCAGTAACTATGAAAGGGATCTTGGAGTCCTAGTGGACATTCATTTAAATATGAGCCAGCAGTGTGCAGCAGCTGCCAAAAAAGCCAACACAGTTCTAGGCTGCATAAATAGAGGGATAGAATCAAGATCATGTGAAGTATTAATACCATTTTATAATACCTTGGTAAGGCCCCACTTGGAATACTGCATTCAGTTTTGGTCGCCACAAAAAGATGTGGAGACTCTAGAAAGAGTGCAGAGAAGAGCAACAAAGATGATTAGGGGACTGGATACTAAAATATGAAGAATGGTTGCAGGAACTGGGTATGTCTAGTTTAATAAAAAGAAGGACTAGGGGAGACATGATAACAGTATTCCAATATCTCAGGGGTTCCCTCCTTTACCTTTCCAAAGGTAAAGGAGGGAATTAGAGGAAAAGCTGTACCTAATTCTTACTAATAGAGAAGTGATAGAGGGATTTGATTTGCTGGAAGCTTGGGCAAAAGTGACAACATCATAATGGAATTCTATAAAATGCAAACACAACCAATAGAATATGATGCAACTAGTGTCTTAAACTTTAAAAGAACTGATTTTGACAAACTGAGAGAGAGCCTAAGAAAAATTCCATAGATTAAAAAATCCTAAAGGAGAAAACAACTCAAGAAGCATGGGAAACTCTGGAAAAAATGATAATAAAAGCTGAGTCCAGCACAATACTACTGAAAAAGAAAAACAAGAAATCCAAGAAGCATGGTTGCACAAAGAAATTGAAAGACAAAAAGTATAAGTACAAAAAATGGAAAGAGGAACACATAACTAAGGCAGAATATCATATTATGACCACTTTTCAAAGTTTTAAGCTTTGAAGCATTCCTATTATGATGTGATCAAAATTTAGATGCTATGTCAACAATAATTACTAGTTTTAGAAGTTTACTAGTTTCAGAAAGCTCATTTCTATCACTGTATTCAGATAAATCTTTCAAATATCCAAGAAGTACTGTATAATTCAAAAGATACTCTGTAAAGATGAACGGCTTCCAGCAGCACCTCATTTTGAAAGCAATAATTTCATTTAGTGGTCCTATACTACTGTGATATAATGTGTTTGAATGAATATGCTATGGATTGAAAGATGCATATTTTAATTCTTATATTTTGTTCTATAACTTAAAATAAACATATGATCCTATCCTTTTTTGACATAAATCTTTTGGAGAGGAGGTTCCATGTGTTAATTATACA
Source organism: Rhabdophis nuchalis (assembly GCA_039707465.1). Lineage (NCBI taxonomy): Eukaryota > Metazoa > Chordata > Lepidosauria > Squamata > Natricidae > Rhabdophis > Rhabdophis nuchalis. The sequence goes on along the minus strand of CM077647.1, from coordinate 103,549,842 downwards.
TTTGTTCAATCTTTTCTTTGCCTTACATTGGAAAACTTTATGAAAAATCTACTTCTCATTATTCCAGCTGACTAGGCTAATAGTGCTCTTTTTTTTCAAATTAGGAGACAGTAATGATATAGGCCACCAGAGGTGGGTTGCTCCTCAGTTCAAGCAAACCAGTAGTAGTAATTGGGCCTGGGTCTCCAAATTGGTAGTGATGGCTGGCTGGCCACGCACCTGAACTGGCCCGCTCCAATGCTCTCCCTGCTTCACCTTCGCCACGTGCATCTACAGAACTGCCTCTTCTTGCCTACACATAGGTAAGCATTTGCGCCTAGCCCCCCTTCCCTAATGGCCAGCATCTCCTAAAGTCCCACCATTGCAACTGCAGCAGAGACGGGGCAGCATGCTGAAGAGGGCAGTGGCAGCAGGAGAGGGCAGTGGGAGGAGGTGGGAGGAGAGGTCTTTACTTCTCTTGCATTGGCTGGAGCAACAGGGTACAGAATGAATGTAAACACACCAAACACGTGCAAAATCAGCGCTGGAAGCTGCTGCCTCCCAGTGCATTTTATGGCCTGGGCTTAGGCTACACCCATGGCTAGATGACCATGCCTGCTGGCCAGCTGGCATTTGGCCACACATAGCTGGCATCTGTCCATGAGTCAGTAAAGTCAGTAAAGTCTAGCAGAATCTAGGAAGCCTCAGCATATTGATAGATACGTGGCTGTAGTGTCCCAATCTCAGTAGCGCTGTTGGTGTCTGCAGGCTCTCACTTTGCTCACCAGCATGCCCCTGATGATTGGCTGCCCCCTGGCCACATTCTAGACTCCACAGCTGACGAGTGGCTGCTCCCAAGCATGCCACCACTGTGGATTGTGCTGTCATTCATAAAAAGCTAAGATCAGCTGGTGTGAGAACCAGGGAGCCGTCCAACAGCAAGAAAGACCCCTCCATGACTCTCCCTTACCACCTCCACCCCCAGGTAGTGGGAGATAGATATGGCAAGCCCTACAATGGGACTTGACACCGGATTGCATGCAGTTGCACATGGTGCCCCCATCTCACTCCAGGTTCCTCCTTTTGCATTCCATTTTCATGCCTTTGTGTAGAAGCCCTGCATAGCATCCTAGCTCTGCAGTGCGCAGCACACCTGGGCCCTGCTTGGCTGAGTGCCTCCCATCACCACAACTCAATTTACCCATTGCAAGAATTTGATGAAGCTGAGCAGCTCCTCTGCTCCACCCGAAGGCACGAAAACAGGACGCAAAAGGAGGAACCTGGGGTGGGGTGGGAGCAACATGCATGATTGCAGGTAACAAGCATGTGCATGCAATCCAGCCTCCGCAATTTCCCCCAGCCCCTACCATGCCTTGGGGTGTTTTGTGTGGTTGCAGCTGGTTCATCCTCACCCCTTGTCCTGAGCCAAGATCAGGTGAACTTTCCTCCCTCTGTCCCATCCTGCTTGCATAGTCCAATGCCTCTGTCTCGCCTTCCCTCTGTGGAGTCCCAATTTTTTTTTGCCACCACTTCAGTGGGCATGGCTGGTGATGGTGGGGATGTGACTGAGTGTACATGAGAGACATCAAGTTGGCCATGTCCACTAAGTCACATTCCCCCCACCTAGCCACATCCACAGAACTGATAGTAAATTTTTTTGAAACCTTCCCCTCCATGACACTATAAAATACAGACATAAAATGTATATAGTATTGGCATCATTGTAATAAATCTTTTAGGTACAAGTGATTTCAATCAATAATCAGCTACTCTGATTACTTGGTTTATCTTCTATCTAGCACTGAATATTTAATTAAGTAGTCTGATTCACTTTTGACAGAATGAGTTTGAGCAATAATTGCTAAATTCTGCCCAGTAAAAAATTAAAAAAATTAAATTAGATGCTATTTCTCCAGAAGAGATTATGGTAATTTCCTGAAAAATGTCTTTAACTAAACTTTTGTGAATGATATATGTTTTTAGCATGTTATTTAACCTGATCGTCTCACTCCAATAGCTGAACAAGAATAAAACAAACCAGAAAATATTGATCATCTTCTTTCTTTGTTTTTGTCAGATGTCAATAAAAGCTATCTGCTTCTTTAGCATGGCGGAAAGTCAAAGGCAGATATGAATTAGATAAAATATAGTGTGCTCCATATCCAAGGCCACACGTTTCTTCCAAATGTCCCTGTTTATTGCCATGAGAATTATAGATGTTGTGAACAGATTATTCTCTTTAACTATTTTTTTTATGACATAGATGATATAAAATGAAGCTTTTATCAATAAAACTGGCACTCAGGCATAATGTCAGATTGCTAACAAACCTTTTTCAATTACCCAATACTCAATCTTTTACTATAGATATTCGGTATGCAATTTCAACACAGTATCAATCAGGCTAATTGGTCTATAATTGAATGGATCACTCCTGTCGCTTTATTTGTAAATGATAAAGAACTCCCAATCTATTGAACTCAGACAGGAATTATTTATCAAAGTAAATAAACTGTTTAAAAGTGGGGGTGGTAGGTGTAATTGTAAAAATAAATGTCAGCTGTTAAAAAGATTTATTCAAAAACTACCTTATGACTATATTGAGAAATTTCAATTTGATCCAACAATTATTATATCACAAAATAAGCAGCAGTATTATGTATATAGTAGTGTGTTTGAATATATTCTGACGTGAGAAAAAAAGTGTCTATGAAGAAATTAAACTTGCCAGAATTTTCCACCCAACCAGTGAGAATTGTTAAACTGAAAAGTCTTTATTTGTCTCATCCAAGGGTGTCAAACGTACATCATCACAGCAGCATCACATGACATATTGGGACTCTTCCCCTTTGCGAAACCAGACCTGGTCATGGCTACATGTGACATATCCAGCCCGTGGGCAGGGAGTTTGACAGCCCTGGGCCAATCAACCTTTTGTATCATGAATGTCTGGATATCCTACTACAACTTTCTTGTTTGTTTGTTTTTTAGCTTCATACAGGAATTCTGAGTTCTTGGTCTTGGTAAGCAAATCATACACCAAGTAGCACATACAATATATGGAGAATTCATATATTTTGCTTTGAAAATTCAATTGAAAGAGGCTACATTAATTATAGTTTTCAGTACACCATTTCCAAATGCCTGCCTTAAGAAGTTAACATTTTTAAAAGAAGGGGGGTGGTGGTGGTTGTGGTGGGGAGGTAGAGAATGTTTGCAAAGCATATGCTATTGTGAACTTTAATTAACTGTAACACTGAGATGTAATATGTGTGTATAGAAAGGATCATAAGCAAAAAAGAATGAAAGGTAAATTAACTAAGGTGAATAAAGATAGTAGGCCAGCTGATACGTATCAATAATGGAAGGTGAAATGATTATGCCCAGTTACAAATAAGAAAAATATTAGTTGGGAAAGTTATCAGAAGGGGGGGGGGATGGAGGGAAAATGCGGAAATACATCTAATAATGTATAGTTAAAATTACAAGATGAGACAAAATATGGGCGCTTAATGATGTAAAAGTATGTAACAGCCTGATGAAGATAGTGGGAAGTTTAAATCCGTCTTGCATTGTGTCCCAAAAAGAGGTTGTTATTGCGGGGGGGAGGGAGGAGGAAATTCGTATAAAGGTATACCTTTAAAAGAAAAACTACTCAAAAATGTTTGTTAAGATGTATAGGTATACTTTGGATTATATTATATGTATGTTTATTTATTTTATTTATTTCTCGAATTTATATAACCGCACCAGGGGTGGGTTTCAAAATTTTTGGAACAGGTTCTGTGGCTTGCCGGCCATGTGACCGGGTGGGAGTGGCTTGCCGGCCATGTGACCGGGTGGGAGTGGCTTGCCGGCCATGTGACCGGGTGGGAGTGGCTTGCCGGCCATGTGACCGGGTGGGAGTGGCTTGCCGGCCATGTGACCGGGTGGGAGTGGCTTGCCGGCCATGTGACCGGGTGGGAATGTTAGCAGCTGCTGGAATTATGTTTGTACAACAGTGGAAAAACAGATATGAAAATGGATAAATACTACAATGTGCACATACATACATACATACACAGACAGACAGACAAACAGACAGACATAGAAATAGATATATTCATGCATCACTATAAATTTGAATGGTACATTAACCACAGCTGCATTAGTATATGGAATGCAAAATGAGAACATCCTGTTGCCATGGGAACATCCTAATCATGGTGGAATCCATGATCCCTTCAAAACTAATGAAACACTTATCACTAAATGAACTGGGTAGAAGTTCCACTAAATTGAACAGGGTTGGCTCCCCAAAGCAGCCTGAATTATTTTGTATAGCAACGTTTATTCAGTGTCCTTGCCATCTGTTTATAACAGGTCTACTAGAAATATGAAGAAATAAACAAATAAATAACAAAGATCAAATGATACCTGAGGTTTGTATAAAATAAAAAAACAAATAATGATGAATTCACACATCTACAAGAAAATAGCAGATATTGCTATTTATAACTCAATTTAGTTATTCACCAGTAGGCTTCTACCAAGTTACTTATTTAGAACAACCACAACCAAAAATGTTTTCTTTAACAAGTTCTCTCATGGACATATTGGTATAGTTTTCTTGGAAGTATTTTGCCACTGCCCTCTTCATCTCACCTTTCTAGTAAAGCCTACAATCAAGCAATTTCCTTGGCCACCCCTCCAGATATCAATCAGGACACTCTGCTTTCCATGATTGGCCAAGTGTTGAAAAGTCAACAAACTGAGTAGTCATACAAATAAATATATATATATATATATATATAAATCCCTTATAAAATCCACATTGAAATTTACAGAGGTGACATAAGGGGAATTGCGTTAGCCATCTACATTCACTCACCCAAACTCTAGCAAGAAACAGGTAATATTCTCTCTTGAATGTGCCTCATAATTTGATTTTTAATGTTTTATAACATTTTTCTAATTACAATAATCAAACTGTCAACTTGCTTTAATGTTTTCATAATTATATGTTCAACTCAACTAATTTAGTTATAATAGTTTAATTAGGAGTACAGTTCCAAAATATAGGTAGGTAAGTAAGTAGAGATAGATGGATAGATAGACATATAGATATAATTTGAACATGTCTTACTCTCCCAATTCTCAAGGATACTTCTTACTGTGTTACTATATGAATTAATTAACTTTGGTCAATAGAGCCAAATATCAACAGTACCACTACTGAAATTTCTTTTGAGAGCCAAAAGGTGTGGCCTTTTTTGTGGGAGTGGCTCAGTTGTCATGTGACCCATGGCCAACTTGGAAAATGTGGTGAAACTCACTTAACAGTTTTGCTTAGCAACCAAAATTTTGGGCTCAATTGTGGTCATAAGTTCTTTCTTTCTTTCTTTCTTTCTTTCTTTCTTTCTTTCTTTCTTTCTTTCTTTCTTTCTTTCTTTCTTTCTTTCTTTCTTCCTTTCTTCCTTACATTTCTGGCTGGTCTTTGGTCTTCTGAAGATGGTGAAAATGGATTTATGGGCACTCGTTATATATAAAGGCAGCCCATGACTCTTTGGGATGCTGGTTTGAATCCAGGAAATGACTCAGAGGATGTGATTCCTTTGAAATAACCACTGGGAGAAAAATAGATCTTTAACCTGGTTAACCAAACAGGTAGCTTGAGGTGAAAGGAAATAGGAAAATATATTATTTCCTTTCCTTCTTTCCTTACATTGCCTCCCTCCCTCCCCCTTCCTCCCTTCCTTTCTTCCTTCCCTACTACCCTCCATCCCTTTCCTTCCTTCCTTCCTTCCCTCCTACCCTCCCTCTCTCTCCTTCCTTCCCTCCCTCTTCCTTTCCTTTCCTTTCCATTCCTTTCCTTCCTTCCATTGCCTCCCTCCCCCTTCCTCCCTTCTTTCCTTCCTTCCCTCCTACCCTCCATCCCTCTTTCTTTTTCTTTCCTTCCTTCCTTCTTTCACTCCTCCCTCCCCTTTCTTTCCTTCACTCCCTCCCTCCCACCCTCCATTCATCTTTTTTCCTATTTTTCTTTCTCTTTCTCTGTTTTTTTGTCTCTTTCTCTCTCTCTCTCTGTATCTGTCTCTCTCCTCCCCCCACCCATCTGTCACTCTGTGTGTGTGTGTGTGTCTGTTTCCCTCTCTCTCTCTTTCTGTCTCTCTAAGTCTGCCTCTCTGTGCATCTGCCATTCTCTCCCTCCCCCCCCCCCGGGGAAGCAGCAGAGGGGTCAGCATGTCGGTTGCGGAGGTTATCCCGCAGCGAGCGGACAGAGGAGCCGAGCTGCAGGCGAGGAGGAGGAAGCAGCCCCTGGCCAGAGGATGGCCGAGCGCGCCTCCACCACTGCATTTTCCGGGGCATCCTGGAGAGGCCAGCATTCGACTGGGGAGGTTATCCCACAGCGGGCGGGCGAAGGACCCAAGCTGCGTGCTGCCGAAGCCGTCCGAGGCTGGGCGTGCGGCGCCCGGATGGCTTTGGCGGCACGCAGCTTGGATCCTTCGCCCGCCCGCTGCGAGATAACCTCCCCAGTCGAATGCTGGCCCCTCCAGGAAGCTCCGGAAAGTGCAAAGTGCTGCGGTGGCCGTCGGAAGGAGGTGTGGAGGCGCGTTCGCCCATCCTCTGGCCAGGGCGCTGCTCCCTCCTCCTCGCCGGCCCGGTTCCTATGAAGCCGCGGACCGGCACCGGTCCGCGGACCGGGGGTTGTGGACCCCTGCTTTAAAAGGTTAAAATGGAAGATATGTAGCCATACAAATCTTTTTTCACGGAGAAGAAAAGGAAGATAGCTGACCTTGTATTTGAGTCATACAACACTACCGGAGAGCTTAATGGAAACGGGCGGATGGGATCGCAGGGAGCTTAGTGCTGGCTAGGCGGGGGAGGGGCGTGGACCTACTTACTTCCGGGTCCACCGGTGGAAAGGGATCGCTGGGGATCGGGAAAATTGACGAAAGGGCTCGCCCGATCCCACCCGAACCCGGAGAAACCCACCTCTGAACCGCACCCTCTCCCCGAAGGGACCCGGGGCGGTGCACAGGAAGTTAAAACACACAATATAAAATATAAATAATTAAAATCAAATCAAATAAATATCCCTGTGCTAAAATTTAACAAGTTAAAACATAATTCATTTAAAATCCAATTAAAACAATTTATGATACAGACTGAAGGCTAGGTAATTAACTTAGGCCAAACCGGCCTGATGGAACAGGAGTGTCTTTAATTTCTGGCGGAAGGTGCGGAGGTCGGTGGTTGTTCTGAGGTCGGGGGGTAGGTCATTCCAGAGGGTTGGGCCCACCACAGAGAAGGCCCTTCCCCTGGGCGTCGCCCGCTGGCATTGCCTGGTGGACGGCACCCGGAGAAGTCCCTCTCTGTGGGAGCGGATCGGCCGCAGGGATGTATGAGGTAGGATGCGGTCTCGCAGGTAGCTTGGTCCCGTGCCATGGAGCGCTTTAATGATGGTGATCAGCACCTTGAAGCGCACCCGAAAGACCACAAGTAACCAGTGCAGCTCACGCAGGAGCGGTGTTACATGGGAATACCTAGACGTTCCCAAGATCGCCCGCGCATCCGCATTCTGGACCAGCTGTAGTCTTTGGGTGCACCCCAAGGGGAGCCCCATGTAGAGAGCATTACAGTAGTCTAGCCGGGATGTCACAAGCGCGTGAGTGACTGTGCGAAGGGCGTCCCGGTCCAATAAGGGACGCAACTGCCGCACCAGGCATACCTGGTGGAAAGCCCCCCTGGCCACGGCCATCACATGATCTTGCATAGACAGCCGGGTATCCAGGAGGACACCTAGGTTGCGTGCCCGATCCACGGGGGCCAGATGTTCGCCCCCTATGGCCAGTGATGGGATCAACTGATTGTACCGGGACGCCGGAAACCACAGCCACTCGGTCTTGGATGGGTTGAGCTTGAGTCTGTTGCTTCCCATCCAGATCCGTACGGCTTCCAGACATCGGGACATCATTTCAACGGCATCGTTGGGGTGGTTCGGGGTAGAAAAATACAACTGCGTGTCATCAGCGTAGATGTGGTACTCTACCCCAAAACCATGGATGATCTCACCCAGCGGCTTCATGTATGTGTTGAACAGGAGCGGCGAGAGGACCGACCCCTGAGGCACCCCACAAGTGAGGGGTCTTGTGGTTGACCTCTGCCCGCCTGCCAACACAAATTGCGATCGGCCGGAGAGGTAGGAGGAGAACCACCGTAAAACGGTGCCCCTCACCCCCAGCCCCTCCAGCCGGTGCAATAGAATACCATGGTCAATGGTATCAAAAGCCGCCGAGAGATCTAACAGGACCAGGATGGAGGAACAACCCGCATCTCTGGCCCTCCAGAGATCATCCACCAACGCGACCAATGCCATCTCAGTGCTGTGCCCGGGCCGGAAGCCGGACTGGCGCGGGTCCAGATAATCAACTTTCTCCAGGTGACGAGGAAACTGTTGTGCCACCACACTCTCAACAACCTTCGCTAGAAAATGAAGGTTGGAGACTGGACGATAGTTTTCCAACAATGCTGGGTCCAGGGAAGGCTTCTTGAGGGAAGGCTTCTCCAGGGAAGGCTTCTTGTTAAAAAAAACCCTACTATTATACATCTAGTGTCAAGAATGTTATATTTTCATATACCGTAATTGTCAAAGCATTATCTTGCAGTTCTATTTCTTCTAGCTCTTTCCTTTTTTAAGTTTTCCTGGTATTTGGCTGATAAACCTTCTTCCACATTAAATCAAAAACACAAAGTGGCTCTTACTATGCTTTGATTGGATATTTCTCTCTCCTCTTCTAAACAAAATCATCTATTTCCTTCATTTGATTGAAATTCATTGTAATACTGAGTAGCAGCAGCAGCAGCAGCAGCAGCAGAATAAATACTACTACTTTACATTGATTGAACGAACTAGGAATATGTTGCATCCAACATATATTAGCTATTAGTCATTCCTTAAGGATGTTCAACAATTGTAAACCATTGTTGTCATAGTGATGCTACTTCAAAGAGTATCATGGGTGGCATATTATTATTATCCTAGTGAGAATGAGAAAAATATTCCTAATTTGGATTTGAAGCTGGGACTAACATCATTACCAGGTGGGATCAAATAGCTCATTTGAAGTACAGGTGGAAGCAATATTGTTAAAGGAGAGTAATGTGCTATCAATTTTGATGATTATTACAGTTTGTAATTATCATCAAGTCAAGGCAAGCATTTGAATTGGAAAGATTAAACAATGGAGCATCATATCATGAAGCCCATTTTTAATAGACAAATAAGGGATTCAGAACATCTGTGAGTGTTCCTATATATTACATCAAGCACTTTTTTTTGCTAGTTTGGAAACATCCTTGAAGCGCTTAGAATGTGTACTTCAATTTTAATATTCTGATTAAATGACTTTAAAGATGTATGATTATTTACAAGTGTATAGTTATACACGTCAGTTTATAACTTCTAAATTATGTGATAGTGGTAAAGAAGTAACAAATTGTTCTACGCCAAACTATATTGAGCACCACTGAATTCAATGCCCAGAATGCCATATTTCCACATTATAAAAAGGTAAAGGTTCCTCTCGCACATTTGCGCTAGTCATTCCTGACCCTAGGTGGTGGTGCTCATCTCCGCTTCAAAGCCGAAGAGCCAGCGCTGTCCGAAGACATCTCCATGGTCATATGGCCAGCATGACTAAATGCCGAAGGCGCACGGAACACTGTTACCTTCCCACCAAAAATGATCCCTATTTTTCTATTTGCATTTTTACATGCCTTTGAACTGCTAAGTTGGCAGTAGCTGGGACAAGTAACGGGAGGTAACTCTGTTATGCAGTGCTAGGGGTTTGAACCCCGAAACTCCTGACCTTTCTGATTGAAGTCCACATTATAGTTAGAATCCAATTATAATTGATCAAAATTGTTATACCTTTTATATTAGACATATTTTATATTATATGCAAACTGTATTAGTAATTCCTAGGAGCATTCTCCCATAGTGTCAGAATGTCTAAATAGACTAATACCTTTTTTATGTGGAAGAGCTGTACTATCATCTCCAAAATGATAGAACTTCTGGGTTGACGAAGGAGGTTAACTGCAATAGATAGTGATTAAAATATAATATGAAAAGCAGCTTGTGGTGATGAACTTTCTGATTTTCCTTCTGCTAATAAACAAAATGACTGATAAATAGATAAAATTGTTGATAAAATAAAAATAAAGCAATACACTGAAATGATAGCTTTGGAAAATACTTTGGAACAATAAATAAAACTTGGAATGAAATGAAGATGTCATCTGGTTCATTTTGCACTGCTGTTTTCAGAATATTTGATGTTTCTACATTGGTAATAGTGGCCTCATTTTCAAAAATGGCTTGGTGTGGCCTCAATTTCCTTAGAAGCTCCATTTCAGGCTTATTAGCCTTCTTCAGCTGGCCATACTCCTTCTGAGGGATGACGTTAAGTCTCCTCCCTTAAAGGGGCCCTGAACAGGAGCTGTGAAAATATTCTCTCGTATGTATGCATGTATGTATGTATGTATGTATGTATGTATGTATGTATGTATGTATGTATGTATGTATGTAATTGTTTCACAACAACCTGTTATTAGGCCCCAATTAAGGGAGGAGACATACTGTTTCCTTTCCTGCCTTTCGGCTCATCACCAGAGACCATCTAGACAGCAAGCCAAGAATTACGTTGTGTAATTTTTTAGATATGTGTGTTAGGTTTTTTTTTTTAAAGATATTTTTATTTTATTTTCGATTTTCAAAGTAAATAACAACATATATACTGTTACATAGCCAACATCATATTATATTATTAAATGTTTACATCATTCCATTTTACCATCATTTCATTTTACCATCAACTCCCAGAAAACTCCCAGAGGGCTCTTCTGCTCTCCATACACCATATTTGTGCCTTATCCATCATTTTCTTTCCCCTCTCTCCTCCTCCTCCCTACCTCCTTTCTTCCCTCTGACGCCCTCCCCTTCTCTACTTCCCCTTCCTCTCTCCTTCTCCTCTCTCCCCTTTCCACTCCTCCTTTCTCTCCTCCTCTTCCCCCTCTTTGCCCTCTCTCCTTTCTCTCTCTTCTTCCATTATCTCTCTCCTCTACTCCACACTCTTCATCTCATTTACTTGGTGTATTTCGGCCTCTGAGCCAACTCTATTTTGTGTTGATGATATTTATAATTTCAGATTCAAGGTTTATCGCTTAATTTTCATATCGATTATTACAATTCTTACATCTCAATCCCGAATCTTGCCAATTGTTTTAATACCCTTTTAAGTAAAGCCTAATTGTATTACGACGTTCTATTTATAAAACCAAACAAAAAAGAACCAAAAACAGTATAGATAAATTTAAATAAATTTAAATATAAGAAGACCTAATCGGGTATCCATAAATTCTGTGCCTTCCAAGAGTAGTTATGATTCATGGGTAATCTCATTTTATTAATTTTAAATCTAACAATTTATCCTGTGATTCAATATCAATATCCATAAGTCTTATCAAGTATTCTAGCCTCAATCTATTTTTTCTTTAATAATATCTTTAATAATATCTTTAAATCCTATTTACTATTAATATCTCTGTGGAGAAGGGCGGGATATAAATGTAATAAAATGAAAAATATCCCTTATTTAATCCCCTCATATCTCTATAGATTCCATATAATTATCTAAAATTTTATGTAACTGCTGATTGATTGATCATTTACCAAGAGTAATAGTATTCTATAACCATCTTAATCGCATAATTCCCCATCTATAGATAAGCAAATATATATCATTCACTAACACATAATCTTTCTATAACCATCTAAATAGCATAGTTCCCCATCGATAGATAAACAAATATATATCATTAACAAAAACATTTACCAAGAGTATTCTATAACCATCTTAGTAGCATAATTCCCCATCTATAGATGAGCAGATATATATCATTCATTAACACATCATCTTTCTATAACCATCTAAGTAACCCAATTCCCCATCTATAGATAAACTAATATATATCATTATCAAACATAATCTTATTTTAAGCATCTATAGTTATTGCTAACAATCAATTAATTAATAATCCTTGATAGTAATTTAAACCCAGCCTAATTATTACTCATCAAGGGATAAAAGTTCCTCTTTTCAGCCGTTGTCTCTCCAAGGATGAATTAAATTTGCCTCTTTTAAAGTCCACATTCTCCATCGGCTTTTTTCCCTCTTCCCAAGTTCTTTATAAACTTCCATTGGCACATTGTGATCCTGTATAGCTGTACAATCATAGTGCTGACCAATTCTTTTCCTCAAATTTAATTTATTTTCAAATATCAAGTCTATCTCTGATGTGATTTCCTCTGTCTTTTGTTCTCTTTTTCCTTCCTTTTGCCAGTCAGGTTGAAATTCAAATTTCTGATGGGGTCTTGATCTTATCTCCTCTCCTGGATCTTCTCCCTCGTCTTCAGTTAAATCCAGTCCACAAACAGCCTCGTTTCCCTTTTCTTCTTTAATTTCTCTAATCTGTTTAATTTCTTCACTTGGTGTAATGTCGAGTATTACATGAAATTTTTTCAATTCCCTCAAGATTTCAGCCAAAAGCTCCTGATTTTCTGCAGTGTATATATCTATGTGAGTAGACATTTTGGCGAATCCGCAAACTAGGAAAACGTGGCTCCAATTACCTTGTTAACAGTTAGCTTATCTCTGTTAGTTTGTTTTTAAACAATATTTCCAGTAAATCTGTTCATATATGTCCGCCCACTGTTTTTCCAAGAGCGATACAATGTAAGAAATAGTTTAAATAGTTTCAAAGTGTTTCAGTCTTTTTTGTTGGAAGGAAAACAGAGACAAAAAAAAGATAAGATATGGTCCTTATTTAAGTTTTAAAATGCGCAATAGAGTGTCCAAATAATTATAGGATTATGGAAGTGCTTCAAGTTTCAAAGTTTTGAGTGGAATAAATCAAAAAGACAGAAAAAAAAAGAATTACAAAAGTCAGTCATAATCCAGTCCTTTTCAGCGCAAACGTAAGTAACTATTTCCTTGTTATCAGTTCAGTCGGCCATTTCAAAACATTCTGTGAACCTGAGGAATCTCACACTTCAATTTAAGTTCGCAGCTTATCTTTAAATTCAAAGTTTTGATTTTAAAAAAAGGTTTCTTAGCAGAGTGTTTCAGAGAGAAAACAAAGTACCTTCCCGGTATTTTCCAGCAGATTTTTCCCTTTGGTATTTCAAAGATTCTCCTTTGCCTTTAGTCCACCCTCCAGAAAGGGGGGGGGGGATGCGATTCGTCTCCCTTCAGAGATTTTGCTTTGTGTCGGGCAGGGATCTTGCGTGGTCCCTGCACCCAGTGAAGATTTATCTCCTAATCACCACCTCTCCGGGGCGGCTTAGATTCCTTATGGAATCATGGGGGAGGCAAATTCCAGCCGGGTCCCTGCAGTTTAGGGAGCCTGGTTGTGTCGGTTCGGGAGGCTCCGCCTTCTTCCGATATGTGTGTTAGTTTTATGAGCTGATCAATTTATTGATCAGCTCATAAAACTAACACACACACACACACACACACACACACACACATATTCCATTTATTGATCAGCTCAAAAACCTAACACACACAAACACACACACGTGTGTGTGTGTGTGTGTGTGTGTGTGTTGTATAAATTGGAATTCTTTTCAGATAAGTGTAAAATTTAAACGGAGTTGATGTAATATCTCCTAGAAATTGCTTCTTGGGTATGGAATTTGAAAATATAAAAAATAGTATAGCACAATTGTGGATGGGTGTCCCAGCCACACATATAAAGACAAACAAATATGATGTACTGATTCAAAGCATTAAACTTTGATGCAAGCAGATCTAGATTGAATGGAGGACATGTGAAAGAAAATATATTATCTAATAAGAAATTTTAAAGTCAGAAATAAACTTAGTCAAAATAATAAAATTCAAATTTTAGGAGGTCCACTATCCTTTCATTGTCATCACTGAAACATAAAACTTCCAATTTTAGATCTATAATATTTGGACAACCCATCTAAAGAGATTTTGTTTTGAGTAAAACATATAAAACAGGACTCTCTTCCAGATTTGGATTAAATATGAATCCTTAAAGCAGATCAGGAAAATTTGGAACATATTGCCATTTTTCAAAGTTGTTATTATCAATCAAAACTTTCTGTAAATCTTCAACTTGGATATGTGCTCTTGAATTGTGACATGCTGCAAATTATTATATCTGAGAAGCCATGCCAAAATTTAGTGTGTGGGGAGGAGTGTTTATTGTTTGCATAGTATGCCATGGTGAGAACATAGAGAAGAAGGAAAATGATTTCAACGATCAACATATACACCTGCCCTCAAATCAGAATTATCTTAGTTTTTACTTAGTTCACTAGCTTGACAGTATTTTCAGTACTGCTGATTTCTGATAGTTTCCTAACAGCTGCTATACTTTGCTCTTGATGATCTAAAACAATTCAAATATCTCAAGAAGATATGTAAAGAACCCAATATCAGGAAAACATACTCACAACAGGGAGAAAAACTGATCTTTAGGAAGGGAAGTTACTTGCATAATGCAAGTGACATCTCTCTGGGGAAAACATCTACATTTACTGAGGTTCACAGAGGAACACAAACAGATTAGGAATGGACTATAACAATAAGGGAAGTTTCTAAAGCTATAAAAAAGATTAAACCAAGAAAGGTTACTAAAGCAGATGGATTAGCAGGTTCTTATTATAAATATTTTGAGAATGAACACTTACGACCTTTACAAAATACAATGAATTCTCTCTTACAGGAAGGAAGCATATCAGAGGGTTGGAAAGAGGTAGCAATAATACCTTAAAAAGGAAAATAATTGATTTTTATAAGAAAGCCTGATATCATTATTGAATAATTGCTTACAATAATTCTGGCTGATAAACTGAAAATAATTTTGCACAAATTTAGGTAAAAATTTACCTAAAAGTCCTTAATTAAAGGACAATCTTAGAAACATGTCTTAGAAATGTTAGATATTTTGCAATATTTGGAGCATCATAATGAAAAACATGCATCATTTATTTTCTTTTGTAGAAAAGGGCTTTTGAAAATGTATACAAATGTTCTAAATAAATAAAACATAATTTTAATCTAACAATGTGCATATCAGGAGTAGGTTTCAAAAAAATTTACCACTGGTTCTGTTGGTGTGGCTAACTGGGGGCATATGTAAGGTGACCAGACGTCCCGCTTCTGGCGGGACAGTCCCGGTTCACCAGCAGATGCCCCACGCCCCGCTGCCTCTTCAAAATGTCCCGCTTTTTGCAGGCAGGCGGAGGGCACGGATAGCTGAGAGCGCTGGCTTGGGCAGGGAGGGTATCGGGGCCAAGGAGAAGGGGGGCGCACACTCTGCATGCGCCTGTGCAGACGGCGTCGTGGCCGAGGAGAGGGGGCGTGCTCCGGCGTGGCACGTGCCTGCGCAAAGGGCGTCGGGGCGGGGGCGCGCTCCCCCCACGGGGCCCTCTTTAAAGGCAGCAGCGGTGGCCCAGCCCGGCGGTGCTGAGAGCCGCTGGCTCGGGTGGGAAGGGGGAAGGCGGCCCGAGGTGGCCGCTTTCAGCTCGGCCCATCATCCCGGCACGATGGACTGACAGCAGCCGGCTCGGGCCGCCTTCCCCCTCCCAGCCCCAGCCGGCGGCTCTCAGCGCCACCAAGCCAGGCTGCCGCCACCTTTAAAGAGGGCCCTGCAGGGGTGGGTGGGAACACGCCCCTGCCCCAACACCCTCTGCGCAGGAGTGTCCGTCCCCCCCGTTGACGGTGTCCCACTTTGGGAGTTTGAAAATCTGGTCACCTTAGGCATATGACTGAATGGGTATGGCCAACTTGACAACACTCACACACATACACACACAGTCACACACACCCCAAATCTAGCCATGCTCACAGAACCAGTGAAAAATTCTGTTTTGCCAGCTGGGAAGTTGGCAAAGAAACCTCTCTTTCCCCACTGCCGCAGCTGCTTCTACCTCAGCACTGAATGGCCCATGTCCACCTACCTACACACACCCTGTGCTTGCCCTGGCAGCACCCCAGCAGTAACGGCCAAGCAAGGGAAGGAGAGGGTTTGGAGAATGATGCAGGCTTGTTGGTGTTTTCAGGCCTCTCCTCATTTGGCAACTGCAGGAGCCATAATAAACAAAAGGCTTCCCTTCCCCCTTCTAGTGAAGACATAATTATACGCAGACAAAGAATATGCACGTACACAGTCACTTTCGGCAACTAGAGGGGAAATGCCCATTATGCCAGGACTGCATCAGAGCCAAATGCCAGGGGCAAGGGACCCCCTCCACACATACGATTTTGTATGTATTTTAAATTCCTGTGCGCCGCCCTGGGTCCTTTTGGAGAAGGGCGGGATATCAATCAATCAATCAATCAATCAATCAATCAATCAATCAATCAATCAAATAAATAAATAAATAAATAAATAAATAAATAAATAAATAATAATAATAACAACAATAATAACAATAACAATAATAATAACAACAACAACAACAACAACAACAACAACAACAACAATAATAATAATACTAATAATAATAATAATAATACTACTACTAATAATAATAATACAACCTTTCCATCTAGCTGCCTTGTGTGGCCAGGGAGTGGCACAAGATGAGCGCAGCTGGGGAGAAATGAGGGGGAGGGGGAAGAGAAGGCCGAGCTTCTACTAGGGAGATGGGAAAGCAATCCAGGTTGCCTCAGCAAGTGCCACTCTTCCTCTCAGCTGGCTCTTGAGGTTGGTTGGGCTGGACTGACGACTGCTCTCCCCTGCTTGCTTCCCTTACTGCTCGCTACCACCATGTTGGAAGCCAAGTGCAGAGGTTCTGCGTGGATGGCGAGGGCAGGGCACAGTGGGGGGGGTGAGGCTGGCCATCCCCCAAGCCAGCTCTTGGATGAAAGAGGCAGGGATGCCGGCCTGGGGCTCACTTCCCTTACCACTTGCTGCCGCCACCCCTGCCAAACAGAGCATTGGAGGCCAAGCCAGTTCCACCTGCCTGCCTGCTGCTTTCCCAGCTGCCCATCCAGTTGACCAGGTGGGGCCTGGGTTGCAGCCCGTAAGGAGGGGCACTAGGCTAGTGGGAATGCTGCTTACCTGTGTATAGGCAGGAGGAGGCAGTTCTGTAGATCCACACTGCGAAGGTGAGGCAGGGCGAGCATCTGAGTGGGCTGGTTCAGGGATGTGGCCAGCCAGCTGTCACTACCAGTTCGGTGACTCACACCCATTTTCCACTACCAGTTTGCCCAAACCGGTCCGAACTGGGAGCAAACCACCTCTGTATACAAAGCTGGTTTTAGTGATGTTGTTTTCATTATTGATTGGCAGATGTCCAGACTTGGATGTAGGGTGGCTATATAAATATTTTAACTAAATGAATAAATTTTAATTGGACTTTCTTGTTCAAAGTTTTGGAAACAAATTTATAAAATATGTAAATATGATTTATGCTTCACAGAAAACACAAATAATTGTTAATGGAGATTTAACAATTTTTGGTTAGATACAAAAAGAAACAAGACAGGGATGCCCACTATGTCTTCTCATGCTTATTTTGATTCTTCATATACATCAAGATAAGAGAATTATGGGAATAATATTTTAAAAACCTTATAAATTAAGGGTTTCTGCAGATTAGTTAGTTTTAAAGATCCTTCAAAGGGAATTAGAACATTAACAGGAAATTGAAAGAATTTAGTGTATTAGATATTAAGATCAATAACACTGAAGATAAAGATATTAAGGAACCCCCCCCATAAAAGTAGAATAAAAATAGAATTGATAAATAAAATGGGTTTTAATATTGCGAAGAAAGTAAAATACATGAATATCAATATGACAAATATGAATTGCATATTATTTCAAAATAACTATGTTAATATGCAATGAACTTATTCTGTTAGAAAAACTGTTTCTGCTAAGGAAAATGTTTGTGATAAAAATGAATATTCTGCCTAAAACAATATTTTTGAATCAGACAAAGTTGGTTTGAGAAGTGGTGCACCATTTAAAGAGAGGCAAAAGGGTATATTGGGTGGCAAAATATATATTTGTGTGGCAAGAAAAACCAAATGTACAGATACAGATTAGGCAAAACTTGGCTCAATAGCAGTAATTATGAAAAGGATCTTGAAGTCTTAATGGACATTCATTTAAATATGAGTCTACAATGTGCAGAAGCAGCCAAAAAAGTCAGCACAATCCTAGGTTGCATTAACAGGAGAGATACAATCAAGATCATGTGAAGTATTAGTATCATTTTATAAAGTAAGACTATTGTATCAAGTTCCCATTACTGGACCAATCATTTCCTTGACTTTTTTCTTACTCCTCACATATTAAAAGAAACTATTTTGTTATTTTTGGCATTTGTTGCAAGTTATAGTTCATTCTCCTTGGCTCTGTGCTTGTAGATTCAGTCTATTTTCTGATATTCTGTTCTACTTATATGTCGTCTTTTCATTTTTATATTTCTCCTTTTTGTTCCTAAGTTTGTCAGAGAACTCTTTGTACCAGCATTCTGGTTTCGTCTGTAGTCTGCTGTTTTTCTTTCTATGTTTTATTGTTTTTGTTTGAATCATTATTATCTCACTATGCTATTCTCTCTTAGTTTGTTGAAGACAGCTTTCTAGTAGCCTAAAACATTAGTTTGATTTTGTTCAGTTATCTGTGCATTGAATTATGGTGAATTTTAGTCTGACATGATCATTTCTTTCTGAAAGTTCCTATAACTTCCACTCCCTCAACCACTTTATCC
Organism: Rhabdophis nuchalis; assembly: GCA_039707465.1. NCBI lineage: Eukaryota > Metazoa > Chordata > Lepidosauria > Squamata > Natricidae > Rhabdophis > Rhabdophis nuchalis. The sequence continues at coordinate 103,531,061 of CM077647.1, read as the reverse complement.
ATATTGTTAAGAAGTCCAATATAACTATTTGTCATAATTTATAAACAAACTCAGGCTCAACCCGTCCAAGACTGAGTGGCTGTGGCTTCCGGCACCCCGGTTCAGCCAGATTATTCCAACTCTGGCCATTGGGGGCGAAACACCGGCCCCCGTGGAGAGGGCGCGCAATTTGGGTGTCCTCCTGGATTCCCGGCTGTCCATGGAGGACCATGTGGCGGCCGTGGCCAGGGGGGCTTTCCATCAGGTACGCCTGATGCGCCAATTGCGGCCCTTACTGGACCGGGCTGCCCTTCGCACAGTCACTCAGGCCCTCGTGACCTCTCGACTCGACTACTGTAATGCTCTCTACATGGGGCTTCCCTTGAGGTGCACTCGAAAGCTGCAGTTAGTCCAGAATGCAGCCGCGCGGGTGATTACGGGAGCGCCTAGACACTCCCACATAACACCTATCCTGTGCGAGCTGCACTGGCTTCCTGTGGTCTTTCGGGTGCGCTTCAAGGTTCTGACGACCATCTTTAAAGCGCTCCATGGCTCGGGGCCTAGTTATATGCGAGACCGCCTCCTGCCCCATACATCCCTCAGACCAATACGCTCCCACAGAGAGGGCCTCCTCAGGGTGCCGTCGGCCGGACAATGCCGACTGGCGACACCCAGGGGGAGAGCCTTCTCTGTGGCAGGTCCAGCCCTTTGGAACGACTTACCCCCTGAACTTTGCACCATCTCTGACCTCCGCCTCTTCCGCAAGTGTCTTAAGACACATTTGTTCCATCTAGCCGGCCTAGCGTAGCCTCCTATACTGACTTTTAGATAGTTTTTAAATTTGGGGATTTTAATCTGGTTTTAGCACAGGTTCTATTGAATTAGTTTTTTAAATTTTATATGATGTTTTGTATGTATTTTAATTTTCCTGTGTGCCGCCCTGGGTCCGTTTGGAGAAGGGCGGGGTATAAATTGAATAAATATAAATAAATATATATATAAATATTTATGTAAAATATACAGTTTGCTCTATCCTAGACTTAAAGTAATATAGCATCATTTTGGTTTAAAGACAACTTTCGGTTGTCCCTATATAGAATTGGTCCCTGTATAGAACTGCTGTTAAAAAAAAAAGAACATTTGGTCACCTAGGAGGAAGCAATTTAAAGTGGCTGCAGTGATCACCAATAATTCTCTCAGTTCACAGATAAAAGAACATATTCCTGAAGTTTAGAGGTTTGCTTTGAAATAAAACAAACTACTTCAAAAAGATTAATGCACCAGATTATAAATGATTTTTAAATCAAGGTCCTGATCATTAAGGAATTAAATTTCCTTTTAATCAACCACAATAATAGATCAGACCATTTTGAAACTTTTGACCTACTCTCCAAAAAGGTTTGGGCAGTTTCTACCTGGCCACGCGTTGCTGTGGCCCAGTCTGGTTAAAGGACCAACCAATCTGTGTGTAGATCTACATGTGCACATACCTACACACAACTGTATAACCCCCAACCTACCTACCTACTGTATTTCTCCCTCTCTCTATTCACCTACCTACCTACCTACCTACCTACCTACCTACCTACCTACCCACCTAACTACGTACCTACCTACTATATTTCTCCCTCTCTCTTTCTATCCACCTACCTACCTACCTACATAATTTTTCCATATCCCTCTCTATCCCTCTACCTACCTACCTACCTACCTACCTACCTACCTTCCTACCTACCTACCTACCTACCTACCTACCTAGCCACTGTATTTCTCCCTCCCTCTCTCTCTTTATCACTCTTCCTACCTGCCTACTGTATTTTTACCTCTCTATCCCTCTACCTATCTACCTACCTACTGTATTTTCCCCTATCTCTCTCTATCACTTTACCTACCTACCTACCTACATAATTTTTCCCTATCCCTCTCTATCCCTCTACCTACCTATCTACCTACCTACCTACCTACCTACCTACCTACCTACCTACCTACCTACCTACTGTATTTCTCCCTCCCCCTCTCTCTTTATCCCTCTTCCTACCTACCTACTGTATTTTCCCCTCTCTCTATCCCTCTACCTAGTGTGCCATTTGGGCCATGCAGCCTCCTGGGGCCAAAAATGGGCCACATGGGAGTGTGGCACCCCCTGCGTCTTGTTTTGGCCCAGTAGGTCTCTCTGCAGCCTCCTGGGACCAAAAAAGGGCCACCTGGGAGTGTGCCACCCCCGCACTTTGTTTTGGGCCTGGTAGGCCTCCTGGGACCAAAAATGGGCCACATGGGAGTGTGCCATGTGTGAGGGAACATTGGAGGCTTATTCGGTTGCTGAGGAAACAACCATTGGAAATGTGAGGGGCGTGTGCATGATGCATCAAAAGAAGCAGCCGGGTGGGAGGAGCTTAAGGGAGGTGAAAACCTCAGAAGTGCATACCTTTTACATTTGTGCTCCTTGCACATGGCACAGGTCTGCCAGACACACAAACTGTATGCATGATTGCTTTGGAAGTTCTTGGGAACATTGTGTGAAAATTTGGTGCAGATTGGTGCAGTACTTTCTGAGATTAACAGCTTTGCACAAACTATTTTAAATTTTTATTTATATAGGTTATAAATTGTTAGTTCATTTCCACTATCCATGATTTCCCTTTCATGGAAAGTTTGAAGAAAATTTAGAAGCATATATAATTGGGTGAGAGAAATATTAACATATTAAAATTTTCCAAAGTAGGTCCTAGGTTTTCACAATATTTAACAATATATACCAGGTTTCTGAAGCAGTTGACCAATTTTTAGTCTTATTTGTCTTTTTCTCCACCATTTCTGCTGTTGTTACAAGTTCTTTCGCCTTCTTTTTCATTCTTAGCCACCTTCTTTAACCAAGCTGTGTTCTTGTTGTATTCCTTTGGGTTATTCAGAACTGTACTATTTCTTCCTTTTTTTGATATTGACTGATTTATTGCAGTCACCCCATTGATGGGCTGGTAGAAATGTTTTCTATTAGATTGAAACTGGCGATTCTGGTTGTAATTTGCAATTCAAATTTTGTATCTGTTGATCTTGGCTACAGCTTTTATTTGCTGCTTTATTATTTCCAGTGCTTCTTTGATCTTTCTTATTCCTAAGTAGTATTTCTTGATTAGGTATTCTTTGATCTTCTTGTTCATCAGTTTCTTTTCATTCATCTGGTCCAGCTTGCTTGCCTGTGACCTCAGCTTGCTGATCCTAGCCACATTGGACTTAATTCCCACTAACAGAGATGACATGATAGAAGGTATTGAAGCTACAGGAACCTTGGGTGTGGGGGGAATGATCATGCAATATTGGAATTCAACATTATGCAAGCACAAGTAATAGAACAAAGTGAAACTAAGATCTTGGTTTTAAGAGAGCTAATTTCAATAAACATAGAGAAAGCTTGGGAAGGATCCCATGGATGAGAATCCTCAAGGGGAAAACAAGTCAATGAGCTTGGGAAATTTTGAAAAGTGAAATTATAAAAACCCAGTCTAGCAGAATATCAATGTGGAAGAAAAAAAACTCTCAAAAGAATCTAGCATGGTTGCATATGGAAATGTCTGATTTTTTCCCCTTTTGAAAAGCTGTTTAGTTAGAGTGGCTGATGAGAATTATGTTGGTCAAGTACTGTACCTGCAGAAACAAAGATTTGTTCCAAAGGTGGTCAGTGATTTCCTTCTCCAGCACATGGGTAAATATACCTGGAAAAATCTACCTTCCTACTCTCTCTCCACCTACCTATCTACTGTATTTCTCTCTCTCTCTCTCTCTCTCTCTCTCTCTCTCTCTCTCCCTCTCTACCTGCCGATCTACTCTCTCTCTCTTCCTACCTATCTGTATTTCTCTCCCCCCTCTATATACCTACCTACTCTCTCTCCCTAACCTATCTACTGTATTTCTCTATCTCTATTTCTATTTCTCTCTCTCTATCCCTCTACCTACCTACCTACCTATCTACACACTCTCTCTTCCTACATATCTACTGTATTTCTCTCTCTCCCACCTCTACCTATATAGCTATCTACTCTCTCCCCCCACCTATCTACTGTATTTCTCCCCTCCTCTCTCTATCCCTCTACCTACCTATCTACCTACCTACCTACCTACCTACCTACCTACCTACCTACCTACTGTATTTCTCTCTCTCTTTCTCTATCCCTCTACCTACCTACCTACTTACTTACCTACCTACCTAGAGAGTGAGGAGAGAGAGGCCGCTGACTCAGCAGCGGCCTTGTGGAGGGGAGTTGGCGGAGGGGGCAGTGGTGGCGGAGGAGAGGCTGCTGACTCAGCAGCAGCCTTGTGGGGGGGATTTGGCAGAAGGGGCGGCGGCAGTGCAGGAGGAGAGAGAGGCTGCTGAGGAGGCGACACAGATTGCTCCACTGCTTGTGCAAGTAACATGAGCTGAAAAGCGGCCGGGTGGGAGGGGTCATGAAGGGGAGGGGGGCAAATGAGTGAGTGAGTGAAACACACAGAAGAGCTGCAGTTTTACATTTGTGTGGCATGTACCTAGCACCAGTGTGCCATTCACACAATCTGTATGTATCATTGGTGCTGCACTTGTAAGGAACGTTGTGTGAAAATTTGGTGGCGATTGGTGCAGTAGTTTCTGATATTAGCGGTTTTGAACAAACTCATAGTTACATTTTTATTTATATAGATTGATTTTGTATCACAGATATTTATTATAACTGCAGCTACAATTAGTTGGTTTGTTTCTTTCAATGAGCTGATGCTTATATTTGATATTGCAGTATTGGTATCTTTTAATCCTTGCGCTAGTTGTTTCTTTGGATAATACAACACTCCCTTGTTAGCCTCTACTGAGTTGTTAATGGCAAGGCTTTCATTTCTCTGAATATGTTTGATTGGCAGCTCATTCCCTGTTCGATTCATTGTGATTCCTGGTTTACCTGATTGCCGTTGGAGAAGCTGAACTGTGAAGAAAGAGGATTGTTTTGCATCACTGTGAGATAAACTCTGTTTGGTGTAGGACTGTTATCATTGTTTGAGAAGATAGTCGGAAGAAGCATTTTAGTTGCTACAAAGTAATGACTATTTATTTTCTTACTATCACTGTTTTAGAGTTTGTTTGTGGTTTACAGCAACGTATCTCTTTACTGTCCGGTGAATTACACTATTCCGCATTCATTAGCTAACATTGGTTATGGGACCAGAGTTCTAATACTGGTTCTGAATCCAGAGTTGCTAACACCCTTCCTTCCTTCCTTCCTTCCTTCCTTCCTTCCTTCCTTCCTTCCTTCCTTCCTTCCTTCCTTCCTTCCTTTCTTTCTTTCTTCTTCCTTTCTTCCTTCTTTCCTCTCCCCCTCCTCATTTTTTGAAAAACATTGATGGAAAATTGTACAATAACAGAACAAGGCAAGGGTTTAATAATAATAATAATAATAATAATAATAATAATAATAATAATAATAATAATAATAATAATTATTATTATTATTATTATTATTATTATTATTATTATTATTATTATTATTATTATTATTATTATTATTATTATTATTTGTAGACCGCTCCCTCTCCCCGAAGGGACTCGGAACGGTGCACAGGGGAATTAAAAACGTACAAAACATAAATACATCATAAATATATATAAAATCAAATTAAAACAATTTATCCCTGCGCTAAAAAACCTAAAATCCTAAAAACTAAACCCCTTAAAAACCCAATTAAAACAATTTAGATGTTCAGACTGAGAAGGCAGGAAGGTAAGTTAGGCCAGGCCAGCCTGTTGGAAGAGATAAGTCTTGAGCTTTTGTTGGAAGGCGCGGAGGTCCGTAGTTGTTCTGAGGTTGGGGGATAGGTCGTTCCATAGAGCTGGGCCTGCCACAGAGAATTGCGTGCCCCATCCACAGGGGCTAGATGTCCCCCCCCTATGGCCAGTGATGGAGTGAACTGGTTGTACCGGGACGCCAGAAGCCACAGCCACTCGGTCTTGGACAGGCTGAGTCTGAGTCTGTTCCTTCCCATCCAGATCCACATGGCTTCCAGGCACCGGGACATCACTTTGATGGCATCGTTGGGGTGGTTCAGGGTAGATATATACAGCTGCGTATCGTCAGCATACAGATGGTACTCTACCCCGAAGCCATGGATGATCTCGCCCAGTGGCTTCATATATGTGTTGAACAGGAGCGGCGAGAGGACCAACCCCTGAGGCACCCCACATGTGAGGGGTCTCGAGGCCGACCTCTGCCCTCCTGCCAACACAAATTGCGATCGACCGGAGAGGTAGGAGGAGAACCACTGTAAAACGGTGCCCCTCACCCTCAACCCCTCCAGTCGATGCAATAGGATACCATGGTCGATGGTATCAAAAGCCGCCGAGAGGTCTAATAGGACCAGGATGGAGGCACAACCCCCATCTCTGGCCCTCCAGAGATCATCCACCAACGCGACCAATGCCGTCTCAGTGCTGTGTCCGGGCCGAAAGCCGGAATGGCGTGGGTCCAGATAATCAATCCCCTCCAGGTGGCGGAGAAACTGTTGTGTCACCACACTCTCTACAACCTTCGCTAGAAAGTGAAGGTTGGAGACCGGACGGTAATTTACCAACAATGCTGGGTCCAGGGAAGGCTTCTTGAGGAGGGGTCTCACCACCGCCTCTTTCAAGACAGTAGGCAAGATCCCCTCACTCAAAGAAGCATTCCTGGAGCCAGCCTCGTGTGACCTCCCAGGATGCCAGTACAAGCCAGGAGGGACACGGGTCCAATAAACATGTGGTGGCTCTCAGTCGCCCACGTAACCTGTCCATATCTTCGGAAGTAACAGAGTCAAACTCCTCCCACAAAACTGTCTCAAGACCTGCCTCTAGACTACTTTCGGTGGAGGCCAACTCTCTTCGAATCTGAGCGATTTTATCCTGCAGATATTCTCCAAATTCCTCTGCTCTGCCCTGTAGAGGGGCTTCCCGCGGCCTCTATTGAAGGAGGGAGCGGGTCACCCCAAACAGGGCGGCAGGGCGGTTACCTGCGGATGCGATAAGAGTGGCACAGTAGGACCGTTTGGCCACTCTTATTGCCACAAGATAAGTCCTCAAATGGGCTCTCACGTGTGTGCGGTCGGATTCAGAGCATGTGGATCTCCATCTCCTCTCTAGGCATCTCTTGCGGCATTTCATCACCCTCAGCTCCTCAGTAAACCAAGGAGCCCGGGTGACTCGGCGCCGCAGGAGAGGCCGCAAGGGCTGATGAAACGCGCGGTAACCTGGCGGGCACATATTCACAAGAGGACGTCCTCCCTCGTGGCCCAGCCAGGTCTCCATAATCCCTGCCAGGTCCGGCTCCCCCTCCGACACAAGGTCGTTAATAAGGGGGGCTTTGTTGACCATGGACCTGGCATTGCATAACATCAGCCTAGGGCCCTGGCTCTGTGAACCCGGACCACCTAGCTCGCGGGGGGAGCTCAGGGTGTTGGTGCGCGTGACCACTTGAAGCCAACGGCCACGCGCCTCCACCCGATGGTAACCTTCCTGTCTCCCATCCCATAGTACATTTTAAAAAAGAAACAAAAAAGCACTACAAACAAATGTCATCAAGGCAAAAATAGAAAAGAAGGAAGAATGAAAAAGTTGGCCATATAATAAATGGATGCACAAAATTGCACTGAATTTTTAAAAAAATCACAATTGAATTACTAAATTGGTTAACATTTATGTAAAAAAAAAACTCAGATTCATTGTAAATTCTGGAAACTTGAAATCATAAATTAATTTTCCAGGATTTTAAAATTCAGACTATTTGACATTTAAATCACAACAGATTAGACATTGCCTTTGGAAAAACAAACACCTTATTGATGTAATCTTTCCAAGGAAGTATTAATGTTAAACAAGGGAATTTAAAAAAATACAAAATGTAGAGATTTTCAAATAGAAGATTGAAAAAAAGGCAAGCTTGTTATAAAAGCACTGTTGTGCTCAAATAATGAAAAAGGGAGGTGGGTAACATAATTAGAGGAACTAGAATATAATAAAAAGTATATTGAAGAAAAAAAAAGGCTAAGTCTGTGATGGTGAACCTATGGCATCCTTGCCCAAAGTGACACATGAAGTCATGTTGCCCGGCACATGTGGCCTTGCCTGTTTGTCTTCGTGTTTCCGGTGCATATGTGTGTGTGACAATCAGATGACCTTCACATGTGGCAGTGCTGAAAACCAATTTGCGTTTACGCACTGGCCAGCTGATTGTCGGGTGTGCATGCGTACCAGAACAGGGAACTCCAGCTTTTCCAAAATGTGATCCCTTCATGCACACAGCAGTGCCAAAAACTAGCCTGTGCATGTGTGCTGGCCAGCTAATCATTGGGTGCACATACATGCTAGATACTGGAAGTTCAGCTTTTCCAGAGCATGGGCCTGATGAGTCTGCGCGAGTGCAACATTTCCACACTTGGTGCCAAAAAGGTTTGCCATCACTGGGCTAAGTCCTTTTCAGTATTGGACAGTCACATATTATTATTTTCATTATCAGTTTGTTTCAGTGATTCAATATTTATCACTAAAATACCTCTCCAATTGTTCTTCTACATACACTGTCATCCACTAAGTTCTTAGGCAATAAAGTAAAGGTTTCCCAATAGTTAGATTCGGTCTTGCCTAAGACTTTCCATGAACTTTCTCATTTCCCTCTTCTCTTCTCAAAGGCGCAGCGGCTTTGAGCTCCTGGTGTCACAGCAGACTTTTCCATCAAAAACTCGCTCTGAACCTACTGTGAATTATAGAGAAACAAACATATCAACTGATTGTGACACATCAGTTAAAGAAAAAAAAGGATTACTCAGATTTTTTAGGACAAGTAAGAAAAACAAGTTTCAGGCAGAGAAATCCTCAAGAAGAAGCCTAGATCTGGGTAGTGGAGAATTTTTAAAACCCATGTTGTATCATAAACAAAGCCTTGATGAAATAATGATTACAGATTCTTCACGAAGTTTATGTTCTGTAACGGTGGCACCATCATCATCTCTTGGGAATATACAAGGGGCAACTGCAAGAATTGAAATGAAGAAGCGGAGAGCACCACCCCTACCAGTAATTCCATCTTTTTCTGTTGGGAAAGCTGAGATAGAAGAAAAAATGCCAAGTGCGATTCCTCAAAGTTCATTGCAACAAGAAATAAAAAAGAAAAAGAGGCGTGCTCCTCTTCCACCAACTCCTAAAATGCCAAACAGATTTGAAGAAATGGATAATAAAAGACAAAGTACAATTGATCCTTTTCAACTGTCATTTGTCGGCCATTTTGTTTCAACTGTCATTTGTCGACCTTTTTGTTTGCCTGGAGAGATTCCTGTTGTGGCTGTCACTGCTGTCTGTATTCCACCTGGTACAGGTGTTGGCAAGGCGCTCAAACCAATTTCATTGTAATTTTATTACAATATTATTACAATGACAATAAAGATTATTATTATTATTATTATTATTATTATTATTATTATTATTATTATTATTCTCTCTGTTATATTCTCAAGCCTTATTCAAAGAGGTTGGTTTACATTCTCATTGTAATCGTGGTGTATTAGATGTACATGATGTATTAGAAATATACAAAATTATCTGTTACTATTTGCATCATTGTTACGAATGCATAATTATATTCTGCTCTGTTGACTTTCACATGCAGATTTTTGTTTGCTAAATTCCCATATTATAGTCTATTTTTAGAGGTGTATTTTTCTGTTTCTGCTTATTTTAATACATAATTGATAAGAACCAGGTACCTGGAGATTTATTAAATACACTGAATAACTAAGAGTTCTTGCCAAAAATATCCAGTTTCTCAGACTACATCTTAGGCTATTCTGAAGAATTGTGCATCTCCTGTACCCTGGGGTCCTATACATCAAAGCTGACAAGTACCTGAGACCTTCTGCTTTGGAGAAAGAATGATATGTTTGATTCAGGTTCACAATACCACTTAAAATACCATGGTCAAAAACACAATTTAACATGCAGGCAAATAATGATGGGAGGAGGAAGAAAAAAGAAATCAGGAAACTGAAAAAATGCCAATCAGGAGGAAGAATGCATCTATATAAATAAAAATGTAAAATAGTTTGTGCAAAGCCACTAATCTCAGAAACTACTGGACCAATCAACACCAAACTTTCACACAATGTTCCCAAGGACTTCCGAACCAATCATACGTACCTTTTGTGTGCCTGGCACACGTTTGTCATGTGCATGGTACACAAAAGTAAAATGTACCCACTTCTCAGATTTTCACCTCGCTGTAGTTCCTCCCACCCGGCTGCTTCTTAAATTTCCAACAGTCGTTTCCCCAGCAACCGAATAAGCCTCCAAAGTTCCACACTGTATGGAGTCCTACTAGGGCCAAAACAAGGCACAGACTAGCAAACTGCCAGGTGGCCCATAGAGAGAGAGAGGGAGAGGGAGAAATACAGTAGGTAGGTAGATAGGTAGGTAGGTAGGTAGGTAGATAGGTAGGTAGGTGGATAGATAGAGAGGCAGAAATACAGTAGGTAGGTAGGTAGGTAGGTAGGTAGGTAGGTAGGTAGGGGGATAGAGAGGGAGCAACACAGTAGGTAGGTAGGTAGATAGAGGGAGAAAGGAAGAAATACAGTAGGTAGGTAGGTAGAGGGATAGATAGAGAGGGAGAAAGACAGTAGGTAGGTAGGTAGGTAGGGAGGGAGGGAGGGAGGGAGGGAGGGAGGGAGGGAGAAATACAGTAGGTAGGTAGGTAGGTAGGTAGGTAGGTAGGGGGATAGATAGAGAGGGAGAAATACAGTAGGTAGGTAGGTAGGTAGAGGGATAGATACAGAGGGAGAAATACAGTAGGTAGGTAGAGGAATATATATAGAGAAATATGGTAAATAGGTAGGTAGGTAGATAGGTAAGTAGGTAGGTAGGTAGGTAGGTGGATAGATAGAGAGGGAGAAATACAGTAGGTAGGTAGGTAGGTAGATAGAGGGATAGATAGATAGGGAGAAATACAGTAGGGAGGTAGGTAGATAGAGGGAGAAAAGAAGAAATACAGTAGGTAGGTAGGTAGAGGGATAGATAGAGAGGGAGAAATACAGTAGGTAGGTAGGTAGAGGAATAGAGAGAGAGGGGGAAAATACAATAGGTAGGTAGGTAGGTAGGTAGAGGGAGAAAGGAATACAGTAGGTAGATAGGTATGTAGAGGGATAGATAGAGAGGGAGAAATACAGTAGGTAGGTAGGGGGATAGAGAGGGAGCAATACAGTAGGTAGGTAGGTAGGTAGGTAGATATGGGGATAGATAGAGAGGAAGAAATATAGTAGGTAGGTAGGTAGGTAGGCAGGCAGGTAGGTAGGTAAGAGTAACAAAGAGGATTAGGGGATTGGTGGTTAAAACATATAGAGAACAGTTACTGGAATTTGGTATATCTAGTTTAATGAAAAGAATGACTATGGATGACATAGTAGCAGTGTTCCAATATCTCAAGGGTTGTCACAAAGAAGAGAGAGTTGAGCTACATGCCAAAGCATCTGAGGGTAGGACAAGAAGCAATGGGTGGAAACTAATCAAAGAGAGAAGCAACCTAGAACTTAGAAGAAATTTCCTGTCAGCTAGAAAAATTAATCAGTGGAACAACTTGCCTCCAGAAGTTGTCAATGTTCCAACACTGGATGTTTGTAAGAAGACATTGGACAATGATTTGTATGAAATAGTATAGGGTTTTCTGCCTAAGCAGATGGTTGGACCAGAAGACCTCCAAGGTTGAATGATCCACGGACACAGGTATAGAAACAAAATGTAAATGCCTATCAAAGAAGTTCCAAACCTCAGAATGGTTACCAAACAACTAATTTGAATGTTATTGGACACTAGTAAGATGACCAAAGGGAGGGGTTGGGAAAGGGAAATAGCGGCTTTACACAAGAATCCTCACATCTAGCCTTGGCTATGCTGTAACCACTTGGCTTTAGTAAAGTAACTTTCTCTGCAAATGGAATCAAAGGTCTATCTTTCCTAACTCCCCCAATCTGGGACAGGCCTGTGTTAGATACCATTTATGCACATGGTCTTTCCTATATTTTTTGTACATATTTTTTGAGCTTGGAAAAGTAGACTATCTTTGCAAATTTATAAAAACATCCAACTAATAAATTACTCAGAATTTATTTATGATTTCCTAAATATCTGTATGCATTTCATGGTTCAAAAATCAGCCAAATCTATTTACATTACAAATATTAATTTCTAAAAGAAGTGTACTGTTATTTATATTAGAAGAGAAAACTGATTTAAAGTTCATACTGAAAATATAAATGTCCAATTAAATAATTTATTATCCAATTTATGGATTACCATATACCAAAAAGTAAATCAAAACATGCTACATATAAACAAAGCAAATATATATAACAGCTTCATGAACTTCAAGTCCAATGTAATTATAATGGATGACTAAGTAATTTAATTAAGTCCAACTTCAACATAAAGTTGTGTTTTTCTTTTTAAAAATCTCAAATTAATGTGGAAAGAAACTTAAGCAGATTTATGGATAACTTCATATGAAAGTTTACATGGAGCAGAAGGAGACTGATTTGCATATTTTAATGGAAAAATAAAATTTTAAATGTTTCAGTCAAGAAACATATTAAATAATGTTAAATCTATGTTTGACGTGGATATACTGATGGTGATTTCATGCGCACAGGGATTTGCATATACTGTTTAAGAGTTTTAAGAGATACTAACAGCATTTTTACGCATTCCTATAAAGTGTTTTGATATTTATGAAGAAATAATTTCTTCCTTCATAATATAAATAAAAAAATTATCTCATGCTCATAATTCATCAAAAATGGGGAGAAGCTCAACATATAAGGTTATATTTACAAGCTGTATGTATGTATATATTGAACTCAATATAATGGAACAAACAGGTTAGTTAGTAAAGGCATTTCCTGTACATGTATATCAGCACACTAATTCTACATATTTCCCCATGGAATAGGACCTAAGGATTATGGGATTATATCTCTGATGATTTCTCCTCATCCCACCAGTGGATATCCTCCACGTCCCATCAGTAACAGAATGTCACTCAGTGGGCCTTAGGAAGCGTACCTGCCTTGTTGAAATAGAGGTTTCACTCACTCTCACTAAAGGCCTGGGAGAAGAACTGGGACTTCAAACCCGAAATACTAAGAGGACTAAGAGTCCCTTCGGGGAGAGAGAGCGGGTTATAAATAAAATTATTATTATTATTATTATTATTATTATTATTATTATTATTATTATTATTATTATTATTATTATTATTATTATGCTGGGTGTTCAAATCTCAGGGAGAACTTCATTCTGAAAAGTAGGCACTGCTACACAGCAGACACAATTTTTGGGGTCCTGATAGATGGTTTCATTTAATTGAAGACATTCAAAGCATGTCAAACTTGCAAGGTCTAATTTATGGGCAGATATTATGGGAGAAATGCAGTCCTTTAAGCCAGACCTTATCCATATATCAAAAATGATCTTTAAAAAAAAATCGGCATAGTTTTAAAATATTGGGAGATTGGGGAAAAAATCAATCCAACTTACTGTCTCCAGCTTCTTAGTGTATATCAGTCTGGCACAGGAATGAAAGATGTATGTAAATAATTTATAAATCTACAGAACATTCAGTCTAACCTGATACAAGTGATATATATCCTAAGAGTTCTTTTGATAAAGACTTGCCCTGGAGGGCTGATAATCTATTAAAAACAAATCTTTTATATCTTGACACCAGAACCAGTACAACAAAGAATCAGGTTCTACTTCTGCTTTGGAGATCTGTTTATTGGTCTTGTTACTGAACAGTCATGTATGGTTATTCAAGTATCCCCTCTAAGAACTGACCCAGGAAGTTAGAAAGAAAAAGGGTTCTGTTGTGTATGCTACTCTCACCTTGGACCAATAGATCCAAACTTTCATCTCTTTCCTTATTTGAATTAGTTGTAATTGTCTTTCTGTTATTATGTAAAACAAAGAAATTCTGGATATAAGCAAACACCATTATATTATTTAAGATTTCATCATGTTGTGGAAGTATTTGTCATTTAGACAATTATAGTCAATGAGCAGTGACCCCTTTTTTTCTATGGAACGTTACCTTAGAAACGTTAATGCTGAGTTAGCTATTCCAAATTCAATCATATTGTCAGAAACCTCTCAAGGGCTTCTATTCATTCCAGGCTCAAGCTTTGGAACTTTTTTTTTTAATGAGAAAAATGTTTTATTGGTTTTTACAAAATTTTAAAAATAGGAAAAAGGTATAAGGTATTAAAGAGATATTTTGAGGACATCTATGTCGGAGGTGTCGGCCCCCTCCGAGGCTTCATACAAAAAAAAAAAGATAATACAATACATTTTTCATTTCCCTACAAAGTGGTAAGAGATACAGATATATCATTTTATATTCATGCAGTCAATCATTGTTTCTATAAACATCCAGATAAAGGTTACACTATATAGAAAAAAGTCATTTGTGAGATCTAAGTCTTTTAGCAATTGTATCTTCCTCTCCCTGACCTCCAGTGGGCGGAGCTGTGGCCCCTCCCGTTCCCCCATTTTCATCCTCCAGGATTGGGGAATGTTTTTTAAGAAAGGCTTCCGCCTCTGCAATTGTTTTAATTCTTACTCTCCCCCCTCCCAGAACACCAACATTCCCTCGGGCATCAACCACTTGAACCACACCCCCTTTTTATATAATCTTTTTGATAAGAAGGAATATTTCCTTCTTATTTCTCTAATCTTTTTCGGGATCTGTTTCAAGATGGCAATCTCATTCTGTTGATATATCAAGGGACTGTCTCTCTGTGTTCTCAGGATCCCATCCCTTGTTGACCTTCTTACAAATTTAATATGTATCTCTCTGGGTACTTCATTTATTCTGGCATATGCTGAATTAATTCTATAGATCAAATCGATGTCCCCCCAAATATCTTCTTTGCTCCTTTTAGTATAGTCTGCTAACATCGTACACATTAAATCTTTTAAATTCTCAGAGCTTAATTCAGGAACATTTTGAAACCTTAAAAAGTAAGACATCCTTTCAAAATCCATCCTAGACATATGACCAGCTAAATCCACAATTTCTCTTTGAGAATTTTTTATCTCTCCCTTTGTCTCAGCCGTCCCCCCCCTCCAGTCCATCAATTCTTTGTTTGTTTTCCATTAGTGCTTTCTGTGTCTCCAAAAGTTCCAATTTTGAGCTAACATTGTCTTTCCGGATTTCTTTTATTTCTTTCATGATGTTTTGAAGAGTTTCCTCTATTGCTGATAACTGTGCAGCTTCCACCTCTGTTTCTTTGGATAACATTGAAGTAATGTTAGGTTGATGTGGCTGCTTTTTTGAAGCCATAATGAAAGTATTAAGTTCTTGTCACTAATATGGCGTCTGTTGGAGAGGTAGTCCATGAGGCGAGGAGAGAGTAAAAGTCAATATCCAAATTCAAAGTCCAATTTACTTACAATCCAGAGAGAGAACAATTTTAAAAAACAATCAAATAAAGAAAAAAAGATGAAGGCACATCTGGGAAGAGTCCTAATAATCAGTTACATTAATCCACTGGTAAAAAATTCAGTCACAGAGACGAGGGAGTGTCAGCAAATTTCAAAGAGAAGTATTTCTTGCTGAGAACAAAGGAACGCCATCTTCCCCGCCCCTCTGGAAGCTGCAGAGAGCTAGTGAAAGTCCATATCAATTGTTGCAAGACAGAGATACAAAGTATCGTTAAGAATCTTCAAATGAAAGACTTTCATTTGTAGTTTAAAAATCGGATGTTAATTTCTCCATCTCCCCAAGCCTGGGGAACATTTCAAAATGCCGCTTTTTTTTCCTTTCTGAGGAGGGGTTTTACAAGCTCCCTCCTCCTCCTTCTTTTAAAATGAAAGTTGAAAGCATTAATTTAAAATCACTCACAATCCACTCTGTAGCCATGAGCCTCGGTGTTGCCTTCAGCCCCGGCTTTTCAGCCCGTCTTTAATTGCAGCAGCTGTTCCGGCTCTCCATCGGCGAAGAGGACGAAAGAGGAACTCCCCCCCCGCGACTCGTTCTCCGGCACCTAGGACGAGGCGGGAGCCACGCCCCGACCGCCGTCGAGGTGGGGGGACTCACCGCGAGCCGTCCGTGCAGTGGGGGCTCTTTAGCAAGAGCCCCCTGCCCCCGAAGGCGCCGCCAGAGCAACCAAGCGGCGGACGAGTCAAAGACTTGACCGTCGCCTCCGGCTAACCAGAAGGAAGTCAAGCTTTGGAACTTTTTAAAACCACATCTTGACTACAATTATTTCCCCTTTGATATTTTTATGTAGAGATGCTAAATCATCTGTAGTCCTTACTATGAAATTGATTTGCAGATCTTCAGGAATAGTGACAATAGATATACTCAAGTTCATTCTTTATGATCAGCATTTAACATTCAATTTTTCTCTAGGGCTAAATTCATCATTCTGGATATAGGATTTTAACTTCCATTTGCTGCTTTGTGAATAGAGCTTAATAACCATTGCTGCTCTTAGGCTGTCTATTACAAGTGTGTAAAAATCGTTAGCTGCACTGGGAGCTTGACTTCCCAATATGGTCATGAAGTCTTCATTATGTGTTCAGCTGCAGTTTCGATGTTATGGATATCTGGGTAATATTTCAAGAGCAGGAATACCATGTGGCACTGAGTTCTTTTTGCAGCCATGAGAGATAGAAGAGACATTTTGCTGGAATTTGGGGAAATCCTGACATAGATGTATTCTACATTACTCTTTCATGCTATCTTCCTACAGGTTCTTGTCCTTCCTCCACACATATCATTGTTTTTGTATTTCTTAGGGTTAAGAGGTATTGGAGATTAGGGTAGTTAATGCAGTGTACTAGCCAAATTCAGTCTGAAATAAAAAATAATGTCTACTGTACCTTTAGCATTTTATTCCTCAAGTATGATGTAAATAGAATTTAATAGCATTTAGAAATATCTATAGGTTTGTTTATTTATTTATTAATTCATGAAATTTCTTTATCACTGATCTCACCTAAATTACTCTGGGCAGCTTACAAATACAGTAATGAAAAAATAGAAAAACATGACTACAAATCCAATTAACAGTAACATTAAAAACAATATTAGAAGTTGCAAGTTAAAAGTAAAAATCAAAAAATCAAAGTTAAAAAACCTCAATAGACTAAAAGATTAGCAAGGCAGAATAATGTCCTCAAGGAACTATATATGGTAGAGCAAATTATGGCTAATCAATATATATGGTTAGCACAAATTTTAGTTCAGTTGAGTTTAGTTCAGTGAACAGGATAGGAGAGAACAGAACAGAATAGAATACCGTATTTTTCGGAGTATAAGACACATATTTTTTCCTCTAAAAAGAGGCTGAAAATCTGGGTGCGTCTTATACATTGAATACATCATTTTTTTGCCTCCTGAAACCCCACCCCTTCACCAAAATGGCCACGCGCATACCCTTATGGAGGCTTCCAGAGAGCTCCTGGGGGCTGGGGAGGGCAGAAATGAGCAAAAAACAGGGTGTTTTTGCCCCCCCCCCAATCCCCAGCAGCACTCTATAAGCCTCCATAAGGCTATGCATGCTATTGTTTGACCAGAAAATGGGCCATTTTCACGAATAAAGGGCTATTTTTCGTCATTTTGGGCCCCCACCCCTCCCTCTATCTACCTACCTAACTACACTCTCTCTCCCTATCTACCTACTGTATTTCTCTCTCTCCCCTCTATCTACCTCTCTACCTACTCTCTCTCTCCCCCAACCTATCTACTGTATTTCTCTCTCTCTCTATTTCTCTCTCTATCTTCACTCTCTCTCTCCCTACCTACTGTATTTCTTTCTCCCCCCCTACCTATCTACTGTATTTCTCTCTCTCTCTCTATAGATAGATAGATAGATAGATAGATAGATAGATAGATAGATAGATAGATAGATAGATAGATAGATAGATAGATAATTGTTTCCACAACTTCCTGTAAGGGCCCCAATTAAGGGAGGAGATATGATGTTTCCCTCTCTGCCTGTCGGCTCATCACCAGAGACCATCTAGACAGAGAACCATTTTTAGTTACGTTGTGTAATATTTTTTAGATATGTGTTAGTTTTTATGAGCTGATCAATAAATGTAAATTTTGAGAGACCAAGATAGATCTATTTCGAGCTTATTAGCTCTCATCAGTTGGCCACACCCGACTGGGATTTGAACCGGGGCTGTAATAAAAACTCATAAAAACTAACACATATCTAAAAAATATTACACAACGTAAATAAAAATGGTTCTCTGTCTAGATGGTCTCTGGTGATGAGCCGACAGGCAGAGAGGGAAACATCATGTCTCCTCCCTTAATTGGGGCCCTTACAGGAAGTTGTGGAAACAATTATCTATACTAAATACTCCTGGATTAGCTGATGAAACAGGGTAGAACCGATTAGGCTGGAGTACTAGGCTTCTGCCTTGGATTCATTACAGCCCCGGTTCGAATCCCAGTCAGGTGTGGCCAACTGATGAGAGCTAATAAGCTCAAAATAGATCTATCTTGGTCTCTCAAAATTTACATTTATTGATCAGCTCATAAAAACTAACATATATATATATATATATATATATATAGATAGATAGATAGATAGATAGATAGATAGATAGATAGATAGATAGATAGCTATGCTGGCATAGCTGGCTTCGCGGATTTTCCCGTGTATAAGGCATAGAAATGTTATTGCAACATTTCGACAAGATCTCACTTGTCATCATCAGGCAGGCTTATATATATGTTTTCGTAGATTTTCACGGGTGTAGGTATGCTGGCATAGCTGGCTTCGGGGATTTTCCCGTGTATAAGGTTAGGGTTAGGGTTAGGGTTAGGGTTAGGGTTAGGTTCCTCTTATACACGGGAATAAGGTTCCCCTTATACACGGGAAAATCCCCGAAGCCAGCTAACATATATATATGTTAGTTTTTATAAGCTTTATATATATATATTTCTCTCTCTCTATCCCTCTACCTACTTATCTATCTACACAGACTCTCTCTACTTCCGGTCTCTGTAGGCGATGGACGTTTTGTCTGCTGCTTGCCTCCTTGATGGGCTCTGTATAGGAGCATAGGGGGCTTGGAGGGGTCCCCTGCCATAGGGTGACTTGCTGGAACCCCCCAGACTCGGCGGCAGCTGGTAGGGGTGTTTCCAGCCTCGCCTCAAGAGCTAGGGAGCAGAAGGGGGGGCATGCTTGCCCCTTCGCCGAATGAGCTCCAGGAGAAACAAGTTAATCACGGGACATGTGGCTGAAATGTTGGCGGTGGAGGATCCTTCCTAATCTCCTTAATCATCGGTAATGGATAAGCAGCAGGCTATTGTAAGTCTCTGTTCAATCTACTTAAACGAAGATTAGAGGGGGGTGTTTTTCTTTCTTTAACCCCCTCCCCCAGACAAAGCAGCACTTAAACTATCTCTCTCCACATCGGAATGGAGAGAGAACAAAGGCTGACCGGCCACTTGAATTAACTATGTGAGAAAGATTGAAATCGCAGTTACAAGAGGTGCTTGCTGAACTGCTTTTAAAAAAATCAGAACTTCTCTTCTCCCTGCGAAAAGGTGGAGTGAAGATGGCTTTCCTTTGTATTTATAAATGAAGTCTGTCCTTTGAAACCATCTTTGGGAAATCTCTGGTATTTTTTTAATTCCCTCCCTGAGGGTGCTCTGGATCTCTTCTGTTACGTGGACTTTCTGGACTTTGCTTATTTTACTTTTTACTTTTTGGAGTACCTCTGTATCTTGGAACAGTGAAGGAGAATTAACTTTCTATTTTCGGATTTGCCTGTCAACTTGGACTGGACCGGCTGCTCACTCCACTGACGCCATTTTTCTCTGCAAAAGATTCATCATCTCTGAACTTAAACAATGGGACCTAAGAAACCACCAACGGGCAAGTCATTATCGGTTCCTGCTTCAGCAACTTCCAGTCCAAGTATGCAACAACCGAAAATTACTTCATTGTTACAAAATGAAGTGGCTGGAGAGAGTTCAAAAGAATTATCTGTCAACCAAATGTTTCAGGAAATTATGAGAGGTCAAAATGAACTGAGGAGAGAAAATAAACAGAGAATTGTGGTGCTGGAGGAGGGAGCAGCTGGGATGGGGGAAGAGGTTAAGGAGGGGCAAAAGGGAAATTTAGAATTGGAAAACCTTATGGCTAAAATAGAATTTGAAAGAATGTCTTTTTTCCTCAAGTTCCAGAACCTACCAGAGACAGAAAATGAAGATCTTAAAGATATTATGAGCACAATTTTAGCAGAATACCTTAAGAGAGACAAAAAACAGCTGTGGTGGGATATGGACCTGGTTTATAGAATTAATTCAGCATATGCTAGAACCCATAATGTTCAAAGAGAAGTACATGTTAAATTTCTCAGGAGGACCATGAGGGATGAGGTGCTAGGGGCCCAAAGGGGGGGACCTTTAAAATATCCAGATAAAGAAATTACCATTCTAAAGCAATTCCCCAAAAAAGGAGGAAGTATTCTTTCTTATCAAAGAAACTATACAATAGAGGAATTTGGTTTAGATGGTTACTGCCAGAGGGAATACTGATTTTCTGGGAGGGAAGCAGAATTAGAGTTAAGACAGTGGAAGAGGCTGAAGCCTTTATTAAAAACATTCTTCTCTCCTAGAGGACGAAGATAGCGGAGGCGGGGGGAAAGGCAGCAATGTACAAGACATGGGAAAAGTGGGGGCTATGACTCCACCTAGGGGCAGGGAGGAGGGAGCAATATCGAAAAGGCTCAGGTCACAAAAATAATTGTATTTGAAATATTATTATAATTGTTGATAGAGTAGAAAGTGGCAAAAAAAGAGAGGATTGAACATACGGTTGATATAAAATAAGAACTCTGTTTATGCTTATCTTTTATATGTTATTTTTAAAATTGTAAAACTGTGAGATCTGGGGGAATTTCTACTACTAACATGGGAGCTATCAAAATTTTCTATGTACCCTTTTCCCTTTTCCCCATAAATGTTTTAAAACCAATAAAAAATCTTTATAAAAAAAAACCACACTCTCTCTCCCTACTTACCTACCTACTGTATTTCTCTCTCTCCCTATCCCTTTATCTACCTACCTACCTAACTACACATTCTGTCTCCCTCCCTCCCTACCTACTGTATTTCTCTCTCTCTCTCCCTTCCTCTCTCCCCACCTACCTACCTACCTACCTACCTACCCCCCCCCCTCTCTCTCCCTCCCTACCTACTGTATTTCTCTCTCTTTCTCTCCCTCTCTATCCCCATATCTACCTACCTACTTAAAAAAATTGCCTCTTTAAAACCTGCGTGAATTTTATACTCCAGTGTATCTTATACTCTGAAAAATATGGTACTTGATTTGGCCAACTATGATTAGGCACACACAGAGAGATTCAAATGAGGTTCTTTGGCTCTGTGCTCTTCATCAAATCCTCAGAACTGACTCAAAATTCTGTGATAAGTACAGATTGTCTTTCATACATCATACATTTCTCAACTTTACTGGAGGGGGGAAAATTGGTTGGCATAATAATAATTAATAATAATTTATTATATTTATAAACCGCCCCCTCTCCCCAAAGGGACTCGGGGCGGTGTACAGAAAAATTAAAAACCATCTAAAAACATACAATACACACAAGTTAAAAACGAATTAAACTACCCTGTACAAAATTACCACCCATTAAAACCCAATAAACAATTTGAGAAAACAGACTGGCGAGAAGCGTAGATTAGGCCAAGCCGGCCTGATGAAACAAATAGGTTTTTACTTTTTGGCGGAAGGCACGGAGGTCCGTAGTCGTTCTGATATCTGGGGGTAGGTCGTTCCAGAGGGTCGGGCCCATCACAGAGAAGGCCCTTCCCCTGGGTGTCGCCCGCTGGCACTGCCTGGTGGACGGCACCCGGAGAAGTCCCTCTCTGTGTGAGCGAATCGGCCGAAGGGATGTATGGGGCAGGATACGATCCCGCAAATAACTAGGTCATGTGCCATGGAGCGCTTTAAAGATGATAATCAACACCTTGGAACGCACCCAAAAGACCACAGGCAGCCAGTGCAGCTCGTGCAGGAGTGGTGTTACATGGGAGTATCTAGTGACTCCCATAACTGCCCGTGCGGCTGCGTTCTGGACCAGCTGTAGTCTCCGGGTGCATCTCAAGGGGAGCCCCATGTAGAGAGCATTACAGTAGTCCAGACGAGACGTCACAAGCGCATGAGTGACCGTGTGAAGGGCGTCCCGGTCCAATAGGGGACGCAACTGGCGCACCAGGCGAACCTGGTAAAATGCCCCCCTGGCCACAGCTGTCACATGGTCTTCTATAGACAGCCGGGAATCCAGGAGGACGCCTAAGTTGCAAGCCCGCTCCACGGGGGCTAGATGTTTGCCCCCTATGGCCAGTGATGGTGTCAACTGGTTGAACCGGGGCGCCGGTAGCCACAGCCACTCAGTCTTGGATGGGTTGAGCTTGAGTCTGTTCCTTCCCATCCAGATCCGCACGGCTTCCAGACACCGGGACATCACTTCGACAGCATCGTTGGGGTGGTTTGGGGTAGAGATGTACAGCTGGGTGTCATCCGCGTACAGATGGTAATCTACCCCAAACCCACGTATGATCTCGCCCAGCGGCTTCATATATGTATTGAACAAGAGAGGCGAGAGGACCGACCCCTGAGGCACCCCACAAGTGAGAGGCCTCGAGGTCGACCTCTGCCCCCCTGTCAATACAAATTGTGACCGACCGGAGAGGTAGGAGGAGAACCACCGTAAAACGGTGCCCCTCACCCTCAACCCCTCCAGTCGGTGCAATAGGATACCATAGTCGATGGTATCAAAAGCCGCTGAGAGGTCTAATAGGACCAGGATGGAGGAACAACCCCCATCTCTGGCCCTCCAGAGATCATCCACCAACACGACCAATGCCGTCTCGATGCTGTGACCGGGCCGGAAGCCGGACTGGCGCGGGTCCAGATAATCAATTTCCTCCAGATGACGTGGAAACTGTTGTACCACCACACTCTCTACAACCTTCGCCAAAAAGTGAAGGCATATCCTTGATTCAGCATAAGTCCATACTGGATTTTCCTGATTTGGTTCATTGCCATCCCTCATACCTTTTCAATCAAAATTATGCCAAATGCCTTAGAATGCACGATTAATAAATTAATTTCCACACAGTTTTTGCATTTACTTACTAATTTTCTCTTTTTATAAAGAACAATAACTTCACATTCCGATATCCAAGTACAGATATAGAATTCACATATACTCTCACAACAAATCATATTTAAACATTTCTCTAATTATAGAGAAATGTCTATACATAGATTACATATCTATGTATGCAACCTGACCATTGTTCAACATTCTCAGGATTT
Organism: Rhabdophis nuchalis; assembly: GCA_039707465.1. Taxonomy (NCBI): domain Eukaryota; kingdom Metazoa; phylum Chordata; class Lepidosauria; order Squamata; family Natricidae; genus Rhabdophis; species Rhabdophis nuchalis. The sequence continues at coordinate 103,507,685 of CM077647.1, read as the reverse complement.
ATGATTTTCTTTTATCATTATTTTTTCTTAAAAACATGAGTAGTTTTTTTAGTTTCACAATTTATCTGATCGCTATATTTTCCAAGGAATTTTCTAGGTATCTTTCTCCTTATATAATCCTTTACATTCTTAATTGATTATATTATGATGATGTCAATGATTCCCATTTATTCCTATATGGCCTTTTTCATAACTTTCAAAGCTAATTTTAATCTCTATCAAAATTACTCTACATCTTCTATTTAATCTTCTCTTCTTTTTGTAGCTTTTAAAAAAAAATACACTTCCTTCACTTATTCATTTATTTCTTGTACCTGATACCACCCAAATCTATCCTTTATGCTTCCCATATAAGTAAATAGCATATAGTAAAATTAAATATTGCTTTCCCCTTCTCTCTCCCCCCCCCCCCGCCCACACAGTCTTCAGGCCCTTACAAAACATCAGATTGTGAGTGTTGACTGCTCTTCAATTTTTAGGTCACTTTTGTCTCTCCCCCCCCTTATCTTTTTCTAGTGATTACCTATGATGCAGGGGTGGGTTTCAAATTTTTTTTACTACCTATTCTGGGGGTGTGGCCTATTCTGTGGGCATGGCTTGGTGGGTCATGTGACCAGATGGGCATTGTAAAATTGTAAAATGTGTAAAATGTGCTTAGCAACCAAAATTTTGGGCTCAATTATGGTCATAAGCTCTCTTTCTATTTTTTCCTTCCTTCCTTTCTTGTCTCTCTCTCCCTCCATCTTTCTTTCTTTTCTTTCTTTCTTTTTCTTTTGTCTCTCTCCCACTTTCTTTCTTTCACTTTCCTTCTTTTTCTTTCTCTTTCCTTCTTTCTCTCTTTCTCTTTCTATCTTTGTCTCTCTCTTTCTCTCTCCCTCTCCCTCTTCTTTCCTTCCTTCCTTTCTTGTGTCTCTCCCTCCCTCCCTTCCTCTTTCTTTCTTTCTTTCCTTCTTTCTCTTTCTTTCTCTTTCTCTTTTCCCTCTCCCTTCATTCCTTCCTTCCTTCTCTCTCTCTCTCTCTTTCTTTCATCTCTCTCCCCCACGTTCTCTCTTTCTTTCTTTCTCCCTCCCTCCCTCCCTCCTTTCCCTCACTTTTTCTTTCTCTCTTACTCTTTCCCTGTTTCTCTCTCCCCCTTTCTCTCTCTCTCTCTCTCCCCCTTTCTCTCTCTCTCTCTCTCTCTCTCTCTCTCTCTCTCTCTCTCTCTCTCTCTCTCTCTCTCTCTCTCTCTCTCTCTCTCTCTCTCTCTCTCTCTCTCTCTCTCTCTCTCACACACACAGACCTCTTCCAGTTATATTGGTAGATATATTCCATGAAATAAAACCAATGCCCAACAAATCCTATGAGCACAGCCATCCGTGTCCTATAGACCAACTCACAGAAACCCCAATTCAGCCTCTTCCTGCTCTGGGGGTTAACCAAATATGGTTGGTCATCCTGTTATTTCCTGGCCATGGTTCTTGTCTTTTTAGCAGAGCAGCAGACAGGGCTAATTTCAAACGGCTTTTTTTCCTTTTGCCGAAGCCCAATTTCTCTGCCGCTTGGCAGGTGACCTGGTGGGTGTCTGAAGATGTTGGGCATGCCATGGAAGGCATGCACTAGAAGGCACATGAATTCCCAGTGTTGCAGCCAGTGAGTGAGGCTCTTCAGTCCAAATTCATCAAACTTGCTTCTGGCGAGCAGGTGCAGTCATTCCCAGGCTCAGTGGCAGCTCCGATTTACGGACCAACCTGCCCGTCAGATGCTGGCAATGATGGCTTCCCAGCTACCAGACAGGTTTATTGTGCTAGAGCCATGTGGGGACGTTAGGGAAGATCCTAATCTCCCCTCTGTCAGTGACAGCAGAGGTGGCTTATTTTACCCACAAGGGTCTTTGGAGTTGAGCCCAGGAAATTAGCTCTCATCCCACCCTCTCCTGGTTACCCACTAGGAACATAATAAAGCACAGGAGCCATGCCAGATGATGGAAAGAACTTTGCGCTAGGCTGTCTCTTCCCTGCGGGTGGCTGGAATTTCCATTGGACGATTCCATGCTCACGTGACTTCCTCTGTGTGGATACACCCACCACCAACAGCTGCAGCAGTAGCAGCAGAGCACACCCTGCCTTTGGGGGCCATTTCCCCAGCCAAATCAACCAAGGGGGCACCAATGGACAGTGGGATATTCTTTCTTTCACCGGTGGGAGAAGGAAGAAAGTGCTCCAGGACGACAGATGCCAGGCAGATGTCCTGGGACTGCTGCACATGTGCACTGCCTGCCCTCCTGGAACACTCTTCCTTCTCCTGCTGCTCAGTGGTGCTGTCAGAGTTGATTCAGCTGGGGGAACAGGCCTCCAAAGGCAGGGTGTGCTCTGGCACTGCTGTTGCCACTGCTGCTATCAGGTGCGACAGACCCCACAGCACAGCACAGCACAGCACAGTTCTGGGAAATCTCTCTCACACACACCATGCTTGCCACAACACAAGGTGCATAAGGGGGGCTGGATCAGCTGGGAGGTTGTCAAAGAAGCCTCTGTTTCCATGCTGCTGCAGCTCACAGAGGAATGAGGCAGGGATGCTGGCTGGCATTCACCTCCTCACTGCTTTCCTGGCCAGCCACCGTTAAGCAGGGCAGGCAGGGCTGCAGCTTGTGAGATGCAGGGGTGGTGGTGGCAAGTGGTAAGTGAAGCGAGTGCTGGCCAAAATCCCTACCTCCTTCCTCCACAAGCATGGCTGGAGAAAAATCAGGGGAAGAGAAGGAGGAGAAAGCCGAGCTTCTGCTAGGGACGGCCTTCTCCTCCCTCCCTCCCCCCGATTTCTCTCTAGCCATGCTCATAGAGGAAGGAGGCAGGGATGCTGACCAGCCTTCACTTCACTTACTGCTCGACACTACTGCACCTGTGGCCCACTGGCTGCAGCCCTGCTGGTTGGGCAGGCAAAGAAAGTGGGTGGGCAGGGCAAGCGCAGGCGGGGCGAGAGAGCGATGACTCGGTGGGCGGGAGGAGAGAGCGGGGGCAGGCCAGAGACCATACCGGTACAGGGCAATGGCCAGGCTACTGCCACTAACGGTGCGCAAACGTATGCATGTCCTATTGAATGTATTTTTATAGTGTATATTTCTTTAAAAATGTATCATGGTGTGTGTGGGAGGGAGGGAATTTTGTGTCACTTTTCTTTGAATATTTTATTGATTTCAAGTGTTATTTGTAGCTCAGTGAAGAAAATAGATCTTTTAATAATTTTAATCATGGACTGCCTATATGTTAATAATTTTAATCATGGATTGCCTATCTTTTAATAATTTTAATCTATCCAAATATGGATTGCCTGTCTTAATCACACACATGGAAAAAAGCATTTGAAGTAATTCTAAGAGGTCAATTACATGTTTATATACCAGCCAATTATAGATCTCTTGAAAGAGTTTTCCCATTTATTTGATTCCTTTCTGAAACCTTTAATAAGTTATTGGGATCAGCAAACCCTGAACATATATTTTATTAATTCATAAGGCACACACACTCTTCTCAACTCTCCTGTGCTTAGTGTACAGATACAGGCATCCAACGTCTGTATTTAAGCCAACATCTTAATTTATTTATTTATTTATTATATTTATATCCCGCCCTTCTCTACAGAGGACCCAGGGCGGCGCACAGGAATTTAAAAATATACAAAAAATAAATACATAATTTAAAACATATTAAACTATTCTAATCCTATGCTAAAACCAAATTTTAAAATACCCAATTTAAAACTCTCTAAAATAGTCCCCATGGGAGGTTAGGCTAGGCCGGCTTGTTGGAAAAGATATGTCTTTAGACATTGGCGGAAGAGGCAGAGGTCAGTGGTGGTGCGTAATTCAGGGGGTAGGTCGTTCCAAAGGGCAGGGCCCGCCACAGAGAAGGCTCTTCCCCTGGGTGTCGCCAGTCGGCATTGTCCGGCCGATGGCACCCTGAGAAGACTCTCTCTGTGGGAGCGGATCGGCCGAAGGGATGTATGGGGCAGAAGGCAGTCTCGCATATAACGAGGCCCCGAGCCATGGAGCGCTTTAAAGATGGTCGTCAAAACCTTGAAGCGCACTCGAAAGGCCACAGGAAGCCAGTGCAGCTCGCGCAGGATTGGTGTTATGTGGGAGCATCTAGTGGCTCCCGTAATCACACGCGCGGCTGCATTCTGGACTAACTGTAGCTTTCGAGTGCACCTCAAGGGAAGCCCCATGTAGAGAGCATTACAGTAGTCGAGTCGGGACGTCACGAGAGCTCGAGTGACTGTGCGAAGGGCAGCCCGGTCCAGTAAGGGGCGCAATTGGCGCATCAGGCGCACCTGATGAAACGCTCCCCTGGCCACGGCCGCCACATGGTCCTCCATGGACAGCCGGGAATCCAGGAGGACACCCAAATTGCGCGCCCTCTCCACGGGGGCCAGAGTTGGAGTAATCTGGCTGAACCGGGGTGCCGGAAACCACAGCCACTCAGTCTTGGCAGGGTTGAGCTTCAGTTTGTTACCGCCCATCCAGATCCGTACAGCCTCCAAACACCGGGACAGCACTTCGGTGGCATCGTTGGAGTGGTCTGGGGTGGATATGTACAGCTGAGTGTCGTCAGCGTACAGATGGTACTCCACCCCAAAACCACGGATGATCTCACCCAGCGCTTCATATATGTGTTAAACAGGAGGGGCGAGAGGACCGACCCCTGAGGAACCCCACATAAGAGGGGTCTCAAGGTCGACCTCTGCCCTCCCGTCAACACATATTGCGACCGACCAGAGAGGTAGGATGAGAACCACCGCAAAACGGTGCCTCCCAGCCCCACCCCCCCCAGTCGGTGCAATAGGATACCATGGTCAATAGTATCAAAAGCCACTGAGAGGTCTAACAGGACTAGGATAGAGGAATAACATCTATCCCACGCCTTTCAGAGATCATCAACCAACGCGACCAATGCCGTCTCGGTGCTGTGACCAGGTCGGAAGCCGGACTGGCGCGGGTCTAGATAATCAACTTCCTCCAGGTGTCGCGGAAACTGTTGGGCCACCACACTCTCAACAACCTTCACTAAAAAGTGAAGGTTGGAGACCGGACGATAGTTCTCCAACAATGCTGGGTCCAGGGACGGCTTCTTGAGGAGGGGCCTCACTATCGCCTCTTTCAAGACGGCAGGCAAGGACCCCTCACTCAAAGATGTGTTTTCAATGCCCTGGAGCCAGCCTCGTGTCATCTCACAGGATGCCAGTACAAGCCAGGAGGGACACGGGTCCAATAAACATGTGGTCGCCCTAAGTTTCCTTGACAACCTGTCCATATCCTCGGTGGTGACAAAGTCAAACTCCTCCCAAGAAGGAACCTCAAGACTAGTCTCGGACAGTCCCACAGGACCACTGTCGATGGAGGGTAGCTCATTCCGAATCCGAGTGATTTTCTCCTGCAGATAAATCCCAAATTCCTCTGCTCGTCCTTGCAAAGGGGCTTCCCACGGCCTCTGGTGAAGGAGGGAGCGGGTCACCCCAAATAGGGCGGCAGGGCGGTTATCTGCGGATACAATAAGGGTGGCACAATACTCACGTTTGGCCACCCTTATCGCCACTAAGTAAGCCCTAATATGGGTTCTCACTAGTGTTCGGTTGGCTTCGGAGCGAGAGGATCTCCATCTACTCTCTAGGTATCTCTTGTGGCGCTTCATCTCCCAAAGCTTCTCAGTAAACCAAGGAGCCTGGGTGGTTCGTCACCGCAAGAGAGGCCGCAAGGGCGCGACTCGGTCCAAGGCCCCTGCGGCCGCACTTAAGCATGCGGCCACTAGGTCCTCAGTCGAGTCGCGAAGCAGGGTCACAGGAATTGGCCCAAGCTCCCTCTGGAACCTTTCCAGGTCCATTAGAAGCCTGGGGCGGAACCATCTAGGAGTATCCGGTTCCGCCTCCCCGCGGTGAGGTGAAGCGATTGGAAAGTCCAGCCGAAGGAGAGCGTGATCTGTCCATGACAAGGGAGTGATGACTAGATCCCCTATTCCCAGATCACAACTCCACTGTCCTGAGACGAAGATTAAATCCAGTGTGTTTCCCCCCTTAAAACCTATTTATTCCAACAAGCCGGCCTAGCATAACCCCGTTTCTGATTTTTATAGGGATAATTTTAAATTTTAGAGCTTTATTAATTTTAGCACAGGGAATATTTAATTAGTTTTTAATAATTTTGGATTTTTGTATTTTGTATGATTTTAATGATGCCTGTGCGCCACCCTGGGTCCTTTTTTAGGAGAAGGGCGGGGTATAAATTTAATAAAATAAATAAATAAAATAAAATAAATGTTAATCCTGCACTTTAGAGTGGAAATCTTGGAAAGAACTGGAAAATATTTCCCTGTAGTCAAGATAAGAGTTATTATTCCATTAATGCAATCTGGTGTATAGTGAATCAAAAATAAAATCCACAAGTATTTATTGGATTTGGATTTATCTAAAGTATGAACTCTAAAACAGCAGTGCACTTTTCAAGCCTATGATCAACAATATTTTTCTAATAATATTGGTGTAATTAGTAAATGCTAGTTATTCTTTGCCTTCATGACTGAACTAATAGCTTTGTGAGTGTTGTCAAGATCACCTCAGTCAAGTAGGCTATGAAGGCCTATTGAGAAACTCATTACTCAAGAACTATGCAAGACATGAGCCAAGAGTCAGGCCTTCTCAATACTAGCTGCCTTACTTTGCAACACACTTCCTACAAAATTATATGATCCTGAATCACCAAGCATTTCGAAAAGCTATTGCCTTTGATTTGAGTTTTGGTGGCTTTTATTAACCAGCTGCACTATTTTTTTAAAAAAAAATCATCTGTTTGTTTGTTTGTTCTGATTGGCTATCCAATTCTACTTTAATCTGGGCAGTGCCCAAAATGACTGAAAAAGACTTTAAAAGCAACTAAATATATTAAATTAACTGGCAATCTGAACCAAAAAGTTCTAACAAAATCCCTAAAACAATGAAGAAAACATTAAATAAATAACAAACATCAACCCCAGTCCTGGAACTAAAGCCAGTTCTCATAGCTTTTCAGCACCCAAGGAGAAAGCATGCTCTCCTGATCTTTTGGGGGATGCTGTTCATGACAGTTGAGACTGCAACAGAGAAGGCATTATTACCCTGATGGCTGAGATTTTCCAGACTACTATGAAAAATGTTTATGTGCCATGTTCTATGTTTATGTTTCATATGTATTGTACATTCTTATTTTGTAAGTGGTCAAGTGTTCTGTGAACCTGGAAGAATAGTCTGATTCAGTGATGAAATTCAATCTTTTTTACTACCAGTTCTGTGGGTGTGGCTTGGCGGGCATGGCAGGGGAAGTCTACTACAAAATTTCCATTCCCACCCCACTCCAGGGGAAAATCCCCATTCCCTCCCCACTCCTGGGGAATGGTATTGCAAAATATCCATTCCCACCTCACTCTGGGCCCAGACAGAGGTAGTATTTGCCCGTACTCTGAACTACTCAAAATGTCCACTACCAGTTCTCTGGAACCCCTAGTGTGATTAATAAATATTGTTTTTAGTATATTGCTATTTTGACGTTATGATGTAGATTAACATTGTTCTGGGTTGTATTCAACTGGCTAAGTCTTGTTGAGCTAAGGTTCAACCTTGTCTTTTTAGGAATGGCTTGATTCTGTGACTCCTAGGAAAATGGACTGGATTGTTATGATTGTTAATCCAGTTTCCTATATGTTCAGTCCATATTCCTCTTTGATTGGTTATGGCTTCTTAGGAGAAAATTAGTGTTTGATTCAATAGTAATAGTAAGTTCATTGTTGAGAGGGTGGATAAGCCTGCACTGAAATGTTGGATCCCATAATTCTGAAAAATTGCCCAGACTTCAGCCTTTGTGGATGGTTCATAATCTATTTTTAAGAACTTTACTCAGAACATAATCAGAGTAGCAGGGAAGATGTTCAAATTACAGCTGCAGAGAGCTGTAGGAAATGAATTATCTAGACATGAATGGATTAAGTTTTCTTCTTCTATTATCTCTTTTCTTTGGCAACCTGGACTAAAATTTATTCTCTGCAAGATTACGTTGTTCTAATTCATGCAAGAATTTGACTTTTTTTTTAACTTGAAACAAATAATTAAAAGGTTCAAAAAGAAATAAAGAAATTGTTAATAATTGTAACAACAGAGTGAAAAGATGGCGCTGCTACTCGAACTTTGAGGTATGTGCATTGAAACAAGATACGTTTATTTACATTACTGACTAGCCAGGTTTGGAACCTTAAAGTCTCACAGTCTGTTTAAAAAGTGAAAAGGGTATTGTTTTTACAGATTCCTTTTTGAAGCTTATTTTTAACTGGAGACTTTATCATGAATCTAAGTTGCTAACTTGTTAAAACTTCTTTAAGTCAGAGTAGCAGACTTTAACCACCTGGTGATAATGGCTTTTTTTGAACAACAGAAAGAAGTCAGTTTGCAAGATATAATCTTTGCAATACATGAAATATCTAATTCATTTGAGAAAAAATTAGATTATTTAATTGGAAAATATGATGAAAAGAACAGAGGCACATATCAAATGGAAAGAACAGAAGTTAAAGTCTTAAACACCAAAGAGAAAAACTACAGAGAAACTAAACCTGCTGATTTTTATGATGAATGGTTTATGTCTGGAAATGGAAAAAGTGGAATATGCAAAGAGGAACCAGATGTATGGCAACTCCACCTCAGATGGCAAGACACATAAGAAGAAAGAATAAAAAAATTTATGACATCAAAGAAAGAAACATTATTATTAACACTATTAACAACAACTCTGACAATTAAAGACAAGCTGATTAAGGAAGAAGATGAAGGGCATCGAAACTACAGAAAAGATCTAACAAAGAACGAGTTGCATAGAGAGTTGGGCGAAGCGTGGTTTTAGGTTTTTTTAGTTAAATATATGTTACGTATTTTAGGGGGTACCAGGGAGGAGGGAGGGTTTAGTCAGGTTAAGGGAGATAAGAAAGGACCGGGCGAAGCCGGCAGAGCGAGGAAGGAAGCGGAAGGGTCCATTAGGAGGGGGGAAACACAAGTCATTTCCATTGAGGGTCTACCCATCAAGATGGTCGTAGGGAGGGATAGGTGCGATGGGAGACAGGTTTCTCTTTCCCGGTTGAGGGCCCCAGGCCGATGCTTACATACGGTCAGGTGCCACAACCCCCGCAGGCTAGGTGGTCAGGGATTGCAGACCCAGGGCCCGAGGCTGATGTTTTGCAATGCCAGGTCCGTGGTTAACAAAGCCCCCCTCGTCCACGACCTTGTGTCGGAAGGGGAGCCGGACCTGGTGGGAATTGCGGAGACCTGGCTGGGCCACGAGGGAGGACTTCCCCTCGTAGAAATGTGCCCGCCAGGTTACCGCACTTTTCATCAGCCACGGGCCCTAGGCAGGGGTGAAGGGGTAGCGGTTATTGTTAGGGAAAGTCTTGAGCCGAGAGAGACCACTGTACCACAGACCACTGGCTGTGAGTCCCTCTGTGTGAAGTGGGGCCTAGGGAGGTTGTTGGGCGTGCTGATTGTATACCTGGCTCCCCGCTATGTAACAGCAGCCCTGCCTGAGCTCCTTGAGGTGATTGCCGAGATGGCGGTTGAGACCCCCAGACTGGTTGTCATGGGGACTTCAACCTGCCATCAGTGGGCAAATCATCAGAGGCAGCTTGGGAGTTCATGGCCTCCATGACGGCCATGGACCTCACCCAAGTAATTCGGGGCCCCACGCACGAAGGAGGACACACGCTGGACTTAGTTTTTGTCTCTGGTGAGTGGAAGAGTGATCTGGGTATAGGGGACGTAGCCATCATACCCCTGTCATGGTCAGACCACTCATTTCTCCGACTCGACTTTCCAATCGCTACACCCCACCGCGGGGAGGCGGAACCTGATTCACCTATATGGTTCCACCCCAGGCGCCTGATGGACCCGGATAGGTTCCAGACGGTGCTTGGGCCATTACCTGTGTCCTTGACCCGCGCCCCGACGGAGGACCTAGTGGCCGCATGGAATATCGCTGCCACGGGGGCCTTGGATCGGATCGTGCCCTTGCGGCCTCTCCTGTGGCGACGAGTCACCCAGGCTCCTTGGTTTACCGAGGAGCTGAGGATGATGAAGCACCACAAGAGACGCCTAGAGAGAAGATGGAGATCCACATGGTCTGAATCTGACTGAACACAGGTGAGAGCCCATTTACGGACTTACCTTGTGGCGTTGAGAGTGGCTAAACATCATCATTGTGTCACTCTCATCGCATCCACAGGTAACTGCCCTGCTGCCCTGTTTAGAGTGACCCGCTCCCTCCTTCAACAGAGGACGCGGGAAGCCCCTTTGCAGGGTAGAGCAGAGGAATTTGGGGAATACCTGCAGGATAAAATCACTCAGATTCAGAGCGAGTTGGCCTCCATCGAAAGTGGCCCAGTGGGATGCCCCAAGGCAGATCTTGAGGCAGTTTTGTGGGAAGAGTTTGACTCTGTTACTTCCGAAGATATGGACAGGTTACGTGGGCGACTGCGAGCTACCACATGTTTATTGGACCCGTGTCCCTCCTGGCTTGTACTGGCATCCTGGGAGGTTACACGAGGCTGGCTCCAGGAGGTAGTGAATGCTTCCTTGAGCGAGGGGTTCTTGCCTACCATCTTGAAAGAGGCGGTGGTGAGACCCCTCCTCAAGAAGCCCTCTCTGGACCCAGCATTGCTGGTAAATTACCGTCCGGTCTCCAACCTTCACTTTTTGGCGAAGGTTGTAGAGAGTGTGGTGGCACAACAGTTTCCTCGTCACCTGGAGGAACTTGATTATCTGGACCCACGCCAGTCCGGCTTCCGGCCTGGGCATAGCACCGAGATGGCATTGGTCGCGTTGATGGATGATCTCTGGAGGGCCAGAGATGGGGGTTGTTCCTCCATCCTGGTCCTATTAGACCTCTCAGCGGCTTTTGATACCATCGACCATGGTATCCTATTGCATCGTCTCGAGGGGTTGGGGGTGAGGGGCACCGTGTTACGGTGGTTCTCCTCCTACCTCTCCAGTCGATCGCAATTTGTGTTGGCAGGAGGGCAGAGGTCGACCTCGAGACCCCTCACTTGTGGGGTGCCTCATGGGTCGGTCCTCTCGCCACTCCTGTTCAACACACATGTGAAGCCGCTGGGCGAGATCATCCATGGTTTTGGGGTGGAGTACCACCTCTACGCTGATGATACGCAGCTGTATATATCTACCCCAAACCACCCCAACGATGCCGTAGAGGTGATGTGCCAGTGCCTGGAAGCCGTGCGGGCCTGGATGGGAAGGAACAGACTCAGACTCAACCCGTCCAAGACTGAGTGGCTGTGATTCCCGGCATCCCGGTAAAACCAGTTGACTCCATCACTGGCCATAGGGGGCGAACATCTAACCCCTGTGGATGGGGCACGCAACTTGGGCGTCCTCCTTGATGCACGGCTGTCCATGGAAGAACAAGTGACGGCCATAGGCAGGAGGGCGCTTTACCAGGTTCGCCTGGTCCGCCAGTTGCGTCCCCTATTGGACCGGGATGCCCTTAGTACAGTCACTCATGCACTCGTGACACCCCGACTGGACTACTGTAATGCTCTCTATATGGGGCTCCCCTTGAGGTGCACCCGAAGACTGCAGCTTGTCCAGAATGCAGCCGCGTGGGGAGTTATGGGAACCTCTAGGTTTTCCCATGTAACACCACTCCTGCGTGAGCTGCATTGGCTGCCTGTCGTCTTTCGGGTGCGCTTCAAGATGTTGGTTATCATCTTCAAAGCGCTCCATGGCACAGGACCTAGCTATCTGCGGGATCGCATCCTGCCCCATACATCCCTGCGGCTGATTCGCTCCCACAGAGAGGGACTTCTCCAGGTGCCATCCACTAGGCTATGCCAGTGGGCGACGCCCAGGGGAAGGGCCTTCTCTGTGGCGGGCCTGATTCTCTGGAACGACCTTCCCCCCGAAATTAGAAGAACTACGGACCTCTGCTCCTTCGGTCAAAAACTAAAAACGCACTTTTTCTGCCTGGCCAGCTTGGGGTAACTGAATTTCTCTATTAGGGTTTTTTAGGGGTCTAATTTTAGTTGGTCTGGGTTTTTAGCGCAGGGTTAAGTTTAATTCATTTTAAATTGTATTTATGCTTGTGTTTTATATATGTATTTTTAAATCCCCTGTGCACCGCCTCGAGTCCCTTTGGGGAGAGAGAGCGGTCCATAACTAATAATAATAATAATAATAATAATAATAATAATTATTATTATTATTATTATTATTATTATTATTATTATTATTATCATCATCATCATCATCATCATCATCATCATCATCATCATCATCATCATCATCATTATTATTATTATTATTATTATTCCATACAAATTTGACTAAGGAAATGTCTGGAGGATTCATGCCAAAAATGGCAGAGGATATGAGACTGCTTTACCATTGGAAACATGCAGGTTGCTAGATGGAAATGTTTAAGTTAGAATTAGTTGAGCTTAGGAAAATTTAGTGACAATGGACATGGTTAAATAAACAACTGACTCCCTCCTTCACAACACAAATGGCTAAACTGACTGATACTTGGGAGCTTGCCTGAACTAACCTGAACTAGACTGAAAGATTACATGACACAATTCTCTGACTCTGTAGCTTCTCTGTTGTTTCCTGCAAACCTACTCTTCACAGAGGATTTCTTTTAAAGCCTCTTGGGAAGGGCCAGGCACTTAGGCATGGGTAATAACATGGAAAAACTGGATGTAAATTTTAAATTGTGATTTGAAAAAGAAGATTAGAAATCCTTTGTTACTAAATATTATTGATGCTTGGTTAGAATAGGCTATAAGGAATAGTGTTATTGGAAGATATTAGAATTGGTAAATGAGATGCCAGTATGTAGTGTATTTCTAAGTTTTTGGTTTTGGTTTTATTATGAAGGACGTGTAAACAATTATAGTCAAAAAAGAATGGAGGTATAATGAGGGTAATATGTGTAAACATATTTGAACTAAAATACATTAAATAATATGAATCTTAGATGATTGTGGAAGAACTCCACAAAAATATTTTGTAACCAACTGATACACTTTCAAAAGTATGTAAAAAGGAGGATTTTTATGTTGTGTTTAAAACTAAAAATAAATTTTAAAAAATTTATTCAAAAAAAATCTGACATGCATTGTTTTCCTTGACTAAATTATATAGGTTTCCCTGTCATGTTTAGATCCATTCTTCTCTCTTCATTTTTAGACAGAATATTTTAGATTATTTAGCCATAAAGCACTCTGAAAAATGTTGAGTTGAGCAGCTTTATAAATTGGATAGATAGATAGATAGATAGATAGATAGATAGATAGATAGATAGATAGATAGATAGATAGATAGATAGATAGATAGATAGATAGACATTATAAATATTATCCAGAATTTTAAATACTACAATGAATTATAAATATAACTAACAGTTAATTATGATCTGTAATCCCAAGTATATTTCTAAGCCTTTATATATTCAGTACAACTTTCAGAATAGTATATACTAAACATGACTTAATAAAACTACTATTTGGTAGCAGAATAATATCTACATTCAATTAAACTATTTTTAAATTTAAAAGGAATAAGTGTGAAGTTCCCAAGAGATGACCTAATTAATTTACAAGCCTTAAGAAAAGAGTTCAAACAAAATCATTCATTTATTAGGATCAGCATCTTAGCATTACTCCTGTGGAGCCTAAATCGAAACTCACTTAATGGCATCTGAACTTTACCCCTCCACCCCCTCCCTTCTGTCATATGTATAATTCATATTCACCAAATAGAGTGCAGAAATATGAGACTAAAGGTATGCATGGAATCCTCCTCCCCCCCTCCCCATGCCAACCTGATAATAGTCATGGCAACACTTTAAAAGTTGACATCTGACACCCCTCATTTCCCGAAAGCGACCTGTGTAACACAAAGACAATTTGAGTATAGGTATATAATTTAAGGATACATTCCTCCCTCAGGATTTTTGCCTGGATTTTCTGCATGGAATTTTGCTATAAAACAGATATTCCTACTTTTTACCCAAGATGCCTCTGATAAGGGATAGCTCTTCCACTTGATTAAGTACTGGAGTTGTCTCCTGTGCCACCTCGAATCAAGGACTCATTGAATTTCATAATGGGTTTGGCCCAGTGGTGGGTTCCTACTGGTTCGCACCAGCTCGCGCGAGCCGGTTGGTCAAATTTACCGATCCGGAGAGAACCGGTTGGACCGGAGAATCCGGAAGTAATTTCTGGATGCCTGGCTCGTTCCGTCCCTCGCATCTTGATCACTCCCAGCCTGTCTGCACTAAATTAGCCCAGCCCGATGCTCACTGATTGGTTGGCATCCAGCCAATCAGTGAGCAGGCTGGAGGTGACCACTTAAAAGCGTGGCACCAACAGGCAACACTTTCCACCTTCCAGCAGTTTGTTGCTTACTATAGGTAAGCAACTTCGCTTGGGGGGGGGCGGTGGAAGGTTAGCTTATGCCAGCTCGTGGCATGGGGGAGGGGAAGGCCTTCCAGACCTTGCGTCCTGAAAGCCGCGAGCTGGCATAGCCATGTGGCCGAAATGTGCAGTGGCTTCGCACGTGGCGCGGGGGTAGGGACTGCTGCCGCTAACTGTGAGGCGCTAAAATCACTGGCCGGTGGTGGGAAGGGGCACGGAGAAGCACCCAGGACACGTGCGAAGTTCACACGTGTCCCCCCCTGCTTTTCCATGCCCTTCCCACGGCCAGCCAGCATAAAAAGGCTGGCTGGGATCGGAAGGGGGAGGAGCGCCCAGGACCGTCCCCCATCTGCGCTCTTCTGTGCCCTTCCCACGGCCAGCCAGCATTAAAAAGGCTGGCTGGGATCGGAAGAGATGCAGAGGAGCGCCCAGGACCGTCCCCCCCATCGGCGCTCTTCCGTGCCGTTCCCATGGCCAGTCAGCATTAAAAAGGCTGGCTGGGATCGGAAGGGACGCGGAGGAGCGCCCAGGACCGTTCCCCCTCCTGCGCTCTTCCGTGCCCTTCCCACAGCCAGCCAGCATTAAAAAGGCTAGCTGGGATTGGAAGGGACGTGGAGGAGCGTCCAGACACTGCCTGGCGCTAAAAGTTTAAAGCGCAGGGGGGCAAGCCCAGCCCCCCGCCGCCTTTGGAGCCAGACCGGCCATCATTAAAAGCTAAAAGCACTGGCCGGCCTGGCTCCAAAGGCAGCATGCACCTCCCCCCCATGCGCTTTAAACTTTTAGCACCGGGCAGCGACGGGAAGCCCGGCGCCCCGCCGCCCTTGGAGCCAGACTGGCCATCGTTAAAAGCTAAAAGTGCTGGCTGGCCTGGCTCCAAAGACGGCATGCACCTTCCCCCCCGTGCGCTTTAAACTTTTAGCAGGGCTTCCCCGAGGGAGGGGGTTCCTGCTCTTGGCAGCCTGTCTGCTGCATGGGAGAGGCATTGGTTGCCGTTTTGGGCCCCTTCTCCTTCTATCGAGAGGGGGAGGGGGGCTGCGGTCCAGTCTGCATTTCCTCCCCTCAACAGGATCAGATATCCCTCCCCTCTCTTTTGGGCAGCATGAAGGTCTCTCATCAGCAAGGTTGACCCCGTCAAAATCCTCCTTCAGTTGCTCTATTGCACTCCCTAGGGATTTCATCTGGGGCTTTGGGAGCCTGGTTTGTTTCCAGTTCCACCTCCAGTCCACCCTTGCCAGCTTGCTTGAGACCCTTCCCTGTATCTGGGGACTAGGGCAAGGGAATTCCACCTCAGCTGCCTTAAGGGTTGATTTCCAAAAGTACTCATTTTTTCTTGCTTCTGCTGCTGGGGAAGATATCAGTAAAGCTGCGGGTTGTTTCCATGATAAATGAGAAGATAAAAGAATGGTTGGTGCAAGCATAAAAAGCTTTGTAAAAGCTCCCATGTCTAAATATCCAACTATTGCTATTGAGGTTAATGGTCTTGATTTTGCTCTGAGGCTCTTGCTCATATTTTTTTTATGAACACAACTGCAAATGCAGTAAAAGCAAAGTTCTCTAGAGATTTCATTGGGAAGAGGTCACTTAATCTTTGTTCTTTGAAACAGGAGTTTATTTATTTATTTATTTTATTTTATTAAATTTATACCCCGCCCTTCTCCTAAAAAAGGACCCAGGGCGAGTTAATTAAATGCAGGTAATTACTTAGGACAATAAATACTTATATTGATATATGTCCATTCCATCAATACACAAAGTTACTGAATCTATGCAGACAGAATTATGAATTTTCATAATTCAAAGAATTAAATACACGAACTTTCCTCCATATTTAAAATTTCTTAAGACTAGCTCTGAATTTGCTACAGGAAGACCATTTAAACCTCAAGAGAGAAAGAAAGAATATTTTTACATATATAGTAAGAAAGAATGATTTTTTGGCTCAGAGTTATATGAGCCATAGGAATAATTAATCATAATAGATCCTGCTACACTTTTCATCTTGGCTAAATATAGGTTGCCAGACATATTGGAAATACGGCGCCAAGTTCCGTAAGCTGCTACTGACACTGTATGGCTACTCAGGTGGCAGGGGTCTGCAGGTGGGTGTGATGGTGGGGTGAGGGGATGGCCATCCCTCCTTGAGCCCATCCCGGCACCCTTCCTCCTCCTCTTTCTCCCCACCTCAGGTATCCCTAGAACCACCACTGTTCCCAAGCGAGGCCACCCTCCTGGCCTGTGTCTGCCACCTGAACACATTCTACATTAGCCTGCACTAGTTCATTGAGCAGTTTCCTGAGCACACCTAGCCAAACTGCCCACCATCCTTCTGCAGATGCACCCTTCCAGGGGAGGGGTAGCAACCTGTGGGTGCCCTGCGAGGAGTCACTGCCTCAATTTGCCTCTTTACAGGAGCTCCTGGCCTCTCTGCTAGAGATCTTTTTGCATGCCTTCTGCACGGGGCTGGATGTTGTGCTGCAGCCCTACCAGCAGGCACTGCTGAGCCTGAAGCAGGAGATAAGGGGTGGGGTGGATTGCATGGAGGAAGCTCATTGTTTAGGCATGGTGGAGGAATGGGGATGATTATCCTTAGGCATGCAGATGTGTTCTTCCTCTGGGCTTCCTCGAACCTGGCCAGCCTCCTGGCAACTTAAAGCACTGTATTGCAACTCTTATTGCAAATGTGGTGGTTATCCACATAATGCAAGAATTCATTTGAACAGGATCAGGTTTTTGTTTCATCTCTTAAAACATTCCAATTTAAAGTTATGGAAATGGAAGCATAACCCTGACATAACCCTGCAAGGATTGGAGGAGGAGACAGGCTGTCTCTGCCCTTGGGTGTGCAGTGAAGAAGAAGAGGAAGCAGACAAACCTTCTCCCTACCTTCTTTCTTCCCTCTGTCCACCCTCTCTTTCTCCTCTTTCCCCTTTCCACTCCTCCTCCTACAGTGTTGTTTTGGGGATAGAAGCGGAAACAATTTAAGTCCAGGATATGAGGGGTCTGTAGATGTTTTCACAGCCCTCTTTTTGACTCACATATGGTATTAAAATATCTTATCAAGTTTAATACTTCCAATTGTTAACCACTCTAATTGCCATGTGACGAGGAGGCTGTTACATTGATAGAAGCCATCGAGCTCTTTCTAAATGTTCAAACTGGTTGTCAATTTCTTCAAACTGGTTGTCAATTTCTTCTAAACCAGAGGAATGCTGTTGATATAATTTACCTGGACTTCAGTAAGGCATTTGATAAAGTAGACCATAACCTACTATTAGATAAAGTAGAAAATTGTGGGTTAGACAGCACCACCACCAAATGGATTCGTAACTGGCTGACCAACCGCACTCAACGTGTAGTCCTCAATGGAACTGCATCTACATGGAAGGAAGTATGCAGTGGAGTCCCCCAAGGCTCTGTTTTAGGCCCAGTACTCTTTAACATCTTCATCAACGATTTGGATGAGGGGATAAATGGGGAACTCATCAAATTCGCAGACGACACCAAGCTGGCAGGAATAGCCAACACTCCAGAAGATAGGCTTAAGATACAGAAGGATCTAGACAAACTTGAACATTGGGCACTGTCTAATAAAATGAAATTCAATTGTGAAAAAAGTAAGGTCCTACATATAGGCAAGAAAAACCAAATGCACAAGTACAGTATAGGTGGTACCTTGCTCAATAGTAGCAACTGTGAGAGGGATCTCGGAATCCTAGTGGACAACCATTTAAATATGAGCCAGCAGTGTGCAGCAGCTGCCAAAAAAGCCAACACAGTTCTAGGCTGCATCAACAGAGGGATAGAATCTAGATCGCGTGAAGTGTTAATGCCACTGTATAGTGCCTTGGTAAGGCCACACTTGGAATACTGCATACAGTTTTGGTCGCCACGATGTAGAAAAGACGTGGAGACTCTGGAAAGAGTGCAAAGAAGAGCAACCAAGATGATTAGAGGACTGGAGACTAAGACATATGAAGAACGGCTGCAGGAACTGGGTATGTCTAGTTTGATGAAGAGAAGGACCAGGGGAGACATGATAGCAGTGTTCCGATATCTCAGAGGGTGCCACAAAGAAGAGGGAGTCAAACTTTTCTCCAAGACACCTGGGGGCAGGACAAGGAGCAATGGGTGGAAACTAACCAAGGAGAGAAGCAACTTAGAACTAAGGAGAAATTTCCTAACAGTAAGAACAATTAACCTCTGGAACAGCTTGCCTCCAGCAGTTGTGAATGCCCCAACCCTGGAAGTCTTTAAAAAGATGTTAGACAGCCATTTGTCTGAAATGGTATAAGATTCCTGCCCATGCAGGGGGTTGGACTAGAAGACCTACAAGGTCCCTTCCAACTCTGCTATTGTATTGTATTGTAAACACTTCTGTCCTCATTTAATACATGACTTCTGAATATTCATACATATGATAAGAATATTAATCAATATAATATATAGTTTGTTTGTATATATGTGGAGAGAGAGAGAGAGAGAGAGAGAGAGAGAGAGAGAGAGAGAGAGAGAGAGAGAGAGAGAGAGAGAGAGAGAGAGGAGAAATGGGTTTCACATTTTTTACCTCCAGTTCACTGTGCACATGCATAGAGCCGGGGCAGATGTGCGACCTACGATTTCTGCTACTGGTTTGGGTGACCCGATCCAAAGCAGCTGAATACCACCTGTGTGTGTGTGTGTGTGTACACAACCAGTTGAATACCAAACACACACTCATATAGACATACACACACATGCACAGACACACATATAAATTTGTGACTTTTCTCTTTCTCTCTTTGTCTTTGTGCAATGTTTATGTGCATGTTTATCTGTGAAAACATAAAATGAGCTTATTTAAATCACTGCCAGATTGTATTTCGAAGGTAGATCTAGAATACTGGATTTCACAATGTGAAAACTGGCACATGAAACTCATATTTTGCAATTGATCACTCTTAAGATGGCAATATTTCAGTATAACAACCACTGGTCTTAGAGGAGTGCTTTTCATTATCCTCCCTGCCACATAAATACATGTTTCTCAGAAGAGTTTGCCATAACTGCTGAGAGAATATGAATTTATCTTTAATGAAGTGCATATTACTTTTATGTAAGACTATTTAAAAACTAATCCCCATATGTGTTTTTATTAGGTCTATGGATGAGAGATAATAAAATAAAAATGAACTAAATGCACTGCAATGAAGTAACCTTGAAATAATTTTAAAATGAAACATTCTGATTCAGGCAGAGGCAGATTTCTACTTGCTCAGTAGAAATTAAATTTCTCCTGCTGATCTTTTAAATTCAAGTTGAACCTTGTAGAAAAAAAGCCAACAAAAAAAGAAGACTTTCTGAAAAGGTGGGGGGAGGACCCTTAACTCTATATATAATTGGTTAAAAATCACACCAAACTAATAAAAATAGAACATCTGCAGAAATATCCTACTTTAATCCCTGTGGATATTTGCCTTAATCAGGACTCTAAACATAAATAAACATTTACGTTCCATTACTAACAGAAATGATTTTGATCCTCTTTTCGTGGCCTATTAAGGTTGCAAATCCTCTCTCCTGTTCATGGCTTCTACATCTATGTTGGGTTATGAGGGTCCTACATTCAGTAAAGTAGTAAGTGCTCATTGGTGTCCACAAGAGGACAAAATGAACACATTATAATGTTGATCATGATGTCTGAGCAGCTGGACACAATGGTTAAATATAGAAGATTTAACAAAGTCCTTATGATGAACACACTTCTATTTGTGGAACGTATGGTCTTATTATTTTTTAAGGATTTATTCTAATTATATTTTAGTTTTAGTACTGGATATTTTTTTTTATTCCCTTCAAATATTTAAACATACTCATTTAAAGCCATAATTAAGGCTTGAATTGACTTATGAAAGCTATACCAAATTAGAAAATATGATGCTTCAGTAAGTCTACATAATCAACATAATCAATTAAGTCCCTGTGCGCCGCCCTGAGTCCCTCTTTTGGGAGATAGGGCGGGATATAAATAAATAAATAAATAAATAAATAAATAAATAAATAAATAAATAAATAAATAAATAACAGTGTTGATGATGCATTTGCTAATAATTTACCTTCTGTGTATCTATCCCATTGTTTTATCTTTCAGATCAAATATCTGATGGGATATATTTATTTTATTTATTTATTTATTCGAATTTATACCCCACCCTTCTCCTTGTTAGGACCCAGGGCGGTTAAAAACCACAATAAATACAATATACAACATTAAAATATATTAAATTATTTACCCGTGCTAAAACCCATATTTAAAAACCCTACCAAATTATAATTTATGTATAAAAGTCAGAACGGGGGGGCTATCCTAGGCCGGCTTGTTAGAATAAATGCGTCTTAAGACGTTGGCGGAAGAGGCGGAGGTCCGAGGTAGTGCGAAGGTCGGGGGGGAGATCGTTCCAGAGGGCCGGGCCCGCCACAGAGAAGGGCCTTCCCCTGGGTGTCGCCAACTGGCATTGCCCAGCCGACGGCACCTGGAGAAGGCCCTCTCTGTGGGAGCAGACAGGACTAAGGGATGTATGGGGCAGGAGGCGGTCTCGTATATAGCTAGGCCCCGAGCCATGGAGCGATTTAAAGATGGTGGTCAACACCTTGAAGCGCACTCGAAAGGCCACAAGCAGCCAGTGCAGCTCGCGCAGGAGAGGTGTTACGTGGGCTTGCCTTGAGGCACCCATAACCACCCGCGCTGCCGCATTCTGCACTAACTGTAGCTTTCGAGTGCACCTCAAGGGGAGCCCCATGTAGAGAGCGTTACAGTAAATAAATATATGGAGAACTAATGCTCTCCTTACTGTCTTTTTAAACATCTAAATCTTGGTGAATGTACTATTATGTAAATTGAGATCACACATGAAAGACATTTATTTAATGCTGAGACTTTAATGAGACTCTTCTTGTGTTGCACTCTAAATTTCAGTAGGCAGCACTTCTCTATAACACAGCTGTGATGGGTACAAGTTGATGGCTAAAAGAATAAAAAGCAACTTTTCCCTGTGATGCCATGTTATTTATGGAACACGCTCACTCAACAAGATTTTTATTCCCTTCAAATATTTAAAATACTTCTTTAAAGCTATAATTAAGGTTTGAATTGACTCATGAAGGCTATACCAAATTAGAAAATATGATGCTTCAGTAAGTCCACATAATCAACAGTATTGATGATGCATTTGCTAATAATTTACCTTCTGTGTATCTATCCCTTTGTTTGATCTTTCAGATCAAATATCTGATGGGATATATGGAGAACAAATGTTCTCCTTACTGTCTTTTTAAACATCTAAATCTTGGTGAATGTACTATTGTGTAAATTGAGATCACACATGGAAGACAGTTATTTAATGCTGAGACTTTAATGAGGCTCTTCTTGTGTTGCACTCTAAATTTCAATAGGCAGCACTTCTCTATAACACAGCTGTGGTAGGTAAAAGTTGATGGCTAAAAGAATAAAAAGCAAGTTTTCCATGTGATATCATGTTATTTATGAAACACGCTCATTCAACAAGATAGTCTGGCATCTTTGCAGATAGCCTTGCCCTGACTGTTTAAAACCATTATTTAGGAAATTATTTAATGAACATTTAATGAATCATTTTATTCTGCCTATATGTGTAAAGTAGAGGTTATGTAATTTGAAAAAATTAATCACAGAGAACAAGACTAATAATAACATATTACCATTTAAAACAAAAATAGAACTATTAAGAACATAAAAATATATCTATTTTGACAAAACACAAAATTTAAAAGAACCTACAACGACATATGTATGTATGTATATACATACATACATACATACATACATACATACATACATACATACATTACATTTTTGAGCTGATCAATAAATAAGTCGGGGAGACTAGGATAGATCTATTTCGAGCTTATTAGCTCTCATCAGCTAGCCATACCCTTACTGGGATTCGAACCAGGGCTGTATTACATGCCAGCTGAGTGCCTCGCCATTAAGCCAGCTAGGTTCTGTTCTTGTCAGCTGAGACAGGAAGATAGTTATATGTAATTGTTTCCACAACACCCTGTTAAGGCGCCAATTAAGGGAGGAAGCACACTGCTTTTCCTTTTCTGCCTTTCGGCTCATCACAAAGAGACCATCTAGACAGAAAGCCAAGTAAATATATATATATAAATAATAAATAAGATTAATAAATAAGAGACCAAGATGGATCCATTTCGGGCTTATTAGCCCTCTTCAGCTGGCCATACTACCTCCACTGGGGTTTGAACTGGCACTCTCCAGCATATCAAGCAAGGCTCTCTATGCTTTGAGCTATCCGGCTTCCCCTGATTACATATATTATTATATATATATAATTGTTTTCACAACTTCCTGTTAGGGCTCCTGTTAGACAAGAGGATAGTTATATATAATTGTTTCCACAACACCCTGTTAGGGCTCCATTAAGGGAGGAGGCATACTGTTTCCCTCTCTGCCTTTCGGCTCATCACCAGAGACCATCTAGACAGAGAACCATGAATTACGTTGTGTAAATTTTTTTAGATATGTGTGTTAGTTTTATGAGCTGATCAATAAATTTAAATTTGAGAGACAATTATATATAGCTCTTTTTAGCTCTCATCAGCTAGCCATACCATTACTAGGATTCGAACCGGGGCTGTATTACATGCCAGGCAAGAGCATGTAATATGCTAAAAAGCTCGAAATAGATCTATCCTAGTCTCCCTGACTTATTTATTGATCAGCTCAAAAACATAACACACATGTAAAAAAATTACACAACGAAATTCTTGGCTTTCTGTTTAGATGGTCTCTGGTGATGAGCCGAAAGGCAGAAAGGGAAACAGTATGCTTCCTTCCTTAATTGGGGCCCTAACAGGGTGTTGTGGAAACAATTATATATAACTATCCTCTTGTCTCAGCTGACAAGAAGAGAACTGAGCTGGCTTAATGGCAAGGCTCTCGCCTGGCATGTAATACAGCCCCGGTTCGAATCCCAGTAAGGGTATGGCTAGCTGATGAGAGCTAAAAAGCTCGAAATAGATCTATCCTAGTCTCCCTGACTTATTTATTGATCAGCTCAAAAACTGATATATAATATAATCGTTCTACAATACCTGTTAGGGCCCCAATTAAGGGAGGAAGAATACTGTTTTCCTCTTCTGCCTTTCGGCTCATCACCAGAGACCATCTAGACAGAAAGCCATGAGTTCCGTTGTGTGATTTTTTAAAATATGTGTGTTAGTTTTATGAGCTAATCAATAAATAAATCAGGGAGACTAGTATAGATCTATTTCAAGCTTTTTAGCTCGAAAGGACTTGAGCTGTTGAGCTACCAACCAGCCCCAAAGGCTATGAATCTCACCACATAATAATAATAATAATAATAATAATAATAATAATAATAATAATAATAATTATTATTATTATTATTATTATTGTTATTATTGTTATTATTGTTATTATTGTTATTATTGTTATTATTGTTATTATTGTTATTATTGTTATTATTGTTATTATTGTTATTCTTATTACTTTCTAGTATCTTCCCAAGTATTGATGTTAGGCTGATTGGTCTATAGTTTCCTGGATCTATTTTTTTACGTTTTTGAGCTGATCAATAAAAGGAAACAGTATGTCTCCTCCCTTAATTGGGGCCTAACAGGGTGTTGTGGAACAAAGTATATACTTATCCTCCTGTCTCAGCTGAGCAGGAAGAGAACCTGGTGGCTCAAGTGGCAAGGCATTTGCCTAACAGTTAATACAGCCCTGGTTCGAATCCCAGTAAGGGTATGGCTAGCTGATGAGAGCTAAAAAAAGCTTGAAATAGATCTGTACTAGTCTCCCTGATTTATTTATTGATCAGCTCAAAAACGTAACACACATATAAAAAAAGAATTACACAACGGAACTCATGGCTTTCTGTCTAGATGGTCTCTGGTGATGATCCGAAAGGCAGAAGAGGAAAGCATTATGCTTCCTCCCTTAGTTGGACCTACCCCCTGATCTCAGGACTATCACGGACCTCCGCTTCTTCCGCCAATGTCTAAAGACAC
Organism: Rhabdophis nuchalis; assembly: GCA_039707465.1. Taxonomy (NCBI): domain Eukaryota; kingdom Metazoa; phylum Chordata; class Lepidosauria; order Squamata; family Natricidae; genus Rhabdophis; species Rhabdophis nuchalis. The sequence goes on along the minus strand of CM077647.1, from coordinate 103,483,155 downwards.
ACTTCTTCCATCTAGCTGGCCTGGCCCAATTTCCGAGACTATTTTATCGACTGATTTTAAATTAATTTATAGTTTTAATAAGTGGGTTTTAAATTGATTTTAGCACAGGGTGTTGTTTATTTAATAGGATTTTATATGGACTACTTATGATGTATTTATTCTTGTATATATGTTTGTATCCATATTTTAATCACCTGTGCACCGCCCCGAGTCCCTTATGGGAGAGGGCTGCGGTATATAAGTTTAATAAAATCTAAATCTAATTATAGATGCTTATCCTCCTGTCTCAGCTGATGCAATAAGAGAACCTGGCTGGCTGAATGGGTAAAGGCTCTTGCCTGACATGCAATACAGCCCCGGTTCAAATCCCAGTAAGGGTATGGCTAGCTGATGAGAGCTAAAAAGCTTGAAATACATCTATACTAGTCTCCCTGATTTATTTATTGATCAGCTCATAAAACTAACACACACACACAGACACACACACACACACATATACTTTGTTCCACAACACCCTGTTAGGCCCCAATTAAGGGAGGAGACATACTGTTACATTTAATATTTAATGTTTGATGTTTGATGTTCAGTGTTCAGTGTTAATATTAATATTGATACTGATATTAATACTGATACTGATACTGATACTAATACTAACACTAACACTAATACTAATATTAATCAAGAACAAGCCTTAGCCACAAACTGCATGAAGGCAAAAATTCAACATGCTACCACCAACAGCAAATGTCACCTCTGTAATGAGAAAGATGAGACAGTCAACCATTTGATCTTTGGGTGCAACAAAATTTCACAAACTGACTACCTACAGTGCCATGACCATGTTGCTAAGATCACTCACTGGAAATTGTGCCAAAAGTTTGGATTTGAGTACAGCAAAAAGCACTGAGAACATCAGGTTGAGAAGGTCTTAGAGAATGAAAACGTTAAGATCTTGTAAAACTTCAGAATTCAGACCAATAGGCACTTGGCCTATAACAGACCTGGCATAACAATATTTGAAAAGAAAAAAGTTTGGTTCATTTATTTATTTATTTTTATTTTATTAAATTTATACCCCGCCCTTCTCCTTGTTAGGACCCAGGGCATTGACATTGCAATACCTGGTGATGCACAAATTGAAGATAAACATCAAGGAAAAAAAATCACAAAATACCGGGACTTGCAAATTGAAGTTGAGCGACTGTGGAAAAAGAAATCGTGTGTTATCTTGATTACAATTGGAGCCCTTGGAGCAATTCCTAAAGGGCTACCTTGCTATTTGGAAATTCTAAATTTATCAGACTTGAACATTCTGATCCTACAAAAAACTACCCTACTTGGAACTGCTTATATTTCCTTATAATAATAAGGTAATATAATAAACCAATTCTGTGAACACCTAGAAACAAATAGTTATAATTAGTAGCCAATATGGGTTTGTTAAAAATGGATCACGCCAAACCAAACTTATTTCATTTTAAGGGATAAAATTAGTAGACCCACAAAATTCTGTGGGCACTTAGACTTCTGCAAAGCATTCAACAAAATAGTTACAGCCTACTTCTTTGTAAACTAGAAAAATGTGAGATAGATGGCATCATCATTGGCTGACAAATCTTACTCAATGATTAGTCCTTAATCGTACCACACCTACATGGAGGGAAGTAAGCAGTGGGGTACCACAAGATTCTGTCTTAGGTACAGTAATCTTCAATATCTTCATAAATATCTTATATGAGGGAATAGAAGGGGAACTCATCAAATTTGTAGATGACACTAAGCTGGCAGGAATAGCCAACACCGAAAAGACAAACTCAGGGTCCAAAAGGATCCTGACAGACTTGAAAAATGGGGCCTATCCAACAACATGAAATTTAATGTGGACTAACACAATATTTTACACCTAGGCAGGAAAAACCAAAGGTATAAGTTCAAATTAGGCAAATCCTGGCTCAAAAAAAGTAACTGTGAGAGGAACCTTAAGAGTCCAAGTAAACGATCACTTAAACATGAGCTAGCAGTGTGCAGCAGCAGCCAAAAAAGCAAATACAATCCTTGCTTGTATAAACAGAAGCACAGAATCAAAATCACATGAAATATTAGTACCAGGTTTATAACTCCTTAGTAAGATCACAACTGAATCCAGTTTTGGGTACCACATTACAAAAAATATGTTGAGACTTTGAAAAAAGGTCAAAGAAGAGCAAGAGGATTAAGGGCCTGGAGACAAAAACATATGAAGAACAGTTGCAAGAATTGGGTATGCCAGTCTAAAGAAAAGACATGATAGCAATATCTCAGGGGTTGCCACAAAGAAGAAGGAGTCAAACTATTCTCCAAAGCACCTGAGGGCAGAACAAGAAGCAATGGGTGGAAACTAATCAAGGAGAGAAGCAACTTAGAACTGAGGAGGAATTTCCTGACAGTTAGAACAATTAATCAGTGGAACAGCTTGCCTTCAGAAGTTGTGAATGCCCCAACACTGCAAGTCTTCAAGAAGATGTTGGATAGCCATTTGTTTGAAATGGTATAGGGCTTCCTGCCTAGACAGGGAGTTGGAGTAGATGACCTCCAAGGTCCCTTCCAACTCTGCTATTGTATTGTAAACTTACAATATTCCAGTATTTGAGGATATTCCATAAAGAAGAGGCATCAAATTATTCTCCCAAGCACCAGTTGGCAAGAGAAGAAATAATGGGTAGAAACTAATCAAGGAGAGAAGCAACCTGGAATTAAGGAGAAACTTCCTAACAATGAGGCCAATTACCTAGTGGAATAGCTTGCCTTCAGAAGTTGTAGATGTTTCCTGACAGGAGGTGTTTAAGAAAAGACTAGACAGGGAGACCACTTCCGCCTTCCGGAGGCGACGGTTGTGTTTTTCCGACACGTCCGCCGCTAGTTTTGTCTAGTGGCCCTTTCGGGGGTACGGGGCTCTTGTAGAGAGCCCCAACCATACGAGCGGCTTGCGGTGAAACCCCCCATCCCCATGGCGGTTGGGGGGGGGGTCGTTCCCGCTTTGCTCCAGGAGCCAGAGAACAGAATGTGGGGGGAAGAGTTCCCCTCGCCGAAGGATCGCTGGAACCGCAGAAATTGAAGCAGCGGGCTGAAAAGCCGGAGTTGGTGGAAGTGCCGAGGCTCTGTTGCAACAGAGTGGCTTGTGAGTTGGTTTCTGAATTTTTGAATGTTTTCAACTTTTTAAAAAGAAGAATAGAGGGGGGAGTTTGCTAAAAAAAAAACCTCTCGGAACAAGCGGTGATTTAAAATGCTCTCCGGGCGCGGGGAGAGGGAGAAACTAACATCCGGTTACCTAACAAGTGAAAATGAAAGTTTTTGCTAAATGTTGATACTTTGTATCTGAATCTTACTACAGCAGAAATGGACTTTCACTAATTCTTCTCAAATGCCAAAGAGGTGGAAAAATGGTGCTTCTTTGTTCCCAGTAAGAAACTTTTTTGCTTACTTTTTAAACGTTCCTTCATTTTTACAGCACTGCAAAACTTATACACATGCCATCTCAGTGACTCTCAGGATTTCTCCTATTGTGTGCCTTCTTTTTTCACTGGACTTGATTGTAAATTTTTTCTCTCTGGACTTTATGGAATTTATATTTTGAACTTAGACAAGACTTTTCCCTTTTCTTTGATCTCACGGACTGCCAGCTCTTCAGACGCCATCTTAATTACAAGAGGGTGGGGCAGTTGAGATGAGGGGGGAGATAAGGGATTCTAAAAAAGAAATAGTAGAACTTGCTGGTCATATGTCTAGAATGGATTTTGAAAGAATGTCTTATTTTTTAAGGTTTCAAAATGTTCCTGAATTACCTTCAGAGAATTTAAAAGATTTAATGTCTACAATTTTAGCAGATTATACTAAAAAGAGTAAGGAATATATTTGGGGGGACATTGACCTGATTTACAGAATTAATTCAGCTTATGCCAGAATAAATGACATACCCAGAGAGATACATATCAAATTTGTAAGAATGTCAACAAGGGATGAGATTCTGAGAGCACAGAGAGAGAGCTCTGATATATATGCAGAATGAGATTGCTATTTTGAAACAGATCCCAAAAAAGATTGTGGTTCACAATCTTTTGGTGTGGTTCAAATGGTTAATGCCTGAAGGAATGTTGGTGTTCTGGGAGGGGGGAGAGTAAGAATTAAAACAATTGAAGAGGCGGAAGCCTTTCTTAAAAAACACTCCTCAACCCTGGAGGATGAAAATGGGGGAACAGGAGGGGCCATGGCTCCGCCCACTGGCGGGAAGGAAGAAGAAGAAGACACAATATCTAAAAGACTCAGATCACAAAAATGATTTTCTTTTACATAGTGTAATCCTTACGGATGTCAATAGAAACAAATGATTGAATGCATGTAATTTATGATATGATATATATGTATTCCCTTCCACCTTATGCCAAAGAAAAAACCTTACTCTTTGTATGGAACCCTGGAGGCGACCACCACCTCCGACATGGAAGCCCTAAAATATCTTTCCTATATCCTACATACCTTTTTCCCTGTTATAAAATTTGTAAAAACCAATAAAAATTGTTATTAAAAAAAATAAAAAAATAAAAGACTAGACAGACATCTGTCCAAAATCATATAGGGTCTCCTGCTTGGAGCAGGGAGTTGGATTAGAATATCTCTAAGGTCCCTTACAGCTTTATTATGATTGATTGGTCTCAGAGAAATCACATTGGTACAAAAACTATTTTGAGTTTCTGATATAAGCAGCAATCAAAGTGAAATTTAAACTAATTTATATTCAACTTGGTATACCATGAGAACACAACTTAAAGCATATGCTTTGCTCCATATTAGAAGTATTGTTTGAATTAGAAACTGATTATAAAGCTTTTGGTACTCTCTTAGTTTTTTGTTGTTGTTGGCTTACAGAAGTTTTATTACTCAAGTAGGTAGCATCATCCTTTGTGTATAATGTACCAGGGACTTTATAGTTCAACCCTGAACTACAGATATTTTTTCCTATCATGTTTCTAGACTAAAGTAAGCACTTGGGCTTATTTTCAAAGCGGTCTTACTTTTTTTGAGGTGTAGCAGGCCAGACACAGTGAGCTGGACATGTCATGGATGCACTGTTGTCTCCATTCCGAACATTCAGTGTTTGGAATAGAGGCTTTTTGGTGAACTGGAAGAAAATGGGGAGGGGAATTTTCCTGCCTGCCATCTTTCTCTCATTGTGTGCTGAGCTTGAGGAATGGATGACAGGCAGGAAAATGCCCCTTCCCCATTTACCTCCCATTTGCCAAAAAGCCTCCTGAAAGCCTCCCAAAAAGAGAGAAAAAGCAAAGCAGCTGGCCATGGAACTGCTGGCTTCAGGGAAGTGACCCATCAAGCAGAAGCACTGTTCCCAGAAAGAGAGGGCAAAGGGAGTATTGGTGCTGCCCCAAGGGGCCAGCAGGCTGTAGCTGCAGCCAGACAGTTTCCCCCCTTTGTGCCACCACTCATGTTGGCCATGCCCATCCTCCGGGCTTATTTTTGCCTTAGGGGTAATATTAGCGCCCCCAAAAAACTAGGTTTGTTATTGAGGTGGATTGTATTTTCAGAGAATCACAATATTATAAATTAATCTCTGCAGCTGAACTGTATTTTAACAAGAAGTAATAATATTACTTACATTTTAACCAGAAATATCTCCTCCCAAGATTACTAAAAATTATTTTTAAAATGCTGTTCTCCAAGAAAATAATAATATTTTACCTCCAAAAAGATATTTTTCTCCTGTCAAAACTTTCAGAGGACTGTTACTCCGAATAGAAGAAGATTCATCACCATCAATGGTGAGAACTGCAAAATTTTCTTTGGCTAAGAATCGAACCTCATGCCATTGTCCATCAGAGAGTCCTGCACCTAGAAACACAAAAGGGGGGGGGGGGGAAGAAAGTGATTTATTTAGTTTGTTATGTTTGGGCTATAATATATTATTTTTAATATATTAGATCAGGGGTCTGCAAAGTCGGCTCTTTTAAGACTGGTGGACTTCAACTCCCATGGCAGGCTGGGGAATTCTGGGAGTTGAAGTCGACCAGTCTTAAAAGAGCCGACTTTGCAGACCCCTGTATTAGATGATGTGATAGAGGTTTTACACCATATTCAGAAACTACTGAATCACATATAATTATACACATAATGTATTCATTTATTATGGAAAATTGAATGTGTGCAATATATACTACTATAATAATTCAAAATTCATTTCTTTCTCTAAATCTCCAAATTTATCATCAACCTAAATCAGAGTGATCTCTCTTCATCCTCCTTCCTTCTGTTCCCTTCCCCTCCCTTTTCCTTTCCCTTTCCTTCTCCTTTCCTCACCACTTCTCTCCTCCCCTCCTCAAGTATTTTAAGACATTATATGAAATTCCCCCATTGTACCCTCACAGCAGTCACTGCTGTTATGAAAATGGGGGTTGGCTTACCTGATATGCCCATTCTCTGGGAAGGTGGAGACAGCACCCATGCATGGGTTATCCTCATGTGCCATCCAATAGAACTGAGTCTGCAAAGTTTAAGTCCCACCTCTTCCTGCTGCCATACCCAGCTTTTTTGATGAAGGCTATCATGCAGACAGACCTGCGACTGATGAAACAATCTCTCCCATTCTCTCGGACTGGACCACTAAGGGTGGAGCTGGATGCTGTCTCCACCTTCCCAGAGAAAGGGCATAGCAGGTAAGCCACACCCATTCTCCTATGTTGGTGGAGATAGCATCCATGCATGGGACATACCAGAGTCTGTCCAAGTATTACGGGTGGGATACTGTCTAGGACAGTGATGGCGAACCTATGGCACGGGTGCCACAGGTGGCACGCGGAACCATTTCTTAGGGCACGCGAGGCATTGCCCTATCAGCTCCAGCGCTCATGTATGCTCTGGCCAGCTGATTTAGGGCTTCTTTTGTGGCTGTTTTTTGCCCTCTGGAGGCTTCAGAGAAGCTCCTGAAGCCTCTGGAGGTGGGGGGGGAAAGCTGTTTTCACTCTCCCCAGGCTCCTAGAAAGTCTCTGGAGCCTGGGGAGGGTGAAAAAAAGGCACCAAACCAGGGGGTCACACACATAGCATTATGGGTGTGGCACGCCCATGCATGACCCCCCTGCGCTCCCCCTGCTTTTGCCATGTGAGCCAAAAAAGGTTAGCCATCACTGGTCTAGGATGTTCAACACATATATGAAGCTGCTGGGCAAGATCATCCGTGGTTTTGGGGTGGGATACCATCTGTACGCTGATGACACCCAGCTGTACATATCCACCCCAGACCACCCCAACGATGCCGCCGAGGTGCTGTCCCGGTGTTTGGAGGCCGTACGGATCTGGATGGGTAATAACAAACTCAAGCTCAACCCATCCAAGACTGAGTGGCTGTGGTTTCCGGCACCCCGGTTCAGCCAGATTACTCCAACTCTGGCCATTGGGGGCAAAACACTGGCCCCCGTGGAGAGGGTGCGCAATTTGGGTGTCCTCCTGGATTCCTGGCTGTCCATGGAGGACCATGTGGTGGCCGTGGCCAGAGGGGCGTTTCATCAGGTACGCCTGATGCACCAATTGCGCCCCTTACTGGACCGGACTGCCCTTTGCACAGTCACTCAAGCTCTCGTGACATCCCGACTCGACTACTGTAATGCTCTCTACATGGGGCTTCCCTTGAGGTGCACTCAAAAGCTACAGTTAGTCCAGAATGCAGCCGCGTGGGTGATTACGGGAGCCTCTAGATGCTCCCATATAACACCAATCCTGCGCGAGCTGCACTGGCTTCCTGTGGTCTTTCGGGTGCGCTTCAAGGTTCTGACGACCATCTTTAAAGCGCTCCATGGCTCGGGGCCTAGTTATATGCGAGACCGTTTCCTGCCCCAGCCGATCCGCTCCCACAGAGAGGGCCTTCTCAGGGTGCCGTCGGCCGGGCAATGCCGACTGGCAACACCCAGGGGAAGAGCCTTCTCTGTGGCGGGCCCTGCCCTTTGGAACGACCTACCCCCTGAATTGCGTACCATCTCGGACCTCCGCCTCTTCCGCCAGTGTCTAAAGACACATCTTTTTCAACAAGCTGGCCTAGCCTAACCTCCCGTCGGGGCTATTTTAGATAGTTTTAAACTGGGGATTTTAATTGGTTTTAGCATAGGATTGTAATTTAATATGTTTTTAAATTTTGTATTGATCGTTTTGTATGTTTTATAAATTCCTGTGCGCCGCCCTGGGTCCTTCGTGGAGAAGGGCGGGATATAAATATGATTAAAATAAAAAAAATAAAAAAAAAATAAATGTGACTTTCTGACTAATGTTAACCTGCTGCAAGACTCTCCTCCTAAAGGCCGCATCGGCCGATGTATATATGTCAATCTGGTAGTCCCTAATAAATGATGATGGTGACATCCATGCAACTGCCCTGCAAACCTCATGTAGAGAAACCCTTGGGCCCCAAGCCACAGAAGTGGCTGCGCTGCGTGTGGAGTGGGCTGTAATATGTTCTGGAAGGGGTTGTGCTTGCGAGGAATAAGCTTTCACAACACAGGCCCTGATCCATCACCCCAACAAGGAAGAAAACGCTTTGAGGCCCATAGTGTACGGTTGAAATGAAATGAATATCTCTTCTGTAAGCCAAAATGGTGATGTTCTGTGTAGATAGATTTGCAGGGCCCTTTGAACATCCACCATTTGCCATCTATGCTCCAGTGAACCCAATCTGGACAGAATTCTTGAGTGCAGTGGAAGATGGAGTTCACCTTGGGAATGAACATCAGGTCCACTCTGAGGACCACCTATTCTGAATAAAAGATACTTCACTGTCTGGTGATAGATCCCCTTCTAAGCAGGAGATCCCAGCTGGGGCAGGAATCTTGGAAGGAGGGGGTCTGCCACCATATATTTAAAAATATATTTTTAAACGAATTTTATTTATTTTATATTTTATACCACTGATTTTTTTTGCTGCCTGTACATCGCCCTGAGTCCCGGAAGAGAGAAGGGCAGTATAAAAATTAAATAAATAAATAAATAAATAAACAAACAAACAAACAAACAAACAAACAAATAAATAAATGGTCACTGATCACCTCTCTGCCTCTTTTTGGACTTTGGTGAACTGCCTTTCACCAGGGGTTTTTGTCTTCTGAGTTCTGTCTCTGCATGCCTTTGGCTTTCCCCCTTTTTTTGGAATGGGACAGACTTCCTTCTGCTGGCAAGGTGAAGTGGGGCTGGCTCTTCAAGAGGGTCATCCGATATTGGGGACAACACCTCTCTGTCACCTCCTTCCATATTAAAAGCCAGTTATGAGGGCCGGTGGCACAGTTAAATTCCAGAGGCAGCCACTGAGGGAAAAATATTCTATGGATGTGGCTGGCCCAATTAAAGGGCACACCAGGACCCGGGTTCTGGGCAGTTGGAGAGCAGATTGTATATCTTCACAGACAAGCATACCTGGGCCCGTCTCTCAGCCTGCTACAAGACACCTGCTGGGCCCCTGTGCTAAAAGCCTCATTTGGTGACAAGAGAGAGGCTTGGGTTTGGCTGTATCTCTAGCTCTCCTAAAGGGAATCCCCTAATCTGTCTCTCCCTGTGGTGATTTCCTATCACTGTGGTGGTCTAGGGCAGGGGTCTGCAAAGTCGGCTCTTTTAAGACTGGTGGACTTCAACTCCCAGAGTTCCCCAGCCAGCATAGCTGGCTGGGGAATTCTGGGAGTTGAAGTCCACCAGTCTTAAAAGAGCCGACTTTGCAGACCCCTGTCTAGGGGAATTGCTGCTTCCAAAACGGGCTGTTTGAAATTTGCCTGCAGCCTCATGTGATCTAAAATGATGGCCGCCACACCCTGCTGAACCAAAATGGCGGCCATCATTTCGCACCCTTTAAGCAAGGCTCTGGGTGCTCTAATCGCTAAAAAAAACTCCTTCCCCAACTAGCCACAACTAGATGACCCTGCACTGGACTCACTGGGACAAACTGTGGCTGCAGATGCCCTCCAGATGTTGACCTGAGAATGCTGTTGGAGCTGGCGCTGCGTGGCACTGCTCCACGAGGAGCCAAACTTCCAAAGGGAAGATGAGAAACATGAAGGGGAATGGGAGGAAAACCTAAAAGAAGTAAAAAGAGAAGGAGGTAAAGGGAAGTAAAGGCTTAGAAGAGTCCAATAATTAACTATTTGTCTAGGAGAGATCATTTGCACGCTAGTCTTGTTGGCAACTGAATCACAAAAGCTGGGTATGGCAGCAGGAAGAGGCAAGACTTAAACTTTGCAGACTCAGTTCTATTGGATGGCACATGAGGATAACCCACATGTGGATGCTGTCCCCACCAACATAGGAGAATGTCAAATCTGCAAGTATTTCTCATTATTAATTGGAGTTACATGTCGACACAGACTTCTAATAAAATGGATGGAACTCAGAAACATGTATCAGACATAAATTTACACTCAAAAGGCTTCCCATACTATTTTCTTTTAGTTTATAATTGCATATTTCCTACATTTATTATCTGCATGCATTAGGTTATAAAATTTTTAACTTGCTTATTTAAACCACATGCAACCACAAACCTCTTGTGACTCATAAGAACTCTACTTTCATGTGCAAATTAGATATGCTAATGAAACATATTCTTGCTAGTATTTCTTTTAAATGACATTACTTTAAAATTTGGACTCTTGAGATTGTCACTTTGATTGAACAAGAAGAAACAGATGTTTCTCTTATAAGAAACATGGAGGAAAATGATTTAATGAAGGATGGTGTTGTTTTTTTTTGCAAGATCGTAACATCTAGTGAGAAATAGCAAAAGATGCCATTTGCATATTATTTTTTGAACAATAGTTCAGCAACTAATTTTCATATGTCTTTATAGTTGATCCAGAATGGAGCAATCTGTAAACTGCAAATGGATGTTGACACTAAATTACTCTTGTTAATGCTTTTTAATGTCAATACATTATTTTAATTAAGATTTTAAGGGGGTCCAGGGTTGTGGGGAGGGTTAGCCAGTCGGGTGTGGGACACGCTATAGGGCTGGCCGGCGGAATTAGGGAAACGGAAAGAGTCATGGAGGGGGGGGAGGTCATTCCCATTGAGGGTTTTTCCATCAGATCGGTCTTGGGAAGGGGCAGGTATGGCGGGAGACCGAGAGTTCACCACCAGTTGGAGGATCATGACCGTTGGTTACAGGAGGTCAGGTGCTCCAACCCTCGGTGCTCCCCTCACAGACTAGGAGGGCAAGGTTCACAGAACCTTGGCCCTAGGCTGATGTTGTGCAACGCCAGGTCCGTGGTGAATAAAGCCCCCCTCATTAATGACCTTGTGTCAGAGGGGGACCCGGACCTGGTGGGTATAATGGAGACCTGGTTGGGCCACAAGGGTGGTCTACCTCTCGTGCAAATGTGCCCACCAGGCTACCATGCCTTTCATCAGCCTCGGGCCCTAGGTAGGGGTGGAGGGGTGGCGATTATGGTTAAGGAAGGTCTCGAGCCGAGAGAGACCACTGTACCACAGACGACCGGGTGTGAGTCCCTCTTCGTGAAGTGGAGCCTGGGGTGGCAGATGGACGTGCTGGTTGTATACCTGGCTCTCCGCTATGTAACAGAAGCCCTGCCTGAGCTCCTGGAGGTGGTGGCCGGGATGGCGGTTGATACCCCCAGACTACTGGTCATGGGGGATTTCAACTTGCCATCGGCGGGCGGGACCTCTGAGGTAGCTCGGGAGTTCATGGCCTCCATGATGGCCATGGACCTGACTCAAGTAGTTCTTGGCCCCACTCACGAGGGAGGACACACCCTGGATCTAATTTTCATCTTGGGTCAGTGGAGGAGTGATCTGGGATTAGGGGATTTAGTCATCACACCCTTGTCATGGACAGAACACGCTCTCCTCCGGCTGGACTTTCCAATCATCGCACCCCACTGCGGGGAGGCGGAACCTGAGAGCTCAAGATGGTTCTGCCCCAGGCGCCTGATGGACTCGGAAAGGTTCCAGAGGGAGCTTGGGCCAGTAGCTGTGTCCCTGCCCCGCGACTCGACTGAGGACCTAGTGGCCGCATGGTATAGTGCGGCCACGGGGGCCTTGGACCGAGTCGCGCCCTTGCAGCCTCTCACGCGGTGCCGAATCACCCAGGCCCCTTGGTTTTTCGAGGAGCTGAGGGAGATGAAACGCCACAAGAGATGCCTAGAGAGTAGGTGGAGATTCTCTCGGTCCGAATCCGACCGAACACTAGTAAGAGCCTATATTAGGACTTACTTGGTGGCGATTAGAGTGGCTAAACGCGAGTATTGTGCCACTCTTATGGCATCCGCAGAGAACCGCCCTGCCACCCTGTTTGGGGTAACCCACTCCCTCCTTCAACAGAGGCCGCAGGAAGCCCCGCTGCAGGGTAGAGCAGAGGAATTTGGTGTATACCTGCAGGATAAAATCGCTCAGATCCGGAGCGAGTTGCCCTCCACTGAAACTAGTCCAGTCAGATTGTCCGATGCTGGTCTTGAGTTAACATCTTGGGAAGAGTTTGACTTTGTTACTACCGAGGATATGGACAGGTTGTCAAGGAGACTCAAGGTCTCCACATGTTTATTGGACCCGTGTCCCTCCTGGCTTGTACTGGCATCCTGGGAGGTTACGCGAGGCTGGCTCCAGGATATTGTGAATGCTTCCTTGAGTGAGGGGTATCTGCCTACCGCCTTGAAAGAGGAGGTGGTGAGACCCCTTCTCAAGAAGCCTTCCCTGGACCCAGCATTATTGGAAAATTATCATCCGGTCTCCAACCTTCACTTTCTAGCGAAGGTTGTAGAGAGTGTGGTGGCACAACAGTTTCCTTGGCACCTGGAGGAAATTGATTATCTAGACCCACGCCAGTCTGGCTTCTGGCCCAGTCACAGCACGGAGACGGCATTGGTCGCGTTGGTGGATGATCTCTGGAGGGCACGGGATAGAGGATATTGGTCCTATTAGACCTCTCAGCGGCTTTTGATACCATCGACCATGGTATCTTATTGCACTGACTGGGGGGGTTGGGGGTGAGAGGCACTGTGTTACGGTGGTTCTCATACTACCTCTCTGGTCGGTCGCAATGTGTGTTGGCAGGAGGGAAGAGGTCGGCCCTGAGACCCCTGATATGCGGGGTTCCTCAGGGGTCGATCCTCTCGCCCCTCCTGTTCAACACCTATATGAAGCCGCTGGGCGAGATCATCCGTGGTTTTGGGGTAGAATACCATCTGTACGCTGATGACACCCAGCTGTACATATCTACCCCAAACCACACCAACAATGCCGTTGAGGTGATGTCCCGGTGTTTGGAGGCCATACGGGTCTGGATGTGTAGTAACAAACTGAAGCTCAACCCTTCCAAGACCGAGTGGCTGTAGTTTCTGGCACCCCGGTTCAGCCAGTTAAGTCCAACACTGGCCATTGGGGGCGAAATATTGGAGAGGGCGCGCAATTTGGGTGTCCTCCTGGATTCCCGGCTGTCCATGGAGGTCCATGTGGCAGCCGTGGCCAGGGGGGCATTTTACCAGGTACGCTTGGTATGCCAATTGCGCCCCTTACTGGATCGGGTTGCCCTCCACATGGTCACTCAAACACTCGTGACATCTAGGCTGGACTATTGTAATGCTCTCTACATGGGGCTCCCCTTGAGGTGCACTCGGAGGTTACAGCTAGTCCAGAATGCAGCCGCGCGGGTGGTCATGGGAGCCACAAGGCAGTCCCATGTAACACCTCTCCTGCGCGAGTTGCACTGGCTACCTGTGGCCTTTCGGGTGTGCTTCAAGGTGTTAATAACCATCTTTAAAGCGCTCCATGGCTCGGGGCCTAGTTACATGCGAGACCATATCCTGCCCCATACATCCCTCTGACCGATCCGCTCCCATAGAGAGGGCCTTCTCCGGGTGCCGTCGGCCGGGCAATGCCGGTTGGTGACACCCAGGGGAAGGGCCTTCTCTGTGGCGGGCCCAACCCTCTGGAATGACCTGCCCCCTGAACTCCGTACCACCACAGACCTCCGCCTTTTCTGCCGGCGTCTTAAAACGCATTTATTCCAACAAGCCGGCCTAGGATAACCACCCGATTTGGACTTTTTAGTTATAAATTTTAATTAGAGAATTTTAAAATGTTTTAGCACGGGGTAATTTAATTTAATTGGGTTTTAATAATTTTGGTTTATTTATGTACGTTGTGTTTTTAATTCGCCTGTGTGCCGCCCTGGGTCCTTTTGTAGGAGAAGGGCGGGATATAAATTTAATAAATAAATAAATAATACAATTATTTGACAGAATAGAGCAATAAGGGAATGTTTTCCTCCTTATTAATCTGCTGGTAATTTAGGAAGTTAGAAATGCATACAAGCAATCTGAATTCAATATATTCTTGAAAAACCTGTTGATAAATCTGAGGAGAATTTTTATAGGGGATAGTTTAGATAAATTAGAATAAATCAAATAATTAAAAACATGTGAACATAGTAATTTTTGCTTTTAGGGAAATAATAACACAGTAAATTTTACCACTTTTATTGCCCCAAAGAGTACAAACTACATTTTTTAGGTAACAGAACAAATTGTTTATGGCTAAAAGGATTGTCCAACTACTAGATAGGATACAAAATGGCCCATATACAAACCTATGGGCTTATGAAATCATTCAATAAAATTTGCTTAGTACTTTGTTTGATACTCCACAATGCATCTCTAATGCTATCTTGAGGCTTAAAGTGAATGTACAAGATATTAAAGTCTAGGGCTAGACCAGTGGTGAGTTTCAAAATTTTTTAGAACCTCTTCTGTAGGTGTGGCCTACTTCGTGGGAGTGGCTTGCCAGCCATGTGACTGGGTGGGAGTCGCTTGGCAGTCATGGAACTGGATGGGCGCAGCCAACTTGCAAAATGTGGTGAAACTCACTTAATGCTCTTGCTTTACAGCATTGGCGGAGTGTAAAAAAATAAGGGTGATCTTCTACATTAAAGATAAAATCCCAGCGAAACAAATCTATACAGATAAAGATGGAAGAATTTTAATGGTGGAAATCATGGACAATACCAAGAAAATGTTCTTAATTGCAATCTATGTGCCCAATGAAAAACAAGATGAATTTTACAAAAAACTGCACAAGAAAATTAGTGACTTGGACTGTACTGATATTTGCATGATGGGAGACTTTAATAGTATTGTAAACCAGAATATGGATTATAAAACACATAAAACCACAAAGTTAAACAGAAAATTACTTCTGAAATCCTTCTTCAAAATGATAGATGAAATAAACCTAAAAGACATTTGGAGAGAAAGAAATCCTACAAAAAAACCAATATACTTTTTATTCAAATAGACATTCATCATATTCTAGAATTGACATGGTTTTGGCCTCAATGGATTTAATTTGCGATGTACAGGAAGTTGAGATTGAAACAAGCACTTGAGTGAACCACAATCCAATTACAATCAAATGGAAAGGCCAAAGGATAAGATCCAGTTGGACACTAATAATATAATAATAATAATAATAATAATAATTTATTATTTCTATACCGCCCCCTCTCCCCACGGGGACTCGGGGCGGTGCACAGGTAGCATAAAAACAATAAATAACAACAACAATAAATAAACAACAAAATTTAAAAACCAATTAAATAAACCCTGTGCTAAAATCCCGATTAAACTAAAACCTATTCTATAAAATCCCAAGGCAAGGAGGCTATCCCAGGCCGGCCAGACGGAACAACACAATATTGAAAGAGAAAGATTTTGTACAGAAAATGGAAAAAGAACTCACTTTTTTCTTTAAAGAAAATAGAAAAGAAGATACATCAATGCAGAATCTTTGGGATACAATGAAAACCTTCTCTAGAGGTCTGATAATAGACTACACAAGAAAGAGAAATGAAAAGAAAAGACAAACATATAAAGGTCTAGAGAATGACTATAAGACACTTGAAAAAGAATTACAGAAATATCCACACAAAAGATATTAAAATGAAAATGGATACAATTAAACACAAAATGGACCTACTGGAAAAGGAGGAATTTGCGCAAAAAATTAGAGGCGCTAAACAGAGCTACTTTGAAAATGCAAACAAGCCAGGCAGATGGCTGGCATATAAATTGAAAAAAGAGAGAGAAGCAAAGAAAATACTGCAATTGAGAGATGAGCAAGGACAAATTCAGTATGGAAATGCTGAGAAGAAAAATATATATACAAAACTATTATCCTAAGTTGTACAAACAAGAGAAGATAGAAGAGGGAGGAGTTAAACAATACCTACAGGAAGCCAATCTTCCCCGGATTCCTGAAGAGACTAGAACAATGTTGGAAGATAAAACAACAATGATGGAGCTTACTGAAGTGCGTAAAAAACCAAACAATGGAAAGGCCCCAGGCTCTGATGGGCAACCAATGGAATTCTACAAAACACTTGAGGAATCTCTGTCTCTCCCATTCTTAAAAGTTATGAACGAGGTGGTGCTGGAGAGTAGAATACCTAAATCATGGTGAGAAGCACATATTACATTGCTACCTAAAGAGGAGGCTGAGTTAACAAAAATTAATTTAATTTTAATTTAATTTAATTTTCAAATTTTTATAATGCCCCATCTCCACAATGGGACTCAGGGCGGTGCACAGAAGATAAAAAGTAAAAACAACAGCATACACATCATATAAATACAATCCACAATTTAAAACCGAATTAAATAAATATAACTGTGCTACAAAGATTAAAACTATAAAACCCTCTATTAAAATTAAATTCACATTATTAAACTCTAAGCCAGGCCGACCAGATGGAAAAAATGTGATTTGAGCTCCCGACGGAAGAGGCGCAGGTCCGTGATGGTGCGAATATTGGGGGGCAGGTCGTTCCAGAGAGCCGGACCCACCACAGAGAAGGCCCTTCCCCTGGGGGCTGCCAGCCGGCATTGACTGTCAGACGGCACCCTGAGGAGGCCCTCCCTGTGCGAGTGGACAGGTCGAAGGGAGGTATGCGGTAGGAGGCGGTCTCGCAAATACCCAGGTCCTGTGCCATGGAACGATTTAAAGATAGTTACCAACACCTTGAAGCGCACCCGGAAGGCCACAGGCAGCCAGTGCAGCTCGTGCAGGAGAGGTGTTACATGGGAGTAACGAGAGACTCCCAGAATCCCCCGCGCGGTCGTATTCTGAAGTAGCTGCACTCTCCGGGTGCACCTCAAGGGGAGCCCCATGTAGAGAGCATTGCAATATTAAGAAACTATAGACCAATTTAAAATTAAGAACTATAGACCAATTTCCTTGCTAAATTTGGACTATAAGTTATTTGCTTCAATATTGGCAGAGCGACTTAAAAAGTGTTGTGAATCGGGAGAGAGTTGAAGACCGACCCAGGTAGGTTTTAATGCAAGCCGTTTATTAGCACAACAGATAAAAACACAGTTACCGGAAGCTAGTTTAAAATAAGCGGTAGGCCTGGCCCCTCCCCGCTTGACAGCTATTTATACAAGAGCCATCAAGCGGAAGCTAATCAGACCACTCAAACCCAGCCAGTCACACCCCAGCCAATCAGGCGTGACCGGCCGTAAGTCGAGGACCTCAACAAAAAGTATCTAAATAGCTCAGAAGGCATTCGACAATGTGAACTGGCAATTCATGTTTTTACAATTGGAACAGATGAATTTTGGTAAGAAATTTACTCAGGCTATACAAGCTATATACCGCAAACAAACAGCAAAAATAATGATAAATGAAGAACTGTCAGATGCTATTGAAATAAAGAAAGGCACAAGATAAGGCTGCCCATTATCACTGTTACTCTTTGTTTTAACATTAGAGGTCTTAAATAGAAAGATTAGAGAAGAGGAAGAAATAAAAGGAATGAAAATCAAAAAAGAAGAATATAAGCTACAAGTGTTTGCAGATGACTTGGTTTTCATCCTTGAAAATCCATTAGAAATTCCATATAAGTTGATAGAAAGAATAGAGGAATATAGAAAAGTAGCAGGCTTGAAAATAAATAAAGACAAAACAAAGATCTTGACGAAGAATATGCTAGCAAGACAAAAGGTAGAATTGGAGGAAGCCTTAGAGGTCCAAGTTACAAACAAGGTTAAATATTTGGGGATATACCTAACAGCTAGATGCAGTATCCTTAAAGGGGATAATTATTTTAAATTGAAGCAGCAAATTGTGACTGATTTGATGAAATGGAAAAACCTACAACTGTCAATGATAGGGAGAATATCTATAATCAAAATGAACATTTTAAATCTTCAAGGATCTAAATAAAATAGTGTTGAAGTATGTTTGGCAGGGGGAAAAAGCAAGAATAAAATTAAAAATTGTTACAAGACACTAGAATAAGAGGAGGAATGGGCTTACCTGATTGGGAGTTATACTACCAGGCAACAAACCTGATGTGGATTAAAGAGTAGATAACATTAAAAAATACTAGATTATTGAATTTAGAGGGTCATGACTTACTGTTGGGATGGCATACTTTTTTATGGTATAAGGGAACCAAAGCACATGGATATTTTAGAAGACACTATGTAAGGGAGGCTTTGTTATTAAATTGGGAAAAAGTTAAAAGGTTACATTACTTAAAAATTCCAGTCTGGTTATCAACCATTGAAGCTTTTTCATATCTAATAATATATAAAAAGGAACAAACAGTTAGATATGTTGAAATTTTAAATGCAGAGGGTGAACTCAAATCTATGCAAGAGCTGAAACAAGAAGAAATAGAAATGAATTGGTATTCATATGTGCAAATACATTCTAGATATAATGAAGATCGAAACAAGGCAGGTTTTTATAATACAATGACTGAGTTAGAGGCTAAGTTAAAGAAGAACAAGTTAAAGAAACTATGACAGCTTGGGGAAAAAACTTTGGACATGGGATCGACTTAGAGAAGTGGCAGAAACTGTGGTCTCAAAATTATAAAATGACAATGTCATCTGCATATAAATAAAATTTGTATAAGATGTCTTACAGGTGGCACCTATCCCCAATGAGAATAGCAAAAATGTCAAAGAACAATTCAGAAAAGCGTTGGAAATGTCATCAGATGCCAGGCTCATATTACCACATGTGGTGGATGTGTACTGAAGCTAAAAGATACTGGACTAAAATCCACAGGTGGTTTGAGAAAATGATACAAAAACACAAAAAATTTAAAACAGAGCTTTTTTTGTTGGGAATTATACCAGATACACACAATAAAGACTTGAAATATCTGACTGTAAACATTTTAACAGCAGCTAGAATTGTATTTGCAAAAAACTGGAAAATGAGAAAATACCAACACAGGAGGAAGTTATTCGTAAAATAATGAAAGGTGCTGAAATGAGTAAATTGACTTTTGAAATTAGAGAGCAAGAAAATAAGCAATTTTACAAAGTATGGGACTTGTTTTACAACTGGCTAGATAAGAAGACATGGAAATGAAAAGTGTTGGAGAAAATTTCTTAGCATTGGGGTTGGGGGTGGGAGGCACCGTTTTACGGTGGTTCTCCTGCTACCTCTCTGGCCGATCGCAATTTGTGTTGGCAGGGGGGCAGAGATCGACCGCGAGACCCCTCGCATGTGGGGTGCCTCAGGGGTCGGTCCTCTCGCCCCTCCTGTTCAACACATACATGAAGCCGCTGGGTGAGATCATCCGTGGTTTTGGGGTAGAGTACCATCTGTACGCTGATGATACACAGCTGTACATTTCTACCCCAAACCACCCCAACGATGCCGTAGCGGTGATGTGCCAGTGCCTGGAAGCTGTACGGATCTGGATGGGAAGTAACGGACTCGGGCTCAACCCGACCAAGACCGAGTGGCTGTGGTTTCCGGCAGCCCGATTCAACCAGCTCACTCCATCGCTGGCCATAGAGGGCGAACATCTTGCCCCTGTGGATGGGGCGCGCAATTTGGGTGTCCTCCTGGATGCCCGGCTGTCCATGGAAGATCAAGTGACAGCCGTGGCCAGGAGGGCGTTTTACCAGGTTCGCCTGGTTCGCCAATTGCGCCCCCTATTGGATCGGGACGCCCTTTGCACAGTCACTCATGCTCTCGTGACATCCCGACTGGACTATTGTAACTCTCTCTACATGGGGCTGCCCTTGAGGTGCACCCGGAGGCTTCAGCTAGTCCAGAATGCAGCCGCGCGAGCAATTATGGGGACCGCTAGGTCTACCCATGTAACACCGCTCTTACGCGAGCTGCACTGGCTACCTGTCGTCTTCCGGGTGCGCTTCAAGGTGTTAATTATCATCTTTAAAGCGCTCCATGGCTCGGGACCTAGCTATCTGCAGGATCGGATCCTGCCCCATACATCCTCACGGCCGATTCGCTCCCACAGAGCGGGGCTTCTCCGGGTGCCGTCCACTAGACTATGTCAGCGGGCGACACCCAGGGGAAGGGCTCTCTCTGTGGCGGGCCCGGCCCTCTGGAACGACCTTCCCCCCGATATTAGGACGACCACGGACCTCCGCTCCTTCCGTCTTAAATTGAAAACCTACTTTTTCCGTCTGGCCAGCTTGGGATAGCCTCCTTGTCCTGGGGTTTTTAGGTTTTAGTGCTTAGGGGTTTTAGGGACAGTTTTTTAGTTTTTTATAGATGTTTTTAGCGCAGGATTTGTTGTTTAATTGTGATTTTAAATTATGTATTCTGTTGTGTTTACTGTTTTTTAATTTTCCTGTGCCCCGCCTCGAGTCCCCTGGGGAGAGAGAGCGGGTAACAAATAAAATTTATTATTATTATTATTATTATTATTATTATTATTATTATTATTATTATTATTATTATTATTATTATTATTATTATTATTATTATTATTGTAATAGCAATTGTAGGAGAAAGGTGATGTTATAAAGACATTTTGTCGTTAAATAGATTAATAATGATGTGAGGAAAGACTGGTATATACATGTATTGAATATTTTGAATACTTTGTTCAAAAATGTAGGATTGATGTTGGGGTTGAATATATAATAATGAAAACATGTGTATCGGATGATTTGTGATAGTATGTATAATAGAAAGTAATGATGTATAATTATAAACTGATGGGAACCTCCTGCTTATTTGTATGTAAAATTAATAGAATGAGATAGGTGATTATGTAAAGTTATATTGTTATTAAATGGACAATTAAGGATGTAAGGGAATAACTCCTGTTTAAAATGAAGGAATATTAACTGTAACTGAATATATGATGCATAAGGATAGTGATGTATTTATTTATATTGGATCTATATTTAGTGACTGTATATGTAATTGAAATATTAAAGCACAAAAATCCTGTAAGGGAACGACATGCTATACATAACAGATGAGGATGTTATAAGTCTATATATTTTGTTTGTTTCTGTATGTGTAAAAAAAAAAACTTTAGAAAAAAAAAACCAATGCTCTTGCTTAGCAACCAAAATGTTGGCTTAGAAACTCTGGCATTTGAAGCACACAAGTCTTAAAGCTGTCAAATTACGAGACCCTTGCACTCCTAACCCTTTAGGAAAAAAAAAACCAGGGGTGTTCAAACTTGACAGCTTTAAGACTTGTGGACTTCAACTCCCAGAATTCCTCATCTCGCTCTTCATCTTGATGATTTTGCAGTCTTGGATTTCCCCCCTCAATATTTAGTCCAATTAACTGTTGAGAAGGTCAGATCAATAGCAAAATGAAGAATAATGGACACTAATTGGCAAAACAATATCACCATTGGTGCTGAATTATATTACCAGATGTTAGATAGTCTCAGGTATCTATACTGTTTAACTGTCAGGTCTCATAGGTCCCTCTCAGGGTGCTGCCATTCTGGTGGGGAAGGGGACTGGGCGCATTCTTTAATTTATAACTTTCTTCCTGGTGCCTATCTATCCTGTACTTTGATTTACCTTCTTGGGAATATAAGGGGGGAGGGCTATCTGTTTTGTTTCAGCTCTGGACCCTCCAGCAAGAGATGTCTGAGAACAGTGTCTTCAACTTCTCAGCCTGTGATTCACAAAACAGCTCCACACTGTGGATTGGCTTATTCAACACCGGACTGAGTGGAGGGGTTTCTAATTGCTTTAACCTAGTACAGTGGTGGGCAAACTTATTAGTCAAGAGAGTCAAATATCAACAGTACCACGATTTAAATTTCTTTTGAGAGCCAAAAGGTGTGGCCTGTTTTGTGGGAGTGGCTCAGCGGTCATGTGACCCGGTGGGCGTGGCCAACTTGGAAAATGTGGTGAAACTCACTTAACGATGGTCCTGCTTAGCAACCAAAATTCTTTCTTTCTTTCTTTCTTTCTTTCTTTCTTTCTTTCTTTCTTTCTTTCTTTCTTTCTTTCTCTCTCTCTCCAACTTTCTTTTTCTTTCTATTTTTCTTTCTCTCTTTTTCTTTTTGTCTCTCTCTGTTTATATCTCTCTTTATCTGTCTCTCTCTCTCCTCCCTCCACCCATCTGTCATTCTGTGTGTGTGTGTGTGTGTGTCTGATTCCCTCTCTTCCTCCCTCCCCCTCTGTCTCTCTCTGTATGTCAGTCTCTCCCTCCCTCTCTCCCTCCCTTCCCCTCCCCCGGAAGCAGTGGAAAGCCCGACATGCCGGCCGGGGAGGCCACAGCTGCCTCCTCCCTCAGCGAGTGGGCGGGGGGAGCACCCGAGGGCACTGTCATCCAAGCACCGCGGAGGCTGTCCGGGTGCCGCACGCCCATCTCTGTCCCAGCAATACGCGGCAGCCAGCCCCGGAAAGCACAGCTCGGCAGCCTCTGCAGGCGGCTGTTGCTGCTGCTGCCCCCGAGCCCTGCGACAGGCAGCTCCCGCCATCCGAGCGCATCGGACAGGACAGCCGGCCACGTTTCCACCAGGTTCCTCTTTGGCCCCTCGGGTGCGGCTCTTCCTCTCTCCCCCCCCCCCCGCCCGGAGACAGCGGAGGGCCCGGCATGTCAGGTGCTGGGGCTCCGGCTGCCTCCCCCTGTAGCGAGCGAACGGGCTGACCACTGACCTAGCATTGTGTGGGAATCCTCAGATTCTGCTTCCTTTGTCTTGCTATATCTTTCCTTCAATAAAAGGTTTTTGAAATTCTAATTGTTTCAAGAGTTCTACTTTCTTCAATGGAGAAGAGAGGCAGGTCTTTACACTAACCTTATGCAAATGTGGACTTTTCCGGAGCGGATTTTAAGGCCTCCCTTAACATGGTGGGAAGCTTCCACAAGACTGCTTAGATATTGTAATGTAATATGAAACTAGAGAGGCAGTGGAACATTGGCAGTACAGAACGTATTTTGTTTGTTTATTATAATAACTTCTGCCTATTTCCTGTACAAAAACAATACTGTGAGGTAAATTGGGATGAGAGAGAGTTACTGGTTCAAGGTCCCCCAGTTGGCTTTCATAGCTAAGGCTGTACTAGAACTCATGGTCTCCTGGTTTGGGAGGAGGCAGCATCTTCCAGGAAGAAGCACGAATTTACACAATGCACAGTCCTAATCTGGATGAGGGAGGGGAAAGTAGTTCATGGTAACCAGATTCTAGAATCTCCTAGGATATATCTATTGATAGTTGATAGTTATACCTTTAGTTTGGCAAGAATATTAAGAACTGGACTGAATTCTGCTGTGTCATCTTTGGGATTGAGCCTGACATTTACATACTTTGACCTATAATGATAGGCCAAAGTATGCTCTGATCTCAACAATGATCTGTAAGGTTGCACTGATAAATTTTATGTTTGTTATCTTTTAAGGAATGCTAATTCTACAATCACATGCTAGATGGCTAAATACCTTTATCAAGAAACACAATTGACAGTGGACAGAATTTGTCCAGAATGGCATAGAATCTCCTATTTGAGCTGGGGGTTTGACTAGAAGACTTCCAAGGACTCTTCCAAATTCGTTATTCTGTATTCTGTAATTGACAATTTAATTACAGATGTGGACTTATTGGTATATTGCTTTCTTTTTACGCCTGATAATGAATTGCTATACCAAACTATTTCACTTTTCCTGCTGTAAAGGCTGGTCAAAGGTTATTGCAAACATAAAAAATATAAATATATTATTAATTAGCATCTATCAACATTGGGTACATTATTTAATAACAATATTCTCTCGACTTCCGCTTCCACCTTCCAGCGGCGACGGACGGGTCCTGGACTCGTCCGCCGCTTTGTCCTTTTTTCTGCCCCCCGACGGGGGCGAGACGCCCCTCCTTGGGGGTCTCCCGTAGGGCCGGCTTGCTGGGGTCGTTTTTTCCCTACAGCGGTGGGGGAGCGACCCCTGTCTTCGGCCTAGGTGAGGAAAGGCTGGCTGCGGGGGGGAGACGCTTCGTCTCTTCCTTCGCCAATGGAGAACGTTAAAGCTCTGTGAATGTGGAGAGAGCCGGACGTTCGGGTCGAAAGGCTCTCCCGAGGCTCGGCTGCGAGGTGAAGAGTGAGTGTTTTTTTTTATTTTGTCTTTGCTGGCAGCGCTGGACTAAAGAGCTTGGAGGGGGTGTTTTGCTCGTTAAACCCCCCCTCGGATTTAAAGCGGCGCTCGGAAATGGCTCCTCGTTGCGAGGAACTGGATTCTTTCTATGTGGATTGCCTGGAACTTAATGAAAGCAAGTGAAAGTGGTATGCGGCTTGCTTTTTTACAATGTTTCTAAGTTCGACTGGCTTGCAACAACTTTTCTTTTGTAACTTTCTCCGGCTGGCTCTCAGTTTGGGCGGTGGAAAATGGCTACTCTTTGTTCCTGAATGACTATTTCATTTATGGAAAATTACCAGCATTTCCTTGTGATTTGGACTTCCTCTTGCCATTAATGAAGAATTTTTTGGATTAATTGATTCCTTGTCTGGAGTGCCTTTTCTACTCTAATTATTGATTTTGAAAAGTGTTTCTCTTCTGGTTCTTGAACTTTCTACAACCCTGACCTGAAACCTTCATTTCCTGACTTGCCTCAGCGGCCCCACCCAAAAAACGCCATTTTAGTGGCACTGACTTTAACAGCTAACCATGGCACAAAAATTAGAACTGGCAGGTTTGGAACAAAGAATGTCTTCTCTGGAATCTGTGTTACAAACTTTGGTGCAAGAAATCAAGGCTCAGAGAGAAGAAAATAGCAACTTTAAGAAGGAACTTCTGGAAACACGGAAGCAAGTGCGGGAGAACACACAGAAGACTGAAGAGTTGGAAGGGGGGCTGGCTGGGGCAAAGGGAGAGCTTAAAAATGTTACTAATGAGGTTGTAGAAATAAATGGGCATGTGTCTAGGATTGATATGGAAAGGATGACATATTTTTTAAGATTTCAGAATATTTCTGAGGAACTGGGTGAGTGTCTCCCTGAACTCATGAGTACAATTTTAGCAGATTATTTACATAAACCTAAGGATGAGATCAGGGGGGACATTGACCTAGTTTACAGAATAAA
Organism: Rhabdophis nuchalis; assembly: GCA_039707465.1. Taxonomy (NCBI): domain Eukaryota; kingdom Metazoa; phylum Chordata; class Lepidosauria; order Squamata; family Natricidae; genus Rhabdophis; species Rhabdophis nuchalis. The sequence goes on along the minus strand of CM077647.1, from coordinate 103,457,815 downwards.
TTCCGCATATGCCAGGATAAATGAAGTACCCAGAGAGATACATGTTAAATTTGTTAAAAGGTCAACCAGAGAGGAAATTTTGAAGGTGCAGAGAGGGGGGCCGTTAATTTACCAACAAAAGGTTATCGTCATCTTGAAGCAGATCCCAAAAAAATTAGGGAGATGAGAAGGAGGTATTCCTTCTTATCCAAAAAATTGTTTGATCACGGGATTTGGTTCAAGTGGGCGATGCCCGAAGGGATGCTGGTGTCCTGGGAAGGAGGAAGAGTAAGGATTAAAACAGTTGTCGAGGCGGAAGCCTTTCTTAAAAAACATTCCTCTGTCCTGGGGGAAGATCTAGGGGGAGCAGGGGGGGCCACAGCCCTGCCCACTGGGGGCCAGGAGGGAGAAAAAGAAGATACAATTGCCAAGAGGCTTAGATCCAAAAAATGACTTTGCTTGCTTTTTTTCTTTTTTTATTAACTTTGTTTTTTAACCTTTTTGTACCAGGATATTTGTACAAGTCTGCCAGCGTAGAATGGGAAATGTATGATGTATTCACTTATCTTTATCTTGTAGTATTTTTTGATAAATTTTCTTACCAATGTTTTATTATGTAGCCCGGAAAGGGACAAGGACTCTGACGCAAAGGTTCTCAAAATGTTTCTGTAACCCCTACCTTACCCTTTGGAAAATTGTAAAAACCAATAAAACTTTTTCAAAACGAATAACAATATTCTCTCTAAACCAGGGAAGCAGATATATATGCCAAGATGTTTTTTTTTCAGCAGCAGTTGGGCTGCTTTTTCAATATTTGGAGGGGGGGGGGAGATCTATAAGAAACTTTATGTTTAGACTCTCTCAGATTATGCAAAACAGGAGTTCTATATTTTATTCTGCTAAAATATAATTGTATATGAAACATGTATACATGTCCAAACAGTGTTAAAAAGTAACATACAGTAAGTAGAACTATCTGACTTTAATATTATAGTATGTTTCTCAATTTCATCCATGATTCATTATTTTCATCCTTCACATAAAGTACTGGTAGTTCCTCTCAGTTTTTTTACTGTCTGTTCTTGTCAGTTTTATTGAAAGAATAAACAGAGTCAACACCTGCCTAAACCCTCTCTTCCCTCCCCCTCTTTGCTTTGTTTATCTTATTTTGCCTTTTTTTACTGCTCAATACCTACTTTGGCCTGGACCCTTCTCTCCTTTCTCTTCTTAGTTCTCCCCTTGCTTCAGTTTTACTTTTCTCACTGCTGCTCAATTCCTTCTTCAGCCTAAAGTTGGCAGAAAGTCTGCAGGCTTCTATTAGGTTATCAAATGATAAACACTGTCCTTTCCTCAATCACTCTCTCCTTCCTCACTTCTTTCTACTTTGCATGCCCCTTTGCAGAAGTTTTTGTTAGTAAAGGTAAAGGTTCCCTCGCACGTATGTGCTAGTTATTCCCCACTCTAGGGGGTGGTGCTCATCTCCATTTCAAAACCAAAGGGCCAGCGCTGTCCAAAGACATCTCCATGGTCATGTGGCCAGCATGACTAAACACCGAAGGTGCAGAAAACACTGTTACTTTCCCACCAAAGTGGTCCCTATTTTTCTACTTGCATTTTTATGTACTTTTGAACTGCTAGGTTGGCAGAAGCTGGGAAAAGTAACAGGAGCTCACTCCATTATGTAGCACTAGAGATTCAACTGTTGATCTTTCTGATCACCAAGCTCAGCATCCTAGCCACTGAGCCACCCTTTTGTTAGTATGTTGTCTTTGATAGCAAGTAGAACATTGAATCTCATGCATGGTTTTGCATAAGCACTGAAGGCCCCTGACAGGGATTTTGTAACTTGTTAACTAACATAGATACTTTATATTTTAATTAATTTATCTCTCTTTTATAAGGATTTATTAAACTACTATAGACTGGAATTAAGGAAAACCTTTATCCTATTATTGAATTGAGTTCCTGATAAGATGGGGACTGGTTTGTCTCATCATGAATTCAAAACTCCCTTTTTCCTTAAAATTTATACCCCTTCTGACATCAGATCTTATTTTAATGAACATGTGTGATATTATGGGATGCAAATATGTAAGATGTTTGACTACATGTAACTTATTTCCTATGGCAGGAGGAGGTTACTTTTATCCTGTCCAATTAACTTTCCTCTTGCATTTTCTTTGTTGTGTTAACTATAAAAATAAATGTAAGATGGATCTCCCTTTTCATAGGGAGATCCTACTTATCAGTACCCTAATAAACTGCTTTTAAATGATCTTCCGAATTGGTTGCTTATTGGGAAGGTAAACCGAGGCAGAACCCAGAGCCAGATTTAGCACACAGTTTATAAGGAGCATTGCTTAATTCAGAGTTTCTCATCCTTGGCCACTTGAACATGTATAATCTATACATTTTCAAAAGGCTAAGGCTGAGAAACTCTGGCTTAATGTAACAATGACAAAAATCCAATCTCAGAAGGAACAATTTCATACATACCCCAGATGTTAACAGCCTTTTCTGAAAACTAATTGTGTAGGAAGAATTTGGCTAATTTTACAACTGCTAGCTGTTTATAGACCAGGTGCTGTGAATCCAGCGGGATCACCAATTTATATGTCATATGGGGTATGTGTGCACCTGGAACTGAAGATGGCATCTCCTAGAATTAGATGGTTTCTAAATTGCCTTGTGAGAAACAATATGTGAGTACTGAAATATGGAGTTCAGAATCCTTTAAATTAGATTTCTAATGACAACAAAATATAGTAATAATGAATGAATGAGAGAAGGAGAGAGAGAAATATTGTTTGTGTGACTAAAAAAAAGAAATTTGAATGGAGGGTCAGCAATGAAAAGAGAATATTCAAAAGCATTAAGAAATACTTAATGTACTATTTAATGATCTTAAATAATAATCTTAGTATACTATTTAATAATAATAATAATAATAATTTCTTCTTTGCTTTCTCTACATCTCTATTTCTACCTTTTAAATTCTTTTTATTATAATAATGTATTCCTTCAATTTCATTCTTATTTGCTATCTTTCTCTCTCTCTCTCTCACACACACACACAAAAAATCTTTTTTTCCCTTTAGGAAAGACTGTAAGTCACAATATCAGCCATTTCATAGAGTTTTGTAGAACCAAGCATCAATTTCCCAAAATATCTGCCTGAACTAGTTTCAGACTTGCAACAAAACATATATAAAAAATATTCTTTCAACATATAAATAACAAGAAAAAACTCCCACTCCACTAAAGAGAGAAGATGGCAAGGAAGTAATAAGTAATAGAAAAAAAGCAGAGCTGCTTAACTCATTATTTGCATCAGTCTTCATGCAAAAAGAAACTATGGCCCGACCTAACAAACACATACCTTCAAAAGACAGACTATAAAAAAGTTAAAATAAGCAAGAAAATGGTAAGAGATCATCTGTCTGATCTTGATGAATATAAATCCCCAGGATCTGATGGATTATAACCTGAGTTGTGCAAAAGAGGGCAAACATTATCTCAGAACAATTGTACTTTATCTTTAAAAAAAATCCTGGAACACCAAGAAACTACCAGAGCAGTGGTGGGTTCCTGCTGGTTCAGACTGGTTCTGAAGGCCTGCCACACCCCCAAACTGGTTCTCCAGGCAGCACCATAGGCAGCACCATCTTTTTTTTGTTGTGCGTATGTGTAGAGCAATTTTTATTGTAGTGCGCCTGAGCACGCATCAAGTGCACGTGAAGCATCCACGAGCAAACCGAAAGTAGCAACTTCCGGAATCTACCCCTGTACCAGAGAATTGGAAAACATCTGATGATGTTCCATCTTCAAAAAAGAAAAGAAAATAGACTCAGGAAACTACAAACTAATCAGCCTAACATCAATACCTGGGGGGGGGGGGGATATTAAAAAAACAAATATGTGAACATCTAGAAACAAATAAAGTTATAACTAGTAGTCAGCATTGATTTAATAAAATCAGATCATGCCAAACCAATCTTATTTCATTCTTTGACAAAATAACTAAATTACACATATTGCTGTGGACATAGTATATCTAGACTTCAGCAAGGCATTCGACAAAGTAGACCACAATCTACTTCTTGATAAATTAGAAAAATGTAGAATAGACAGCATCACCACAAGATGTATTTGTAACTGACTGACAAGCCGTACTAAAACATGTAGTGAGTGGTATTACATCAACATAGAAGAAAATAAGCAGTGGGGTACTGCAAGTTTCCATCTTAGAACCCAGAAAGATCTGCTGGTCTTTGAGTTTCCAGGGCTCTGACGTGCATATGCATGCACATTCTGGTTTGGGTTACTTGGTAACCCAAAAAGTTTGGCCATTACTGGTATACGCATAGAATCAAAATCATGTGAAGTGTTAATACTGCTTTATAAATCTTTTGTAAAATCACACCTGCAACACTGATCCAGTTTTGGTTGCCACATTACAAAAAAAAGTGCAAAGAAGAGCAACTAAGGTGATAAAATCAAGACAAAAACATATAAAGAACAGTTGCAATAATTACAAGAAGGGGGTTGCAGGGGGGTGCTAAGAGGCAAGGGAGGTGGCAGGGGGACGCTAGAGACTTCCCCCCAGGGACTCATTCTGGATTCCAATGGCCAGAATGCGGCCATGGTTCTCCCACTTTTGATCTGCTTGGGACCCACCTCACCTTGGGTGGGCTTTGTGGGGAGTGCCCCCGAACCTCGTGGTGCTTAGGAGCTTCCACTGGGGGCCAGGGGAGGCTCCTGCATCTCCCTTCGCTTTGCCCCACAGGAACTGGTAAGGATTAGGGTTAGTAGTGTTCCCCCAGCCCGGGACTTCCTGCTGGTAGATGGGCTTGGTCGCAGGGCCACAGGGCATTGTAAATGGGACAACGCAGAGCTGCCTCCACTGGTGGGAAGATTGCTACAGGTCATGGACATTCTCTTTAGTCATCTAGCATCCCTGGGAGTGAGGGAAGGGCATCGGGGCACTGTGAGGATGAAACTGCATTGGTCGCCATCATCCTCGGATGGCCTCGAGTTACCTGGTCTCAGACCCGCTGCATCCCATGCCCTCCCTGCTGCTACTTCACCTGGAAGGAGGGTCCATGCGGAAACCTCCCGTCCTCCCCCCAGAACTGGTTTTTCTGGACCCCACGGACCTCCCAGATCCGGTGCAAAAGTAGGCGCTGTGCGCAGGGAGGGAGGCTGAGAATGGGCAGAGGAAGCTGTGGTGTGTGTGTGTAGGGGGGTTGTACAGCCCCATGGTTCTTGTTTCCATTTTCCCATATCTGCTTGCACGAACACAGCAGTGCTTGGGGGCAGAAGACCGATGCGTGCAACTATGCCAGGCAGCAAAGGGCATCAATCCGCCTTTCCTGGGGATGCGGCAGAGGGCCTTCCTGGAAGGGCAGCCATGCTTGTCTGAACTCTGTCAGCACCTTGCTGTGCCCCCCAAGCAAAACCCAGAAAAGGAAGTTTTGTGTAGTGGTTAAGGCCCGAAGCTGGAACCCAGGAGAGCTGAGTTCTAGTCCTACCTGAGGCCCTAAATCTAGCTGGGGCTGATGGGCTCTCCCAGCCTAGGGCCGCAAACTGCAATGACTTGTCTAGGCACCGTCCCCCACCCCTCAAACACACACAAGCCAAAAAAAGGCAAAGGCTAAACAGAACCACGGGGCTCTCTCCTCCTGGGGACCCCCGAGGCAGCCATAGAGTCCAGCCTGCTGTGAACCCCAGGGCCATGCCAGTACAGGAGGTGCAGAGAGGAAGTTCCACACCAACCTGACTGAGCCAGAGGCTCCCTCAAAGGCAGGCAGCAAGACCCTTGGGGCCCCTATAGACACAAATGGGGGGGTGGAGGGGAGAGGGCTCCAGAGAAAGTTTCTCCCACATCTTGGGGGTGCCTCTGCTCTTCTGGGTCCTCTGGCCCAGCTGCTGGGACACCCAGCTGGCCTTGCCAGATGAGCCACAACTGTGTCCCCTGCCCCCTCTGCTTTGCTCCATCCTGCTTTCTTGAGCAATAAGGGTCGCTGCCTCCATTTTGAGTCCAACTGGGCTATGCAGCACCAGAGCCCCCTGCCTTCTGCCTTCATTGGGTCTCTCGGGGGGGGAGGGCAGTTGGCTAAGTATTTGGGGCTGTCTGTGTCTCAGCCAGGGCACAGAGAACCAGAGTTTCTGGGGGAGAAGGACAACTCTGGGGGAGAGCACACCCATTTCCTCCTCCCCAGGCAGGTCAGCGGTGCAGCTCAGAAGCCTTGAAAAGAGAGAGAGGAAAAAAATAGGCTCCAACCCCAGAAATCTACTTGCTTATCCCTCACTAGCTGCGTTAACATTGGTAGTCCTCAACCAATGACCACAACTGAGCCCAACATTTCTGTTGCTAAGTGAGACAGTTAAGTTAATTTTGCCTCACTTTATGACCTTTCTTGCAACAGTTGTTAAGTGAATAACTGCAGTTGTTATGTTAGTTTTTTAAAAAAAACACAATACAAAGAAGAAAGACAGACAAAGGAAAAAGGGAAAAAACACATATTGCAGTGCACCCCCACCCCTTGGAGACCTGCCCCTCCTTATTTTTCTTAGATATACAATATATTTCAATTGTGTCCTTATATCCTCCAAAACAACATATATTCTTGAGTAGGTTTATTCCCTTTGCCTTCCACCAACACTGATTTTATAAAATCCCCCCATATTTCATTATAATTATTTACTTTAATCATTACTTTTTTAAGTTTAACTTCTGTTGTTAATTTATCATTTGTTGCCATACTCCATATTTCACTTTACCACTCATTTCATTGAATATCCCAGTTTTGTCCCCAATATTTAGCCATCTCTAATCTAGTTGTTACATCAATGACACGGTTGTTAAGTGAATCTGACTTGCCCCTTGACTTCGCTGGTCAGAAGGCCACAAAAAGGGCCATGTGACCCCTGGCAACTGCCATAAATATGAACCAGTTGCCAGGTGTCCAAATTTTGATCACTGAGACACATACACATGGAATGCTGCAACAGTTATAAATGTGATAAATGGTCATAAATCATTTTTCAGTGCCATTGTAACGGTCATTAAACAAATCGTTCTAAGCCAGAGATGAGCTTTTCTTAGTAAATGCTCTTGCACTGCATTGCACTGCACACCTGGGGAGGTTTACAACATTGGCGTATTCCCTCAATGGTAGAGGTGTGTATATGTATGTGAAAGAGTTTGTATTTGTATATATTCACAAGAATTGAAAAGAAGCGCTTGGATTTGCTATTTGTTTGGGGCTTTTTGTTTTTGTTTTCTTGCTTTTTTTGCTTTTTAACTTTTCATCCTGATGGTTCTTATTTTTCCCATCCTGCAAAAAAAAAAAACAGATGGAAAAGAGGAAGGAGGCAATTTGGGCACCTTGCTTGTTTTGGGCAGCTGGGTTGCTGATTCTAAATATGTGTTGTCATCACTAAAGACATTGTTGGAAGCAGAGTAACCTTTCTGGCCCAGTCACATGACCCCCCAACCACGCCCCCCCCCAAGCCATGCCCACAGAACTGGTAGTAAAAAAAATTGAATTCCACCACTGGGTAGGGGGCACTGAAGATCAGTTTGCAGCACCAAGGGGGCGGTGGACTGAAAAAGTTTGGGAACCACTGGTCTAGAGAAAAGAAGGACTAAGAGTGATACAATATGAGCATTCCAGTAATTGAGGGCTGCCACAAAGTAGAGGGGGGGTCAAGTTATTTTCCAAAGCACCAGAAGGCAAGACAAGAAACAATGGATGGAAATTAATAAAAGAGAAAAGTAATTTGGAATTATGGAGAAACTTCCTAACAGTGAGGACAATTAACTAGTGAAACAGCTTGGCTTCAGAAGTCGTAGGTGCTGGAGGTTTTAAGAAACGACTGGATAGCAACTTCCCTAAAGTGGTATGGGGCCATGATGGCAAACCTTTGGCACACATGCCCGAAGTGGCATGCAGAGCCATGGCACATACGGCATCGCCTGTTCCTCGATCAACTGGTGTTGGTGTGTGTGGCATAGCCCCTATTCATGGCCCAGTGGGATGCCACGAGACAGATCTTGTTTGGGAGGAGTTTGACTTCGTTACTTCCGAGGATATGGACAGGTTACGTGGGCGACTGCGAGCCACCACATGTTTATTGGACCTGTGTCCCTCCTGGCTTGTACTGGCATCCTGGGAGGTGACACGAGGCTGGCTCCAAGAGGTTGTCAACGCATCCTTGAGTGAGGGTTCCTTGCCTGCTTCCCTAAAAGAAGCGATGGTGAGGCCCCTCCTTAAGAAGCCCTCTTTGGATCCAGCTCTTTTGAACAACTACCGTCCAGTCTCCAACCTTCCCTTTTTGGCGAAGGTTGTTGAGAGTGTGGTGGCACAACAGTTTCCCCGTCACCTGGAGGAAGTTGATTATCTAGATCCGTGCCAGTCCGGCTTTCGGCCCGGGCATAGCACCGAGACGGCATTGGTCGCGTTGGTTGATTATCTCTGGAGGGCCAGAGATGGGGGATGTTCCTCCATCCTGGTCCTATTAGACCTCTCGGCGGCTTTCGATACCATCGACCATGGTATCCTATTGCATCGGCTGGGGGGGTTGGGGGTGGGAGGCACCGTTTTACGGTGGTTCTCCTCCTACCACTCTGGCCGATCGCAATTTGTGTTGGCAGGGGGGCAGAGGTCGACCGCGAGACTCCTCGTATGTGGGGTGCCTCAGGGGTCGGTCCTCTCGCCCCTCCTGTTCAACACATACATGAAGCCGCTGGGTGAGATCATCCGTGGTTTTGGGGTAGAGTACCATCTATACGCTGATGATACTCAGTTGTATATATCTACCCCAAACCACCCCAACGATGCCGTAGCGGTGATGTGCCAGTGCCTGGAAGCCGTACGGATCTGGATGGGAAGTAACGGACTCAGGCTCAACCCGACCAAGACCGAGTGGCTGTGGTTTCCGGCCGCCTGATTCAACCAGCTCACTCCATCGCTGGCCATAGGGGGCGAACATCTTGCCCCTGTGGATGGGGCACGCAATTTGGGTGTCCTCCTGGATGCCCGGCTGTCCATGGAAGATCAAGTGACAGCCGTGGCCAGGAGGGCGTTTTACCAGGTTCGCCTGGTTCGCTAATTGCGCCCCCTATTGGATCGGGACGCCCTTCGCACAGTCACTCATGCGCTCGTGACATCCCGACTGGACTATTGCAACTCTCTCTACATGGGGCTTCCCTTGAGGTGCACCCGGAGACTTCAGCTAGTCCAGAATGCAGCCGCGCGAGCAATTATGGGGACCGCAAGGTCCACCCATGTAACACCGCTCTTGCGCGAGCTGCACTGGCTACCTGTCGTCTTCCGGGTGTGCTTCAAGGTGCTAATTATCATCTTTAAAGCGCTCCATGGCTCGGGACCTAGCTATCTGCGGGATCGGATCCTGCCTCATACATCCTCACGGCCGATTCGCTCCCACAGAGAGGGACTTCTCCGGGTGCCGTCCACTAGACTGTGTCAGCGGGTGACACCCAGGGGAAGGGCTCTCTCTGTGGCGGGCCCGGCCCTCTGGAACGACCTTCCCCCCGATATTAGGACGACCACGGACCTCCGCTCCTTCCGTCTTAAATTAAAAACTTATTTTTTCCGTCTGGCCGGCTTGGGATAGTCCCCCTGTCTTGGGGTTTTACTGGGTAGATTTTAGTTCAGTTAGTTTAATGGGAATTTTAGCACAGGTTGAGTTTAATCTGGCTTTTAAAATTGTTTGTATATTTTATTGTTGTTTGTATGTTTTTTACTGTTTTTATTCTACCTGTGCACCGCCCCGAGTCCTCATGGGGAGAGGGAGCGGTTTATAAGTATTAAATGAAATGAAATGAAATGAAATAGCCAGAAACTGAAGAGCTGATCTTTGGGCATGTGCACTGGAAACCAGAAGTGTGTGCTCCAGAAACTGGAAGTGTATGCGCCAGAAATCAGAAGTTTGTTTCCCAGCATGTGCATGCCTCCTGGGCAGCTCCTCCTCTGGGTTGCATCCCTAACCAGCGCATGCATGCACTCCCTTTTCGGTGCCAAAAAGGTTCGCTATCACTGGTATAGGATCTCCTGCTTGATCAGGAAGTTGGACTAGAAGACCTTCAAGATCCCTTCTAGCTCTATTATAATTGATTGATAACAAGACAACATCTTTTTAGGTCTTAGAATTAGGAGAAGCCATAACAAGAGGCTTCTGTACTCTTAAATGTCAATAGAGATAATAAAAACTGGGGCCTCATAATAACTTCAGGCAATGTAAACTCTGCTGAGTTCCAAGATTTGCTTTTTGGCACACTTCATTAATAGCAGCTTTATATGGCCAACTGAAGTCAACTATATATGGCCAGTCTATATTTCTTTTTTAAAAATGAAAACATTGTATCCCTCATTTTCTCTTCAGAGACTTCAGACTGAATCTTGTATATGTTAGATGCCCTGTCATATGCAGAATTATTAATTATGAAACCATCATTGAAAATGATGAAAATAAATGATCCTTGCATTATTCTTCACTTGTAAAAGTGACATTCTGATGCTTAATAGAGACTGTCATGAACTGTTTATGAAGATAAATCATTGAGCTGCAAAAATCATGAGATGAATTGTAATAAATCAGTCATCATCTTGTCCCAAAGGATCTTGTGACATTGTCAGTTAAACAAGAGTAAGCACAAGTTCTTTTTTAATCCAACAGAGACATTGTTGCCATTGACAACTCTACCACATTTGTAGCATGGACATTTATAGGGAACTCTTAAAAGAAAACAGCAGCATTAGAAAGTCTGTTCCCATGTAGAACTTTAGAACTTCATTTTGCCCTTCATCATTTGTGAATCTGTTACTCTCAGAAGGAAAAAAAATAACCCAAAAATCCTGTTTCATTAAGTGGTCCCATAAAAATGTTCCAATGTATAGAAAAGTTAATATAGCTATTAGCTTTGCTGTCACTCCTGAAATCCTGGCAGAGCAAGAAATGCTGGTGTGTGATGTAGGGACATGACCTTTTATCAAATGGTGCATTGTTTCATTGTCAAAAAGTATCAGTCTGGTTACAGACTAAAAAAGCAAACTGCTAAATTAAGGACAAAGTCAGGTTCACATAGCATTCCATACAAAGAGACACAATTTAGTTAGTAGTTAGACTGTCCATACTATTTTATGGTAACATATAAGGTAATGTATACAAATGATTGATAGAAAAACACAAAGCAATTACTGTATGTGGATAAGACTAGGGCATCATTTTCTCCATGCTTATAACAAAATATATAATAATCAAAAAGTCATCTGAAAATGTGAAATGACAATAATCACAGAATGTTATATAATCAATTTGAAGATTTTGAAATCGTTTGGGAAGAGAAGGTTGCAAAGACAGCAATCCAAATGTCAGTAAGACTAATGCAACCCAGAGGATTTGAAGACTCAGAAAAATCTCACACACCTGGGTTAGGGAGAGTCTTAGAATTACCCCTCAAGATCTTCTGATATAGGTGAGGGCTGCCAGTAACTTCAGGAGCTGTGCTTCAAAGCAACTGCATGCCAAAAGCTGGGGAAGGTGTGAGTGTGTGCAATTAGTTCATCATTTAAGAAGCTGCCGCTTTGAAATTTACTTTTCAAATAGATAATATGTTGTGCCTTTCATTTCTTAATCACTTTTAAGGACTATTAATCTTTACTAAGTTAAAAGAGACTTTCTTTAGTCACGGCTTACTACTCCTCTTTGAAGACCTGAACTATTTGGATAATTTTTTCAGTGTTAAACAACAAGGAGGAAGACTGCTAAGGCAAACCAAAATAAGGAAGTGTAGAGAAAAAAAAAAGCTGACAGAGAAACAAAAAGGCAGAAAGTTGTGGTTTTAGTTTATTATTTGTAATTTGTAGTTTGGCCTGCTTTGCTGTGAGTGGTTAAAACTTGATTTTTATAATTCCTGAATGGCTAGCAATCTCTAAATCTCTTACAAAAAAGCTATCTTTGACATTTGTAAGAGTCCTCTGCCACCCTCAGATCTTGGCAAGTACAATTGCTTGCAGGGAAATGAAATTTCTTGCAGATCTTCCAATGCACCATTGTTACTACTTTGTAATGCTGCTGATTGTAGTCCATCTTCTTGTAGCAGCTTACAAGGTGGCCAATTTTTCTTCAGCTTCTCTGTATAGGTGGCACTTTGTCTGTTGTTATATTCTCCATTTTGGCTTTGTATGCATCTGTCCTTAAGACTTGGTCTTATGCAGCCAGAATTAGTTCCTCCATCTCTTTTTTCAACTTTCCTGTTCTTAGACATTGCCAGATTTTGTTATTATTTATTTTCCCTGCTATTATTTTTTTAAATAAACTGGCCATGTCTTTGTCTTTCCATGCCTCCATTCTATTCGGCATTTTGTCTTTCTTGTAGGTCAGTTTGGTCTTTCCAGTACTCAATAAGCTTCCTGGCATATTAACTTCAGTGCATCTTCTTCATTGTACTTCAGTTAATCTTCCAAAAGTCTTTTCTTCTTCAACCATTTGATGTACTAGCAATATTCCATGCCCTGCTTATACTTGATATTGCAGTATTTGCATCTTTTAACACTTATGCTAGCCGTTTCTTTGGAACAAGTTTCAATGCAGGCAGACTTATTCTGATGTTTTTGTGCTCTTCTAAATGTTCAGTTATTTTTTGTTTCAATTCTTTTACTTCTTTAGTTAGACGGCTTTGTTGTTCTGGAGGCAGAAAAGAGGGTGCCTGGTTTTCAAAAGAAAAAAAATGTATATCTCTGCTGGATTGTTCTATTGCCAACTCCCCCTGGTTTGCCTCTACATTCTGAGCTATTTCTGGTAAGGCTTTGATTTCTTTGCCCTGGGTGAATCTTTGCAGTTCTTCCAATTGTACTTCTGTGAATACTTTATTTTGTATTATAAATCAATGTTAATCTGTTAGCATCTGTTGTGTTATTTCTGATTCTGGATATTGTTCTTTCCAGAACTGGTGCATTTGTTTCAAATATTCTCTTTTTGTTGGACTTGATCAGTAACAGATCATTATTTCTTTGTTTTAAATCACTGTGTATTTGTTATGGGTAAACACATTTTCTTCCAATTCTGCAGTTGCTGGCCCTGGTTGTTCAGCCAACAGTCCTGAGTCCAGTAGCCCATTTTCCATTAAATATCCAAGAGCTCCAACATCTAGCGTGGACCTTGTTAACCCAGGCCAGTATGGCTTTCTGAAATGTATGTCTCACCATATTTTTAATGGGAGAGAGATGCTTTGTCTCATTTTTCTGATGAGACTTGCCCAATAGGGTTGAACCTCTGGCATAGCTCTTATCTTCCTTACAGCACACAAGCCCCACAACCACATCAAGGTAGTGCCTCATTACGGGACCAGAGACAAATTCCTTGTGTGTCTAATCACACTTGGCCAAATACAGTATTCTTCAAGTATGGACATACTACATGTGTAAATATTCAGTACCATTTACCGGTCATACAGTAAATATTCTTCACATACTTATCTAGTCCTCAACGTATGATTGTAATGGAGCCCAGAATTTATTTAAGACATGACAGTCAACTAAGTTGTTCAACCATGTAATCAAATTTGATTTTACAACTTTTTTTGCAGTTGTCATTAAATGAATGTTAATATTATTAATTGAAGACAATGGTTATTGAATTAATGTTGTGGTCATTAAGTGAATGCCTGTATCCCTTGAGGGGTACATATATATCTTGTTTGATAGAATAGATTAATATTTAAGTGCTTAAGGTTTCTCCCTAATCAATGCACATATTTCTGAACATAAATGTGATATTCTGAAATGTGAACATTGGGATAAAAATGTTTTTTGAACACTCAACATAAGAAATGTGTTTTCTTCATTTATTGCTATATAGATTTTAAAGGCGTCTAAAATGTTTTTAAAAAGTACAAAGTGACTTTTAAATATTGACAGAACTTGTCATAATAGTAATTCAATGCTGATATACTATAGAAGATTTGTTGTGCAGTAATTTACTTGTAAAGGGTTCCAAATGTGTCTTGCATTACATAAAAATGGAAAGCATAATCATATAATTTATATTTTAAAAATAAAGGTGATTTTTTTTCTGTACCAATTGCTCCCATTTAAACTTTCTTCTCCTCCTTGTACCCCAGAAATCTTCCAAATGATGACAAAAGGTTCTGTTAAATCAAAATGAAAACGTTCACAGAGTTTCCATAGAAATGTCACAGAGATACTCCTGTGGCATTACTAAAGCTAGTTATGGAAAGCTGTTGAATTGTATATGAAAAAATCACAATGAGCATCCATTTTGATGAAAAAACTCTGCCAGTACAATCCAGAGAGAGGTGTTTTTTTTTTAATGCTACAGAATAAATGTAGATATCAATCTCAATGTTCAAGCTTTTTCTCTAACTCAGTAGCACTGGAACAACCACTATTAACTCTCTATATACTGCAACCATATTACCCTAACCCTGACATACTTACTGTCTTATGTTACAAGTTTCTATTCTAAGTGGACCACACAGCTGCATCATAGGCATCAATATCACAATATCACAAATTCAACAGTTAAATTGTGACTTGTTACTTCATTTTCATATCAGAAAATACTTTGCTCACTTGATTTTCTATATCTGTCAGGTCAGCTGTTAATGAGACAGATTAATGAAACAGGTTTCAATGCCCATAATGTACAACTATGCTAATTTATTTATTTATGTAGTTATTAAACCTGTATGCTGCCCATCTCAACTATTTTTTATTTTTTATCCGTATATTTTCTTTTTAGATGTGTAAATAGATAGATAAATAAATAAATAAATAAATAAATAAATAATTTAATTATAACCCGCTCTCTCTCCCCGAAGGGACTCGAAGCGGGGCACAGGGAAATTAAAAATGCATATAAAATTACAGACAATACAATATTAAAAAGAATTAAACGAAACCCTGTGCTAAAATCCCAAAGCTAAAACAAACCCCTAAAAACCCCTAAAAACAGTTAAGTCATCCCAAGCCGGCCTAGCAAAAGAAATGTGTTTTTAATTTTTGACGGAAGGAGCGGAGGTCCGTAGTTGTTCTAATATCGTGGGGAAGGTCGTTCCAGAGGGTCGGGCCCGCCACAGAGAAGGTCCTTCCCCTGGGCGTCGCCCGCTGGCACAGCCTAGACGGCACCTGGAGAAGTCCCTCTCTGTGAGAGCGAATCGGCCGCAGGGATGTATGGGCAGGATGCGATCCCACAGATAACTAGGTCTCGTGCCATGGAGCGCTTTAAAGATGATAACCAATACCTTGAAGCGCACCCGAAAGACGACAGGCAGCCAATGCAGCTCGCGCAGGAGCGGTGTTACATGGGAAAACCTAGAGGTTCCCATAATTACCCGGCAGCTGCATTCTGGACAAGCTGAAGTCTTCGGGTGCACCTCAAGGGGAGCCCCATGTAGAGAGCATTGCAGTAGTCCAGTCGGGATGTCACGAGAACATGAGTGACTGTGCAGGTGATAGATCACTGGATAAATCACTGCAGTTTTCTTGCAAAGTTTCTTCAGAAATGGTATCCCATTGTCTCCTTCTTAGGGCTGAGAGAAAATGTCTGGCCAAAGTCATCCTGATGGCTTCACACTCAGTATTAGAGCACTGCATTTGCCCTTGGTGAATGATGTTCAAATCTCAGTGGGAATCTATCTGACAATAGAGGTCCTTTGGAAAATATCCCCAACATGTCATATGCCTACCTCAAAGACAAGACTGACACGGATTAGGGGGAGTTTTGCTTAGACATCATCTGGGTTATCAAAGTCCATGCTAGATGATGAACCAAGAAAATCTGACAAATGGGGTACTAGAACAAGCCATGTATAAAAATGACAAGAGATGAAATGCTATTACAGCAATTGACCTAATTTGGGGGGAGGGGTGTATATGAAATGTATGAGGGGACTATGATTGGACAGAAACCTGCATCCATACTCACTGAGAACCAGGGAATTATCAAACACTTCAACATAGTGAAGAGGAAGCTGCTCTCACAACTTGAGACCAACCAACTATATATTACATCATGGACTTAATAAGAGATGAAGGAACACTGGATGTTGTTCTGGATGCCTAAAGTTGTAATATCATTGCTAGCTCCTCCATTATAGAGTGCAGCTGATATAAGACATAATATCATGTGCAAACTAGCAAAAATATAGTAATAAACATCTCAGAGAATTTTTATGACTCAAAAAAATTAACTGATATGTGCTACAGCCACTGGAAATATTTGGTTCTATGATAAAGAAGAACAAAAGTATGTACTTCCCTCCCCCCTCCCATGGAAAATGACATTAGAGGCTAAGATCAAGACAATTTAGATAGAGGTTAGTTAGCTACTGGAATTTGAAAAGAGTGTGAAGATTAAGATAACACCTGGCTATTGGGGAAAAAATGCAAGTGCCTGACTCCATCTGAAACCCTAGAGAACACTAAATGAAGGCTCACAGCACTGGTTACCAAAATAAGGAGATACACAAGAGAAGCAGAGGTTAAGAAGATAAATACTTTCCAAAGAACAATCCAAAATGTATTCTAAACTGCAGTTGAACAATTCAAAATAGTTCAACTAGCAGAACGGTCAATAATAGAAACCAGAATGGTTTAGCAGCAGAATGGTCAATAATAGAAACCAACTCTATATCTACATTCTTGGTGACCCAAGTGATGCTTTGGCTACCCTCTCATAGTGCCTGAAGGTTATAAAAGCCTGAATGGGGACAACATGCTTTGACTGAACTCTGGCAATTCTGGCTTTGGATACATGGGTTTTGGGATCTGGGACATTGCCATCTTTGACTTGACTCCCATCAGCCCAATTATTCAACCACAAAGATACCCAGTCCTTAACTTGGAGGTTCTCCTTGACTTGCAACTCCTGCTTGAGGAGCAGGTAAAAGTTGTGGCTAGGAGAGTCTTTACCCAACTTCATGTTGTGCTCCAGTTGTGGCAATTCCTGAATCAGAATTCCCTGAATTCAGTTGCTCAGTTCTAGTCATCTCATGTTTGGATCTTGTAATGCACTCTACATGGGGCTACCTTTGAAGAGTATTCACAGGCTACAGCTGTTTGCAGAGTATGGCAGTTTGGGAGCCACAAAAATGGCTCCTGTAATACCACTGCTCCGTGAGCTGCATTGGTTACCAGTCTGCTTCCAAGCCCAATTCAAGGTATTGGTGATCATCTTTAAATTCCTTCATAGCTTGGGTCCAGGTTACTTGGGGGACTGTCACAACCCACTGGGATTGGCCCTTCTCACTTGCACTGGCAGAGGAGCATGCTGTGGGTGCCCTCAATCCAATTATGCTTGATGGAGGGGTCTAGGGCTTTCTCTATTGTTGCTCCTGACCTTTGGAATATCTTGCCCTCTCAATGTGAGGCTGGCCCCAATCCTTCTAACCTTTTATCAGGGCCTAAAGTCCTGGCTCTGCCAGTTGGCCTGGGCCCTAATGGAAGAACAGTACAGTGGAGGTGGTTGATCAAATAACAACAGATCCCACCTACGCTCCATTCCACCCTTCCCATGTGTCCTTAGATTTTAATTGTTGATTTTAATTCATTTATGTTTTAATGTAGATATGTTTTATGATTCTAAGCCTCCCAGAGTTACTTATGGTAACATGGGTGGCCAACAAATTTTTATAAAATAAATAAATAAAAATAAATAAAACCTAAGCACCAGACCCATAAACGCAAGAGTCTATTACCCTATGCAGAATCCAAGGGACATACTCTGCAAAGAGACCTCAGAGGCAGTCCCACACCTGGTAGAGTGTAAGATGCAGCCAGGAACAATGCCAGAAGATTTCTGTAGTCATAAGTGTAATGATACCAAGTAACAGCAACATCAGGAAAAAGGAATATGAAAAGCTGAAAAAAAGTATCAGGGCCTGAAGGTGGAACTAGAGAGTATATGAAAAATTAAGGCCAAAGTGGTCCTAAAGGTGCAATGGGCACTAAGGACTGTGACTCCTAAGCCAGGAAAGTGGTTCTAACAAATTCCAGGTATAGCATCAGAACGCTCTGTCCAGAAGAGTGCAGTGTTAAAAACAGTTAAGATGCTGTAGAGAACCCTCAAATTCCCATTCTTCTGATAGAGAATCCGAGATTGAGGATAATAAATATTATCCATAGTGGTGAGAAGAGAATTTTTTTATATATTCATTCTTGAATAATTATTTCTGAAGAAAACTGGCCCAAGAGCTTTGTGTCAAGACTCGACAAGATTAGAACTCAGAGTCCCCCAGTTTATAGTCAAGACTAGACTAGAACTCAGAGTCTTCCAGTTTGTAGCCTGATGCTTTAACCAATACATCAACCTGACCCCCATAGTAATACTATAAGTTTTGGGTACGTGAATGTGCATATATAAATGTATATATGGATGATGCTGAATTTTTGGCTGAATGATTTCTGAATGATTTGCAGCAGATGTTAGATGCACTTTGTAGAAAAGAAGAATTGATTGTTATATCAACTCAGAAAAAGTGTCCTCTAAGGCTATCATGAATTGAAATTGCAAAGCATTTAATGATCTGAAACTCAGCAAAGAAACACAAAAAATTAAAACTAGGAACACATACCTGTATTGGGGCTTTGATTTCTGGTATGTTGTTCTGGACAAATCTTTTATGTGTATAAGGTTTAATTCTTGGCTGAAGTAAAGAGGTTAAAGACAGCTGAAATGTACAACTTACTTGTAATAGATTGATTTGTCCTCCATTACTTCCACCATTATAGAACAAGATCCCTTCCTGTTTATGTGTGATCAATCTATTAATCTTTGAAGCGCAAGTTGAGGGAGTTTCTGGGGAGGTTTTTAATTCGGTTTTTAGGGGGTTCCAGGGCGGAGGGGAAAAATAGTCCAGGGAGGGGACAGCAAATGAGGCCGGCTGGCGGAAGTAGGGTAACGGAGGAAGGGGAGGGGGGTCGTTTCCACGGTGGCTTTGTTCATTGACTCGGTCTTGGGGAGGGGCAGAGGCGGAGGGAGGCGGAATGGTCATCATCGGTTGGAAGACCGTGGCCGCTGGATTCAGGCGGTCACGTGCTCCAACTCTCCGCCCTCCCATCGCAGACTAGGTGGGCAGTAATCACAGACCCGGGGCCCTAGGCTGATGTTATGCAACGCCAGGTCCGTGGTTCAGAAAGCCCCCCTCATCCATGACCTTGTGTCAGAGGGGGACCCGGACCTGGTGGGTATAACGGAAACCTGGTTGGGCCACGAAGGGGGTTTACCCCTTGTGGAAATGTGCCCACCAGGTTACCGTGCCTTCCATCAGCCTAGGGCCCTAGGGAGGGGTGGGGGAGTGGCGATTATGGTTAAGGAAGGTCTTGAGCCGAAGGAGACCACAGTCCCTCAGACAACCGGGTGTGAATCTCTCTGCATGAGATGGGGCCTAGGGAGGCAGTTGGGCGTGTTAGTTGTATACCTGGCTCCTCGCTATGCAACAACAGCCCTGCCCGAGCTCCTAGAAGTGATAGCCGAGGGGGCAGTTGAGACCCCCAGACTGGTAGTCATGGGGGACTTTAACTTGCCGTCGGCGGGCAAAGCCTCTGGAGCAGCTCGGGAGTTTATGGCCTCCATGACGGCCATGGACCTGACCCAGGTAGTTTTAGGCCCTACTCACGAGGGGGGAAACACGCTGGATTTGATCTTTGTCTCGGGACAGTGGAGTTGTGATCTGGGAATAGGGGATTTAGTGATCAATCCCTTGTCATGGACAGATCACGCTCTCCTTCAGCTGGACTTTCCAATCGCTTCACCCCACCGCGGGGAGGCGGAACCGGATACTCCTAGATGGTTCCGCCCCAGGCTTCTAATGGACCCGGAAAGGTTCCAGAGGGAGCTTGGGCCAATACCTGTGACCCTGCCTCGCGACTCGACTGAGGACCTAGTGGCCGCTTGGTTAAGTGCGGCCGCAGGGGCCTTGGACCGAGTCGCGCCCTTGCGGCCTCTCTTGCGGCGACGAACCACCCAGGCTCCTTGGTTTACTGAGGAGCTTCGGGAGATGAAGCACCACAAGAGATGCCTAGAGAGCAGATAGAGATCCTCTCGCTCCGAAGCCGACCGAACACTAGTGAGAACCCATATTAGGGCTTACTTAGTGGCGATAAGGGTGGCCAAACGTGAGTATTGTGCCACCCTTATTACATCCGTAGATAACCGCCCTGCCGCCCTGTTTGGGGTGACCCGCTCCCTCCTTCACCAGAGGCCGCGGGAAGCCCCTCTGCAAGGGCGTGCAGAGGAATTTGGGATTTATCTGCAGGAGAAAATCACTCGGATTCGGAATGAGCTACCCTCCATCGACAGTGGTCCTGTGGGACTGTCCGAGACTAGTCTTGAGGTTCCTTCTTGGGAGGAGTTTGATTTTGTTACCACCAAGGATATGGACAGGTTGTCAAGGAAACTTAGGGCGACCACATGTTTATTGGACCCGTGTCCCTCCTGGCTTGTACTAGCATCCTGGGAGACGACACGAGGCTGGCTCCAGGGCATTGTCAACGCATCTTTGAGTGAGGGGTCCTTACTTGCCACCTTGAAAGAGGCGGTAGTGAGGCCCCTCCTCAAGAAGCCGTCCCTGGACCCAGCATTGTTAGAGAACTATCCGGTCTCCAACCTTCACTTTCTGGTGAAGGTTGTTGAGAGTGTGGTAGCCCAACAGTTTCCGCGACACCTGGAGGAAGTTGATTATCTAGACCCGCGCCAGTCCGGCTTCTGACCCGGTCACAGCACCGAGACGGCATTGGTCGCGTTGATTGATGATCTCTGGAGGGTGCGGGATAGAGGTTATTCCTCTATCCTAGTCCTATTAGACCTCTCGGCGGCTTTTGATACCATCGACCATGGTATCCTATTGCACCGACTGGGGGGATTGGGGCTGGGAGGCACCGTTTTGCGGTGGTTCTCGTCCTACCTCTCTGGTCGGTCGCAATATGTGTTGACGGGAGGGCAGAGGTCCACCTCGACACCCCTCTTATGTGGGGTTCCTCAGGGGTCGGCCCTCTCGCCCCTCCTGTTTAACACATATATGAAGCCGCTGGGTGAGATCATCCGTGGTTTTGGGGTGTACGCTGACGACACTCAGCTGTACATATCCACCCCAGACCACCCCAACGATGCCGCCGAAGTGCTGTCCCGGTGTTTGGAGGCCGTACGGATCTGGATGGGTGGTAACAAACTCAAGCTCAACCCTGCCAAGACTGAGTGGCTGTGGTTTCCGGCACCCCGGTTCAGCCAGATTACTCCAACTCTGGCCATTGGGGGCGAAATACTGGCCCCCGTGGAGAGGGCGCGCAATTTGGGTGTCCTCCTGGATTCCTGGCTGTCCATGGAGGACCATGTGGCGGCCGTGGCCAGGGGGGTGTTTCATCAGGTACGCCTGATGCGCCAATTGCGCCCCTTACTGGACCGGGCTGCCCTTCGCACAGTCACTCAAGCTCTCGTGACGTCCCAACTCGACTACTGTAATGCTCTGTACATGGGGCTTCCCTTGAGGTGCACTCGAAAGCTACAGTTAGTCCAAAACGCAGCCGCGCGGGTGGTTATGGGAGCCACCAGATGCTCCCACATAACACCGATCCTGTGTGAGCTGCATTGGCTTCCTGTGGCCTTTCGGGTGGGCTTCAAGGTCCTGACGACCATCTTTAAAGCGCTCCATGGCTCAGGGCCTAGTTATATGCGAGACCGCCTCTTGCCCCATACATCCCTTAGACCGATACGCTCCCACAGAGAGGGCCTTCTCAGGGTGCCATCAGCTGGACAATGCCAACTGGCGACACCCAGGGGAATAGCCTTCTCTGTGGCGGGCCCAGCCCTTTGGAACGATCTACCCCCTGATTTATGCACCATCACCGACCTCCGCCTCTTCCGCCAATCTCTAAAGACATACCTGTTCCAACAAGCCGGCCTAGCCTAACCTCCCATGGGGACTTTTTAGAAAGTTTTAAATTGGGTATTTTAAAATTTGGCTTTTAGCATAGGATTAGGATAGTTTAATATACAGTGGTACCTCGGTTCACGAACTTAATTCGTGAACTGACTCTGTTCGCGATCCGAATTGGTCGTGAAGCGAGGCACAATTTCCCATAGGGTTTAATGTAAATCCGGTTAATCCGTTCCGACCTTGTTTTTTGGTCGTGATTCTTGAACTGACTCTGTTCACGAACAGAATTGGTCGTGAACAGAGGCACAGTTTCCCATAGGGTTCAATGTAAATCCGGTTAATCCGTTCTGACCTTGTTTTTTGGTCATCCGCGGCTCCGGTTCGTGAAGCGAGGCGGGGTTCGTGAATCCGAGCATTTTTACGAACTTCTGTTCGTGAAGCGAGGGCGGAGTTCGTGAAGTGAGGCGGAGTTCGTGAAGCAAGGCGGAGTTCGTGAAGCAGAGCATATTTTTACGAACTTTTCCGTTCATGAACCGAAACAGTGTTCGTGAACCGGGGCACATTTTTGGGGAAATTTTTGGTCGTAATCCGAATTGGTCGTGAACAGAGGCGTTCGTGAACCGAGGTACCACTGTATATTTTAAATTATGTATTTATTTTTTGTATTTTTGTATGTCTTAAATTTCCTGTGCGCCGCCCTGGGTCCTTTGTGGAGAAGGGCGGGATATAAATATAAATAAATTTAAATTCAAAAATTCAATATAAGACAGAAAAGCGGACAGATCAGCAAACTTCAGGGATATTTTTTTTTTTGCAAACTAACAGGAGTCACTCATTTAAATTTGCCATTGCTTTTTGGTATTTCCTGAGGATATAGTGCTGTGTTTGTCCTTACATAGCTGTGGTCTGTATGTTTGACATTATAATAATTTAAAATATTTCATTTTCACAGTATTTTTCATTTTTGATATTTCAGTATATTAGATGTGACTTTGTGCTTGGATGTGAATTTGGCAACAATATCATAGTATGAAATCATTCAATAATGCCTTCTGCCTAATAGATTACTGGCTCCAGTAGCAACCTGTTTGCCAATTTAAATCCAACTATAAAATCTGACATCCATCACAGGAAATGAAGAAAAGGAAAACAAAAACACACAAGCTTCCCTTTTGATAGTTCTAGACAGGAATGTTTCCAATGCTATTTGGTATGATCCAATATTAAATCTGGGATCCTCTATATATTTTCTGCCCTGTATTTCCCATTTCCTCAGTGTTCTCAAAAGTTCTAACAGCCACTTGTGCTTTTTACTATAGATTCACCTTAAAATACTGAAGATGCGAATCTTCTGAAACTTTGTAGGACTCCAAAGTGCTCTCTCTGACTCTCTTTCTCTCCCTCCCTCTTTCCCTTCCTCTATATATATTCAATCTAAGAGTAATGACCATACAAGGAATGGCATTTTGTTTCAATTTGATGCAAATTCAGAGGCTTTCAAATATTCTAATGCTTGTCCTAGATCCTATGTCCCCTGATAATTATCCATTAAATGTGTATATGAATAAAAGTCAGAATTATTGCAAAAGAAAGACCTCATTCAGAAAAAAGAAAAGATACATATTCATGAACATACATATTCAAGAGTGTGGTTGCACAGTGGTTAGAATACAGTATTGCAGGCTAATTCTGCTGACTGCCGACTGCTAGCAGTTCAGCAGTTCGAGACTCACCAGCTCAAGATTGACTCAGCATTCCATCCTTCTGATATTTGTAAAATGAGGACCAAGAATTGTTGTAGGCAATATTCTGAATCTGTAAACCACTTAGAGAGGGCTGTAAAACACCATGAAGTGGTATATAAGTCTAAGTCAGTGGTGGGTTTCTGCAGGCTCGCACCTACTCGCGAGAACCGGTTGGTGAAATTTAGAGAACCAGTGAGAGGGGGTTCCACCTGCGTACCTGGCAGTAAATCTGGCCCGCCGCTGCCAGTGACCCAACGGGAAGGAAAGGAAAGGAAAGGAAGGAAGAAAGGAAGAAAGGAAAGAAAGAAAGAAAGAAAGAAAGAAAGAAAGAAAGAAAGAAAGAAAGAAAGAAAGAAAGAAAGAAAGAAAGAAAGAATTTATCATCACAATTGAGTCCAAAATTTTGGTTGCTAAGCAAGAACATTGTTAAATGAATTTCACCACATTTTAAAAGGTGGCCACTCCCACCCTGTCACATGACTGCCAAGCCACACCCACAAAATAGGCCACACCTACAGAGTAGGTTCTAAAAAATTTGAAACCCACCACTGGTCTAAGTGCTATTGCTATAAAACAGAAGTTGCTTTCAGGAGAGTCAAAACTGTCAAGACAGCAGCTATGAACCTTATGATAAAAATATCTTCCCTACTATCATGAGAAAAATTTAGCAATTGACGTAAAAATAGGGACATGAAGTGGGAAACAGTTACAGCCACCATCTTGATTTTTTAAATTCATACTGTAGAAAACCCTGTCAATTTGCAACATAAAGTGTTTCAAATTCTTTGGATAAAAAGAAGATTGGGTCTATAAAGAAAAAATGCAATTAAACTGAAACTAAATTTTACACCCTAATAACGTTTGTTTCTCATTTGGTGTATATTTTTAGATATATGTGTCATAAACATGAAAATCAGAAATGTGTTTTATTCAAATATCTTTCTTTAAGCATTCCACAAACAGCACTGTTTTTAATAATTAATCCTAGAGTTCCAATTTTGTAGAATCTCTGTGTTGCTGGGTATGAATTAAATACTGTACTATATTATTATGAAAGGTAAGTTATATACATTTACCATATTTTTCGGAGTATTGGACACAGTGGAGTATAAGATGCACCAAGGTTTTGAAGAGGCAATTTTTTTAAAAAGTAGGTAGGTAGATAGAGGGATGGAGAAGGAGAGAAAGAGAGAGAAATACAGTAGGTAGGTAGGGAGAGAGAGAGAGAGGGTGTAGGTAGGTTGGTAGGTAGAGGGATAGAGAGAGAGAAATACAGTAGATAGGTAGGGGGAGAGAGAGAGTATGTAGATCAGTAGATAGATAGAGGGAGAGGGAGAGGGAGAGGGAGAGGGAGAGGGAGAGAGAGAGAGAGAGAGAGAGAGAAATACAGTAGGTAGGTAAGGAGAGAGAGAGTAGGTAGATAGGTAGATGTTTCCAGGTGCGTTTATCCATGTGCTGGAGAAACAAATCATTGACAATCTGCAGCACCTAAGACATTGTTTCTGTGGTGGGCCCAACCCTCTGGAACGACCTACCTCCCGAACTCCGTGTCATCTCGGACCTCTGCCTGTTCTGCCAGCGCTTAAAAACACATTTTTTCCATCTAGCCAGCCTGGCATGAGCTACCCGATACCGAACTGAGTATTAGTTGATCAAAGTTTCAATCTGGGGGTTTTAATTATGTTTTAGCGCAGGGTGGAGTTTAATGTAGTTTTTAGGAGTATTTTGTATATTTGTATTTGTTTTTAATTTTCCTATGTGCCACCTGGGTCTCTCTGTGGGAGATGGGTGCGGGATATAAATACGAATAAAATAAAATAAAATCAATGTAATTCTCATCAATCAGATAAAGAGCTTTCCAAAAGGGGGGGGGGGGGTTTGTACTCTGCAAACCTCTCAAAATCGGCCTGTTTTTCTTTTTTCTTTAAAAAAAGGTATGAATAGCCTGGGGGGGGGGAGCTTGCAGAGTGCTCCTGGGGATGAGTGGGCAAAAATGAGCAAAAAAATGGCCTCTTTCCCGTGAAATCGGGCCCATTTTTTGTCAAAAAAATTGCATGCATAGCCTTATGGAGGCTTATAGAATGCTGCTGGGGGCTGGGGGGGAAGCGGCCCATTTTTTGCTTATTTCTGCCCTCCCCAGCCCCCAGGAGCTCTCTGAAAGCCTCCATAAGGCTATGCATGGCCATTTTGGTGAAGGGGCAGGGTTTAAAGACGCAAAAAATGCTGTATTCGATGTATAAGATGCACCCAGATTTTCAGCCTCATTTTTGAGGAAAAAAGGTGTGTCTTATACTCCAAAAAATACGGCATCTCTGTATTCAGTTCCAAATTTAGTCTACCATATTTCACTTTTACTTTGATAGTTGTGCTCTTAATACAGTTATCCCACATTCATCTTCTGCACCTAGATATCGCTGAAAACTATTGCATTAATATTTCCATTTGTTTCTCTAATTTTAGCTTGTTTCCTGAGGCAGAGCAAGGGATAAATTTAACACAAAATAGATGTGAATAGGCATGTCTTATATTTCTAAGGGATATTGATTAAGAACAAAAAAGAATAAGTAAGTCACATGTAAGCAAGAGAAGAATACAGCAGCTGTAGAACATTTTGCGGCTATGATGCACGTCTCTTGCATAGTTCTTGCCCTCTGTTATATGTAGAATCATTATAATCAGTGTGATATTTATGTGGAATACTGAGTATTTGATATTGCAGGGAGGACCCCATCTGATATCTGAATGTATTGCCTTCTGGCAGACATATAATTTAAAACAGTAAATGATATAGAACCCCGTATTGTTTCTACAATCATTAGATGAATAAATGGCAAAGGGGAAATGGCCATGGGTCCATTGTGATAGATGCCACTGGATTAAACAGGGTCAAAGATCAGCATGTGTTTTGATGGTAAATCACCAATTAAAGACTGCTCGATGTATTCAGGCCAATGCAATCTTTGCAAAATTAGTTTATTGGTTACAAGTAAAACAAACAAAGCAATAGCTTTGAAATGCAAAATTTGTTTTTTGAAATCTAGAATTTACTTCTATTTCATTTGTTAAGAAATATTTAAAAACTCATTTTCAATATACTCAAATATGAAAGTGAAAAATGCATTTCCAAAAAAACCCCAACCCGAATTATTGAGGCACTGTGATACAATTTTGTGATGACACTCATTGTCAAATTTCATTCAAAAGAATCCAACCTTCCAGACCATCTGCTGTCATAGTATACAGTAGTTCTATATAGCCAGTTTATAAGATAATGAATTTATAGCCTGAATAATTATGTTACAGATGGTCAAATGCTACTGCTCATACTACCAATATATATATATTGCTGAAAGATATCTGAACAAAGATTTACATTCCTAACAGAGGCATTCTTAAGTTATGGTAAATTATAGGAAATAATTGCCTTACCCAATCCAGAAACCTATAGTCACATAGTAATTAGATAGCTATATATTCTGAAAGTTAAAATGTACATATTTTAGAAAGGACTTAAGGAAAATGACTCTATTATTAGAGTAGGGCAGAAAATATGTGCAAGATATAGATAAATGATATGACTAATGCAAGAGAAATTGAAATTGAAATTTTAAAGCATTACATGAGCACTGTTATCCATTAGGAATTTGCTATTGCATTTTGACTAGATTGCTATCTAGCACTGAAAATGTTTTGTGTATGTGCTTGCATCTGTGTATACATTTTTGTAAGGCAAATGCATAGATTTACCCAACAATTTAGATGTAGAGCTTAGTTGTCACAGAAGAAAGCAGAATGATAATGCTCATTGCCTAAAAGCAAAAAGAATGTAAAAAAAGCAAATGCCAAAACAAAAGCTGCTATGTCAACATGATTATAATAAAAAACCACCAAGATTTCTTAAAATGAAAATATCATTAATGTGTTAGGGGGGGTTGGCTTTACATTTTGTCAAAAGCAGATCTGACTAACATCTGGATTCCAAAACAAGAAAACTATCTATTAATGGTTTGTTCTCTGTTACCACAAATCTTGAGAAATCCTTGTTTCAACTTATCACATCCACTTGTCATGACAATATTACTTTCATATTATTTAAGATCACAAATCTAGTGCAGGCTTGCCAGTGGTGGGTTCTGGATCCCGTTGCAACAGGTACAGTGCAATGCGGCCAGGCGTCCACCACATGAACATATGCAGCATATGCACACACATGTGTGCCTGTATACTTACGCCTGCGATGCTCCGTGATGCTTCAGCTGCTTGGTGGAGCATTGTGCACAGAAGCCCCGAACAGCTCAAATACAGGCAAGGAGTGCAGGCAGGAGGGTGGGCCCTCTGGAGCACCATACCGGGGCATACCAGTCATATCCCACCACTGAGACTTGCCCACCTTTTAAACACCAGTCATAATTATTTCTCTTAGCTAATAAAGAGGCCTTTCAAATTCAAGAGCTAGGACAAATATTATACCACCAGCTATTTATTAATGCATTTCAGTGTAGGTGTGTGTATATGTATGTGACTTTGGGTCAGTTTTGATTCTGGGAAATTTCATGGATAAGTCCATGCATTTTTTTTCAGTAGCATTTTTGGTAGTGGTTTTCCAATGTCTTCTTCCTATGGCCGAGAGAGGGAGTGATTAGCTTTTTTTGTGGCTAAGAAATAACAATAGTGCTTAGACTTATGCCAGCACATTGCCCCCAACAATCTGGGTCCTCATTTTACCAACCTCGGAAGCCAGTCAGGTTCAAACTCCTGGTTGTGGGCAGTATTTGCCTGCATTCTTACCACTGCACCACCAGGTTCAACTCTAGAACTGACAGGCTTCTTGTCTTTAACCTCTATAACAAACCAGCCTTTAGATTTTGACATACAAGCCTTATATTTAAGAATTTGTCTTGTAACCATAAATAAGAGTTTTAGGTAAGTGAGTAGAGTAAGAGTACCACTGTAACTTTATATCCTTTGTTTACGTTACTTAATTTTCAAGGTTGTATGCTGGGGATAGAATGTACACAGCTGCCATAGACAAAAAAGATACTTGCCATAAAAGTGCATATATTTAAACATATTTATAATTGGTCAGTCAATGTCACCCAGACAAGCCAAAAAGTTGAACAACTAATAACTGCTGAATAATGTTTTCAATATAGAATACATCAAAGCATTAAGAAATGCCAATTTGGTTTGGAATCATTCTTACTGAGGTAACTTATTGCTGATGAATTCTATAGAATATATAGATGAAGAATTTGTTGCAACGCATGAAACAGTAAATTACTGACTGAAAAGATTAAAGCACAGACAGTCTGGCAAAGAATTAGTTATAATGGTCCTGAAAAAAGAAGAGTGTGTCAATCTAGTCCCAAAGACTTTTAAGTTAACCTTCTTTCGCTGTCTTCTCTCTCTTATAATCATATGCTAGATCATATCGTCATCTCCTTGCAGTGGTGGGTTCCGGATCCTGTTGAAACCAGTACAATGCAACGGGGCCAGGCATCCACCACATGAACATGTGCAGCACATGTGCACAGTGCGTGCATGCGTATTTACCACCTGTGAGGCTCCAGCTGCTCAGCAGAGTGTCGCACAGGTGCTGTATGCTCCGTGCATGTGCACAGAAGCCCCAAACAGCTCAAATACAGGTGGGTGCAGGCGGGCAGGCGGGTCCTCCAGAGTACTGTACCAGAATGGTACCTGGTGCTCCCAGCAGGCACCGGTACGCCCGTAGCAGCCCATACCAGTTGTATCCCACCACTGCCTTCATGTTATTATCTCTCAGACTACTGAAAACCTATAGCATCAAGTGAACCAAGAAGCTCACTGGTGACTTTCAGTCAGTTACTTGCTCTTAGTACTATCTCTTTCACCCATTTGCTTCTCTTAGCATGAATATAAGATGTGAACCCCCTCCCCAAAATACTGCACCATAGGGGGAATTCCTCAGACTAGAGGTGTCAAACTGGTGGCCTGCAGGCCAGAGGCATTACATACAGGCCACACCCACCTGGCTCCGGAAAGGAAAAAAAAGTCAAGAAACGACACAATACATCATGTGATGCAATTGAGTTTGACACCCATGCCTTAGACCAACAATTAAATAACTTGATAGGTAGCTGGCCTCAAACATCAGAAGATATTCATGCATTTTACAACACAATTTATATGTTAAAATATTCTCATGAACAACCTGGCCTCATTAACTGAACAGTGGTTTCATATTATCCACAAAAGAATGAGAACAGTTGAATGCACTAGTGTTCTCTTTTTTCTTTTTGAAATTTCAGCAAAATATGAACAGAGAAATTGACACCATTTCCAATAACTCAGGATACTTAGGATGCCAGAACTATTCAGTGATTAAAAGCACTGTAGACTTCCCTGGCTATGCAGCCATGCACTAAGAATAATAATTTAAAAAAAACTCTCAGGAGATTTTCTTCAAAATGATGACCAATATTATAAAGAAAGCAAAGCTGATTGTCATCATTTCAAATCTAGAAATTTTATTATTATTATACAATAGTTAGGATGTTTAAGAGGTATATATCTACTAGCTGTACCTGGCCACGCATTGCTGTGGCCCAGTCTGATTAAATGGTCAACCAATCTGTGTGTAGATGTACACCTGCACACACAAACACGTACATACAACCACCGTATAAACCCTACCTACCTACCTACTGTATTTCTCCCTCTCTCCCTTTACCTACCTACCTACCTACCTACCTACCTATCTACCTACCTACCTACTGTATTTCTCACTCTCTCTCTGTATACCTCTACCAGCAGAAGCTCCTCTTGGCCCCTACAGGTAGGGGCAAGAGTCCTGGAGGAGGAGGGTGTCAGCGTTGGCATCCTCAGTTCCTTGTTGGGCATGGACCAGCGATATTGTTTAGGGGTCGCCGACAACACCAACGATAACATCACCCCATGCCCATGCCTCCTCAGCAACCTCTCTTGCTGCCGGCAGTTCCTAAGGAGGCGACCATTGCACCAATGATGGAGAAGCGCAGGGGAGGGGCAGTGGTGCACACAATTCCATGTGCACATGACGCGGGAGAAGAAGCAGCCAGGTGGGTGGGGCCGCGAAGGGTTGGGAGCCGAGTGAGCAAGTGAGCGAGTGAGGGAAACATGCAGAAGGGCCGCACTCCGTATTTACATTTGCATGGCATGTACCTGGCACAGGTGTGACATCTACACAGTCTATCTATCTATCTATATCTCATTGGTGCCGTATTTGATAGGAACGTTGTGTGAAAATTTGAAAACAATCAGTGCAGTACTTTCTGAGATTACCTATTTTGAACAAACAAGCAGTTACATTTTTATTTATATAAAATCTGTTCTATTTACATCTGTTGTTCTATTTACATCTAGTGACAGTGAAACAATAATTTATTTTAAAAAGTTACAATATGACACTATCTTTTAGTAATTATTGTTTACAACTAGTTTGCAAACTTCAGTTATTTGGCTATGAAGAGTAAATTAGTTAATATTATATATTATTATTCATTAAACAAATATACACTAGGAGGAAAAGAAAGAAATAGATATTATTTATCTATTTATTATTTATTACTGCCATGGAGTAAAACAAACAAACATTGTAACAGCAAGATGGCATTGTCTATTAATATTTCAATCATTATTTGACTTTCATGGAAGTATACTAGAGGAGGAAAGAAGTTAAAGAGAAAATTGGGATCATTTTTTTTATATTTTCCCAAACCAGACTGGAAGGAAGTGGTTCTATATGTTATACCATTCATTTCTCAAATAAATTTTATGATTAGAAATCATATCTGGGGATGGGGATAGGAACCGTGTAATGGAGATGTAATGGGGATGTAATGGGGAAATATTGATGAGATTTGCTGACTTATATTTGGAGATTTTATTTGGTTTAGATTAAAAATCTCAGATTATTTCTGGAAATCATAAATTCATCCTTGAGAAAATGAGTGACTCTCTCCATAAAGTTTAAATTTTCCATAAAGATGGACTCCCTCTTCCCAATGCCAGTGTTTCAAGCTGTTCTTCAAATAATGGTTGATTTAGAGAGAATTGAATGACAAATAAGATACAGCTGAAATTGCATTTTGAATTTAATGTACAACAAAGAAGGATAAATCTTCTTGGAAATTCCAATCATTATTGGGATTATGTCAATTATCCCAATTATTTTAGAAGTATTTAAACCTCAGAAATGGACTTTCTAGATATATCTTTAAAATGTATAAGGTTCTTATAAATGCTTAATAATTGACTCTCTGATAAACAAGAAAAACCTTTGTCACCAACAGTTGTTCAGACTTGGTTGCTGCGCTCTGTGTTCATCTGTCTCACAAATTTTCAAAAAATTTAATAACTGGCTTTCCAGTACCCCAGTGGTACTGGAGAACACGCATTTGCAAACTCATTGTCAACTGTCCAGTTGATGAATCCAGAAAAAGAAATTCCTGGGATATTATTTTACCAAAAGTGTAAACTTTATTGAATAAACATACATTGACATAGAAGCAAAACTAACTCTGGACTTCCTACTCAAATGCACACATAGTTAATTTCCCCTTTCCTCATGTCTACTATCTACAGTCCATTACATCCACCAATCACTTCTGTTCATTTTATTTTGGGAATGAGTGGATCACACTGTGACATCTGTTCTGGGTGTCCTTGAGGGGGGGAGCAATATCATACAATAACCAACAATGCTTGGAGGCCACCCTTACATTCCAATCCAACCTCCCCCATTCTTTATCAAGCTGAGAGCAATGGGGAATATAAATGAAGTCATGCATTGTAGATATTCATACAACAGATGGAAGGCCTACTTGGTACTTCTATTTATTTAGTAGCAAAGCAAATGCTGTGTATAAAATTGTCTTCAAGTTCAATAGGTGTTTTATGAATGAAAGCACTATAACAAAATTCAAACAATATGAATCAGTTCTCCTATATTTTTATGTAATTCCTCAGGTGAATAATAAATTTTCAAGGACAGTGGAAGTCAAGAAAGCAGATATATAGAGGCTGTGTTAATATTTGCTGTAACCAGCAAGTTTTACATTTCCAGCATAAGCAATTAATGGAAGCTGATGCTGCATTTTCTATAAATGAATGTTCTTTGGAATTACATTGATTACACAAATAAACCATCCATATATAAGGTAAAGGACAAGTTATGCAACATAAAGGAAGATCAATGCTGATTATTAATTTAATCAGGAACATGAACAGACATACCATATATATTTTATATGGAATTCAAAACTTTAGTTTATAATTTAGAGATAGCTTATTATTTTATAAATTAAATACATTTTTCTCATTAGAGAAAGAGAATAGCCCACATTTTTCATTTTCTATAAATATGCTTTAAAAACTCATGAATAAAATAGCAAATAAATAAAGCACATGTATTTTTAGGTCAGAGCCATACCAATTAAAATTTTCCATGTAAGTTAAATCTGCCTCATGTTATTAAAATAATACATAGTCTTATGTGAGACACTATTATTTTCAAGCAAAAAGAACAACATAATTGACAAAGAAGGCTATTTATACTAAAGGTTTTTTCTGCACTATTATTTAATTTTCCTCTTTTCCTTCTCCTTGGTTATAAGGGTTGACTATGGTAGAAGGCCTTGATATAACCCAATAAATATATCCTACAGATAATATCTGCAGCCAAACAATATTGTTATTCTCAATAAGAGTGGAGATAGCATCCATGTATGGGTTAAACCTAAAGTGACTGAATTTTCAAAATTCCAAAGCAGGACACCGTTGATGGGGGGGAGCGTGCACACGTGCACGTGCCTGCGCAGAGGGTGTCGGGGCAGGGGCGCGCTCCCAACAGCTGCTGCGGGGACCATTGCCACTTTAAAGGCAATGGCGGCAGACCGATACGGCGGCTCTCAGCACGTGAAGGACGGCCTTCGGGGCGGCTGCTGGGTCTGGCATGTGGCTGCTGGGTCTGGCGGCGGCGCAGGAGGTGCTGGCCAAGCAGCGCGATGGCTCTGAGCGTGGAAGGCAAGAGTGATACGCTGGGACGTGGGGCCCGCAAGGGGCTGCCCGGTGCAGGGAAGGGCACTCAGGTGAGCGGGCCAGGCCCTTGTGAGCCCCGCGTCCCAGCGTATCACTCTTGCCTGCCGCACTCGGAGCCATTGCACTGCTCACCCGACACCTCCTGCGCCACTGCCAGACCCAGCTGCCGTGCGCCTGACCATTGGGCCGAAGGCCGTCCCTCACGCGCTGAGAGACGCCACCACTTCCTTTAAAGAGTGCCCCGTGGGGATGGGTGGGAGCGTGCCCCGACGCCCTCTGCAGGCACATGATGCGCCGGAGCGCACGCGCCCCCCTCCAAGGCCCTCCCCGCCTGAGCCGGCGCTCAGAGGCGCCCACCTCTGAGCACGTACAGAGCGCCTGAAGTGAGACATTTTGAAGAAAAGGCGGGTGGCGGGATATCTAATGGAGAAGCGAGTCTGTCCCGCCAAATTCGGGACGTCTGGTCACCTTAGTTAAACCTATCCACACTCTGAATGGACTGAGTCATAATATTAAATAATTAATTAATTAGGCATGATATATAACCCCTACGGAGTAGCCACACCCAGTTTTTGACTCAGTCCAGCTCTGGGACTGTTCGGTGTTCCAACTCTTGGTGTTCTGCTTTCTGTGATTATTTCAGTCAGAATTGTTGGCATTGTGAGTAGACAGGCCCCTCCACACCTCAGCAGCAGCCAGGACTCAGGTTGCCTGTCATTGTCAGCCACGGGCCCAGGCCTTCGGTTGTCAGCCACCCCTCAGCCTCCTGCCTGAGTCCTTCTATTGCCCGCGCCACGTCTTCTGTCTTCCAAAGCTGCTGCTGTCAAGCCAGGTGTGGGGGAGAGAAGATTTCTGGCGCTCAGGAGGCGGGCCGCTACCACAGCTCAGGCTGTAAGGCCTTGTTCAGGCGAAGAATATTAATTGATTCTGCTCTACTTACCCCTCAGGGATGGCGTGCAGGCTTTCCCACAACTGACAGGCCTCTGTCAACTGTGAGGGCTGTTCCACTGGACCTAAATAAATTGTGCCTCTTTATTTCCCCTTTTGGAAAAGTACAGAGTCAAGTCAGCTTCTGAAGCCTATTTTGGAGAAGGGGACAGACGTGTGGCAGCTCTTTGCAGCAAAGCCGCTCTTTCACTTTATATTCAAGCCACTGTCAGGGGCCTTTGGCATGAACGGCCATTTTGAAGCCTGCCTGAATCAAGAATCAAAATGGCTGCCGCCTCAGCTTCAGAGGACAATGAGTGGAGTCAGGTCCTCGCGACTATGACCAGCGGCCCCACGGAAGAAACAGAGACTCCTGCAGTGGTAATTGCCCCCATCGCCACAAGGCAAAGGGGAAGAAAGAGCATGTGGAACCACAAGCCTCAAAAGGGGCCAAATTGGGGTTCAAAATCCCCTAAGCCTGCCTTTAAGTATGAGAAGCAGAGGCATGAGGCACTAGAAAGCATTTATAAAAGTACCAGCAGCCAGAAGTCTTCTCTTGTCCTGAGCACTAAGGTGAGGCAGTCTGCACTCTCTTCGCCTGGGAGAGCTGCAGAGGAGGATCCCTCCCTCCATGTGAGGATCCTCATTGACTCCTCAGGCCTCTGGGGTTCTAGCCAAGGTTGGCAGTCGCCCCCACGCACTACCCCATGGTGGCTTCACCTCAACCTCTTCCCTCTACATCCGCAGGGGTTGCTGCTGCTCAATTACCCCACTTGGGGGGGGGGGAATTTCAGGACCTAATGTTCAGGGCTTTCCAGCAGTGCAGGGTTGCTGCTTTCCAACAGCCTCAGATTCAGCCACAGGTTGCTCCTCCATCTGCAGCTCCTGTGGTGATAGATGGTCAGGAGTCTCCCCTGTTTCTTCCCAGGACAATAGTGAGTCTGAATCTGAAGAGGGCGAAATGAGAGAGGAAAAGCTTTCAGGGGATGAGGGCATATGCCCTTCTAAGCCTTCCTTCTCAGCTTGTTTCAGCCTCATTGTTTAAGTGTCTGCTCATTAAAGCTAAGGCATCGGCCAAATTTGGCAAAAAGTCATCGGAACCCCTGGGGCAACCACAGGGCTTTTTTGCCGAGACTACATTTGAGGAACAAGCTATTGAGGCTGACACGTTCCCACCCCCAAGTCCTTTCTTGACCTGGTCTAGTGCCAGTGGGCATCTCCAGCATCTGGCTCTATGCCCACGTCCACTGGCAAAATGTTCATTAATGTGGACAAGGACATGGTTCAGGTGCTGTTGCAACCCACTATTGATGCACCTGTCACGGCTCTGCATGCATCTGCAAACCTGCCCAGAGAACCAGAGGACCCTCTGAAGCCAGAGGATGATGATAATAATAATACTAAAAATAATCTTTATTGTCATTGTACTAAAATTACAATGAAATTGACAAAAAGGGCTGACCTCACCTTACAAAGGGGTCATCAGGCTGCTGCCTGGGCAGTGAGAGCAGCTGCCACTGCCTCCTTCTTTAACTGGTCTTCTTTGTTTTAATTGCAGGATCTTCAGCGGCAAACGCCAATAGCAGATGTCAGGTCACTTCAGGACATCAACAAACTGGTGGCAGCCATCCAATTTTCTTCGGGCATCACTTTAGCCGCAGCCAGGTTTGCCTTCAGAGCAATTGCTTCATCCATAGTGTCTCGCAGGTTGCTTTGGCTGCGGCTGTGGCAAGCAGATGCGCGCCACATATGGTGCCTGGCATCAGCCCCCTTTGCTGGAGGGTCCCTCTTTGGTGCGGCTATTGACCCTTTCTTAATTGAGAATCAGGACAAATGGAAGGGCTTCTCACAGCTCCTAGGAAGGGCAATTTCTGGGCAGTGCCCTACCCCTGTTGCTCCAATTTCCGTGGTCAGGACTACGGTTCTTCATTCCGGGGTCAGGACTACAGATCTTCTTTTAAGGGATCTGATTTCAGTCAGTCAGGTTTCAGGCTGTACCAGGGAGGCTATGCCCCCAGCCAGAGATATCAACTGGATAGGCAGCAGAGGGGTAGACAGCAGAAACGGTCCTTTCACGGGGGCGGAGGAGGCGGCACTCTTCTTCCACAAGAATTAATTCTGGGTCCAGCTCTCCCCTCATCGGGGGATGCTTGGCATATTTCGCGGATTGTTGGGACTCCTCTACCTCCGATGCGTGGGTACAGTCAACCATCAGGTCTCAAATAACCCGACTCGGAGGCGACTTATGCAGGAAGCCATTCAACTCCTATTGGACATTAGGGCTATCCAACTGGTGCCTCCAGATGGTTGGAGGTACAGATGGTTGGAGGTACAGTCAACCATCAGGTCTCAAATAACCCGACTCGGAAGCGACTTATGCAGGAAACCATTCAATTCCTATTGGACATTAGGGCTATCCAACTGGTGCCTCCAGTTTAACAGGGTCAGGGTTATTATTCCATTCTCTTTGGGATCCCAAAGGCTTTGGGCAGCTGGAGAACTATTCTTGATTTGAAATAGTTTGCCCGCTTTGTGCATTATCGCAGGTTTAAGATGCGTTCACTGCACTCAATATTAGAGGGTATTAGACAGGGAGATGTCCTCACATCCATCAACCTTACTGAGGCCTACCTGCACATACCTATAGCCCCTGAATACCAACAGTTTCTCAGGTTTTGGCCTTACCCTTCGGGTTGTCATCTGCGCCTCAAGTCTTCAGGAAGGTGATGGTGGCATTGGCAGCAATCCTGAGACAGTTACCTGTGCGAATCCAATGCTACCTAGATGACCTGTTGCTACAGTCCTCTTCTGTAAGTGGTGCCCCAAGGGACTTAGACATTACCATGTTGACCCTGTGAGGCCAGGTGGTTTCAATCAATCTGGCCAAAAGATATCTATGGCCTACCACAAGGCTGATTCATCTAGGAGCCTTGATAGACACTGTGTCGGGCACAGTATTTCTATTGCCAGAGAGACAAACTAGTCTGAGAGAGTTGGTTTTCCAGGTCTCAGGAATGTAGAGTATCCTTAGCTACTTTGTCCACATTGTTAGGCACTATGGTGTCTGCCATTGGCACTGTTCCCTGGGCGCGCCTTCATAATAGAGACCTTCAATGGTTTCTTTTGCCATTTCAGCAAAGGCTCATGAGCGGCTCTCAGATCCAGGTTCTTCTGCCAGCGGAAGTCTCCTGCTCTTTGATTTGGTGGACATCATCTACCATAACCAAGGGGGAATTCTTCAGGATTGCAGACCAAGTCACGGTCACTTCAGACACCAGCCTACTCGGATGGGGTGCCCAACTTCAGAGGAGAATCTGGTGGCTTAGTGGCTAAAACATCTGCCTAACATGTAATACTTCTTTATGCCTTCCTGCCTTTGCCCCTGATTCCCAGAGTCATTCAAAAGATCTTGCGGGAGGGGGCGGAGGGGGTGATGATCGCCCCACATTGGCCACAGCAGCCCTGGTTTGCCGGCCTTTGATCTCTATCAGTGGACAGGCTCTGGAGGATTCCCCAAGAATTGATTTCCTTCAGCCAGGGTTCGCTGGAGCATCTGGAGCCTCAATGGCTCCAGTTGATGCCTAGCACTTGAGTGGAGCGTCCTGTGATGAGACAACTTTTCCTCCAGGGTCATTCAGATTATTCAGGCTTCCTGTCCACCTTCCATGCAGCTCATATACAGTGCGACCTGGTGCGCTTTTTGTAAGTGGTGTTTGACGAACCACTTTGACCCAGTTCAAGCCACTATCCCACAGGTCCCGGACTTTCTTCAAGTGGGCCTGGGCAAAGGGTTGGTTCCTAATACCATTGAGAGACAGGTATCAGTAGTTTCTTCTGTACTTTTGTGCGGTAGGTCACAAACTTTGACTCAACGTCCTTGGGTCAAGAGATTTCTCAAGGGTGCTTTGGTGCTCCTTTACATAAGATGTTGGATGCTTTGACAAGTGCCCTCTCTCGACACTGTGGAATGAGATTTTTCGGATTTGTGCAAGTTTTATGCGGACAGGGTTGTCCTACGTCTGGATCCCTCCTTTGTCCCAAAGGTGGGGTTTTGGTTCCTTCGGGCTCAGGAGGTGGGCCTCCCCAGCTTTCCTGCAGAGTCTGCACAGACCTCAGAGGACCGGTGGCACTTGCTGGATGTCAAGCGTGCCTTACATGTGTACATTGATTGTACGGCTGTTATTTGCAGGTTGGAGTCTCTTTTTGTCTCCTTTCTGCCAGGTTCCCTGGGTAAGGAGGTGTCCGTCTCCTGTGTGGGACGATGGGTTCGTCAATGCATTAAGAAGGTCTATGTGGCTTGTGACGAGGCGGTTCCTCGAGGAGTCACAGCACATTCTGCATGCAGTGCAATGATGACTTCGGCCTGGGCAACGCAAGCTTCTCTGGGAGAAATTTGCAGGGCTGCAGCGTGGTCTTCTCCATCCCCTTTCATGCGGCATTATAAACGAGACACGTTTGCCTTGGCTGAGGCCGACTTTGGCCGCTGGGTTCTGCAGTCTGTCCATCCTCATTCATTGGGGAAGGTCTGATCTCGACCCTCCCGTGGGTCCTTTTCAGGGCTTTGATATGTCCCATACATGGATGCTATCTCCACCCTTATTGAGAAAGAGCGTTGGTACTTACCTGATACGCCTCTTCTAATAAGTGGGGAGATAGCATCCGGCCCATCCCTTTCTCATTCAGCCCTGCCTGTGTTTGGTGTCTGGCTCTTGTTATTCCTGGCAGTGTTACTGTTGGATTTTTCTTGCTAAAGAAGTTGGTTCGTACCGGTGAGTCTGTATTCTTTTCTTCGTCGAAAAACTGGGTGTGGCTACTCCGTAGGGTGTTATATACCATGCCTAATTAATTAATTATTTAATATTATGACTCAGTCCAATCAGAGTGTGGATAGGTTTAACCCATACATGGATGCTATCTCCCCCCTTATTAGAAGAGGTGTATCAGGTAAGTACCAACGCTCTTTCTAATTATTAACTTTTTATGAGATGCATTAGTATTCCTGGTTTGTTTATCACCGGCCAACAATCCCAAAAGAGGTTTGTGGTCAGATACTAGCTTGAAATAGCGACCATATAAATAATTGTGGAAGTGTTTTACACCAACCATTTCTCATAAACCATTCCAGGCCACTTTCTTGTTCAGGAGCCAGTGGAGAGTCTCTGCAACCAAAGCTTTATGTGACAAGAAAGCAGCGTAGAAATTCAAAAGGCCTAAAAAAGATTGGAGTGCCACTTTATTGTTAGGGGTGGGAGCATGATGAATGGCCTCTAATTTGGACAGTGTGGGGTGGGTGCCAGAGTTAACTACAAGATACCTTAAAAATTCCACTTGAGGGACCCCAATTTTGCATTTGGATTTTTTTAATTGCAAGCCAATGTTGTGGAACCTGGTGAGCCCAGTATGTAAGGTGGAGATGAGCGCATTCTGGTCACTACCTCTGACCAGCACGTCGTCAAAATAGGGGACAACCCCAGGGATCCCTTGGAGTAGGCGCTCTATAAGGCTTT
Organism: Rhabdophis nuchalis; assembly: GCA_039707465.1. Lineage (NCBI taxonomy): Eukaryota > Metazoa > Chordata > Lepidosauria > Squamata > Natricidae > Rhabdophis > Rhabdophis nuchalis. The sequence continues at coordinate 103,417,679 of CM077647.1, read as the reverse complement.
GAAAGATCCCTGGGGCTGTACTAACCCCAAACTGCAGGTGGTGACAGCAGAAAGCCCCCCTGTGGGTAATGATTGTCTGTGCATCAGCAGTGGCATTGACCACAGGGAGCTGCTGATACACCTGTGCCAGGTCAAGCTTTGCAAAGATGGAACCCTGTCCCAGTGAATGGAGCAGATGCTGCACCACTGAAATAGGGTAAGGGTTGGCCTGCAAGGCTCTGTTCAAAGTTACCTTGTAATCAGCACACACCCTTATAGACCCATCTGGCTTAATTGGAATAACGATTGTCATTTCCCAACATGCATGATGCACAGGCTCCAGCACCCCATGGCTAATCAATTTATCCAATTCAGTATCCACCTTAGGGCGGAGTGTTAAAGGAACCCTTCTAGGCTTAAGGTGAATTGGCGCTACCTGGGGATCTAAATTAAAAGATATAGGGGTGCCTGAATATTTACCCAAACCGTCTTTGAAAACATCTACTAACTCATTGGTCAGGGACTGGAAATCTTCAGCTGCCGTGGTGTGGATGCCAATGACATCAAGCCCCAATGCATGGAACCAATTGAGATCCAGAAACATAGGAAGGGGTCTTGGACCACAGTGAGCGGAAGGTGACCAGTAAAATGTTTGGTGGCTACTTTAAAGAGGCCAGTGCCTAGAATAGGGATTGATTGTCCTTGATAGTTGCGCAGATGGACGCCAAAGGGAGAGAGACGATTCTTCACCATTGAGGGCACTAAACATTTTAAAGTGCTCCAAAAAATGGAGCACTTTAAGCATACTTCCTCCTCCAAGATATTATCTTCCTCCTCCTAGATATCATCCCACTCTTCCTAATCATTGGGATGGACAGCGGCAGCTTGCGAGGTGGAGGAAGGGGCATTTTCATATCTTTGGATCTCTGCAGAGGATTTTTTGGACATCTCGGAAGCCCTTGCTTTATCCAAAACAGTTGTGAGAGTCAGCTCTGTGCGTGCTATCAGCGACACTGGAGTTTCAGATCACTGACTCCACAGACTAATTGATCTAACAAATCATCTTCTAGGTTAGCGAAGTCACAATAGAGGGCAGCTGACCTGAGGGCGGCCATGTACTGGTGGATTGACTCTCCCTCTAACTGGATCTTTGCCTGAAAGTGAATCTTCAGGCAATTCTGGAAGGTGCTGGGGCATAGGGTGGCCTCAGTTTTCCATTAAGACATCCCATGGGACAGAATGCACAGGTTGAGGAACAGAAAGTACCCTGGCTGTTCCAAACATCTCAGGTTCGTAGGAACTTAAAAAACACGTTTTCCAGATGCTGGACAAGCCAGTAAGATCATTAGCTTCTAGGAAGCATTCAAAATGTTTGATGTATGCTTCCCAGGACTCTGTTGCCAAACAGAAAGCTGTGAATGAGGCTAACGTGGCCATCCTGAAAAGGTTGACAACTTGGATTACCTCAGGGGAATTTTTCTTTCTTTCTTTCTTAACAGCGTTCCGTTCGAATGCCTCAGCTCTTTCTTTAACAGTGACTCAGCCAATTCATTGCTCAGTCCTGGGATCCCATCCTCGTGGCCAGTGTTCTGATGGGTGATGGAGGGAACAGGACTGAGGCAACGCGGATCAAATGCAACTTCATTTATTAACTCAACAAGTAACAAGCTAACAGCAGCTCTGAAACAGCAACAAACACGCCACCCATTTGACAGCTCTTTTATATGCCAGCTGTCAAACGGGAAGCCAATGGAAGTTCTTTATGTTTCTGCTCCTGCTGACACACCTCCAGCCAATCACCATTGCTTGCAGCATCACATCTTGGAAGCCAAGACACAACACTTGTGAAGTCTTAGGATTTAATATGCTTATCATGCAGAGGTAGGGTGATCAGTGTCCTGGGAATGGTCAGTTGGTTCAGGATATTTCATAAGATTACTTGTAACAAATTAAATAACAATAAATCATAGGAAGAAGTAGGATAAGAAGCAAAAATAAGGACATAAATGTTCCCAGCAGGGCAAAAAGTAGCAATAGCATGGAATACAATTATTTTCTCATTCTCAAAATTATAATGGAGCAGAAATGTTAGTTACCAGGGTTAATGAATCGGGACTGAAAAAAATCTGAACAAGCACTAGTTGGGAAGAAAAAGAATGACCATGTTGCCATCCAATGGTTATCCTGATTTTTGCATTCAAGATCTGGTAGAAAGCTAAATGGCATTGCAGCAAGATCATTTAATGGGAATAATATAGACAATTATAATTGTTCCCAAGAAATTGGGTTGCAATAGTCTTAGAAATAAATACATTTTCATTGTGTCATGTAACCACTCCAAACAGTAAATGAAATAGCTTATTTCCTTGGCCATTTAAACAGTTTACTTTGAAAAAGTATTGAAGACAAAAGTGAACCCAGATCATTCTGGAAAAAAAGGTAAAGTCAAAGAGAGAGAAAAGGAAGAGAAAGACATAGGAAGATGAATCAAGTGAAAAACAAGCTCAGGGAAAACTTTCATCAAGCTTAAAAAAAATCTCAAACTCTAGTTCATCTACTACAGAGGTGTCAAACTGGATTTCTTCGAAGCCAGGATCAGCATTGTAGTTGTCCTTCACAAGCCAGCCAGTGAGGAGAGATTGGATGGATGAGAGACAGGATGGATGCCTCCTGCAGCACTTTGCCAGCCAAAATGGATGTGGGGAGGCCATGTGCCACCCTGCACCCCATTTTCACTGGGAGAATGCTGAAGAGACCATCCAGGCTATAAATGGGGCATGGGGGGGGGGAATGGCATGGCCCCCACACCTGCTTTCACTAGCAGAGGCACCATGGGCCTTTGCTATTTCCAGGCAGCCCCACAGGGCAGATAATACAATACAATAATACAATAATACAATATCTAAGACCTGTGGGGCTGGCCTGACTTTGGCACACTGATCTATTGTGATGAGCAAACCTTCATAAACAAAGTCAACAAAAACAATAAAATTTGCTGATGATATTTGTATTTATGAAATCTGCATTTTTAAAAACGATAACAAAGTAGGTGTTGGATGCTAAAGTGTTAATCCTAAAATCAATTTCTTTTCAACAGCCAAAGTTTGTAGTTTTGATATGATAGAATAATTTTCCAAACATATTTCCTTCCTTCAGGATCATGGTGCTCTATTGTTGTCTTGCACAATTGAAAGGCACATGAGGCATAAATTGAACTTGCAAATGATATGGACTCTTTTTTCTTTCTTAATGAGCTGCACCAAAACTAATGGGAAGTATCTTCCTTCTGTCTTAGAATCTGAAGTCTCAAAGTACCATGCTACTTCTGCTGCAAGTTTCAATTTTATTGACTTTATTTTATTTTTGCTCAGTGAAGCAGCTAAAATAAGGAAAAATATTGAAAAATCCATTGATTTTTCTTTGTAGTTTGATTCATGTTTTATTTGATTGTACTAATGCATATATTTTACATAGATTAAGAATCATTTGAACCAAAGCTTAATATTTCTACCTATGGTAATAAACCAGCAGAAGTTGTTTTGTGTTGGGTTTTGCTGCAATTACATTCCCTTGGGGTTCAGCAATTCATCACAGAACAATTCTTGCATTTGATTATGGAGATTCTTAGTCATCCAGGTCATGATTGCACTGAAGAAGCTTCTTGGATGAAAAGTGAAAAGTATTCAAGGAAAAACAAAGAAAGTCCACTTGCCTTTTGAAAAAGCATCTTTGGGACCTATGATACAGTATATCTGATTGATGGATTGGCTGTGGATTGGCAAAAAGGTTGTTGACAGCAGTAACTGAGGATCCTGGAGGAGGTTGATTATCTGGACGCATTTCAGTTGGGATTCAGGACAAAATTCAGTATATTGATTGCAATTGTTGGTGACCCATGGGACAGATGGGGAAGTGATAGGGAACCCCCTGTTAAAGTACTGAAGTTTGCAGGTGATACAACAGTCTGGTCTCATTCAAGGTAGTGATGTGTCTGTATAAAGATAGGAGTTGAACAACTGGTCCTATGGTGCGGCAGGCACAGGCTGGAGATGAACATGCTTAAAAATGTAGAGATGAGAATGGATTTTAGATTTATTTTTTTAGATTTATTTTTCTATACCGCGTCCTCTCCCCAGGGGGACTCGGAGCGGTGCACAGGGAAAATTAAAACAACATAAAATATATACATGAATAAATACAATAAAAACAAATTAAATCAACTGTCCCTGCACTAAAATCCCCATTTTAAAATTAACATTCCCTAACCCCTGAGGTAGAGACTAACCTAGGCCGGCCAAGCAGAAAAAGTGAGTTTTTAATTTCTGACGGAAGGAGCGGAGGTCCGTAGTTGTTCTAATGTCGGGGGGAAGGTCGTTCCAGAGGGCTGGGCCCGCCACAGAGAAGGCCCTTCCCCTGGGCGTCGCCCGCTGACAAAGTCTAGTGGACGGCACCCGGAGCAGTCCCTCTCTGTGGGAGCGAATCGGCCGGGAGGATGTATGGGGCAGAATCCGATCCCGCAGATAGCTAGGTCCTGAGCCATGGAGCGCTTTAAAGATGAGAACTAACACCTTGAAGTGCACCCGAAAGACGACAGGTAGCCAGTGCAGCTCGCGCAGGAGCGGTGTTACATGGGTATACCTTGCGGTACCCATTATTGCTCGCGCGGCTGCATTCTGGACCAGCTGAAGTCTTCGGGTGCACCTCAAGGGGAGCCCCATGTAGAGAGAGTTACAATAGTCCAGTCGGGATGTCACGAGAGCATGGGTGACTGTGCGAAGGGCGTCCCGATCCAATAGGGGGCGCAACTGGCGAACCAGGCGAACCTGGTAAAACGCCCTCCTGGCCACGGCTGTCACTTGATCTTCCATGGACAGCCGGGCATCCAGGAGGACACCCAAGTTGCGCGCCCCATCCACTGGGGCAAGATGTTTGCCCCCAATGGCCAGCGATGGAGTCAACTGGTTGAATCGGGCAGCCGGAAACCACAGCCACTCGGTCTTGGTCGGGTTGAGCCTGAGTCCGTTTCTTCCCATCCAGATCCGTACAGCTTCCAGGCACTGGCACATCACTGCTACGGCATCGTTGGGGTGGTTTGGGGTAGATATATACAGCTGAGTATCATCAGCGTAGAGATGGTACTCTACCCCAAAACCATGGATGATCTCACCCAGCGGCTTCATATATGTGTTAAACAGGAGAGGCGAGAGGACCGACCCCTGAGGCACCCCACATGTGAGGGGTCTCGGGGTCGACCTCTGCTCTCCTGTCAACACAAATTGCGACCGGCCAGAGAGGTAGGAGGAGAACCACCGTAAAATGGTGCCTCCCACCCCCAACCCCCCCAGCCGATGCAATAGGATACCATGGTCGATGGTATCGAAAGCCGCCGAGAGGTCTAATAGGACCAGGATGGAGGAACAACCCCCATCTCTGGCCCTCCAGAGATCATCGACCAACGCGACCAATGCCGTCTCGGTGCTATGCCCGGGCCGAAAGCCGGACTGGCGCGGGTCTAGATAATCAACTTCCTCCAGGTGACGGGGAAACTGTTGTGCCACCACACTCTCAACAACCTTCGCCAAGAAGGGAAGGTTGGAGACTGGACGATAGTTGGTTAAAAGAGCTGGATCCAAAGAGGGCTTCTTAAGGAGGGGCCTCACCATAGCCTCTTTTAGGGAAGCAGGCAAGGAACCCTCACTTAAGGATGCGTTGACAACCTCTTGGAGCCAGCCTCGTGTCACCTCCCAGGATGCCAGTACAAGCCAGGAGGGACACGGGTCCAATAAACATGTGGTGGCTCGCAGTCGCCCACGTAACCTGTCCATATCCTCGGAAGTAACGGAGTCAAACTCCTCCCAAACAAGATCTGTCTCGTGGCATCCCACTGGGCCATCAATGGGGGCTAACTCGTTCTGTATCTGAGCGATTTTCTCCTGCAGAAAAGTCACAAATTCCTCTGCTCTACCCTGTAGCGGGGCTTCCCGGACCCTCTGTTGGAGGAGGGAGCAGGTCACCCTAAACAGGGCGGCAGGGCGGTTTTCTGCGGATGCTATGAGGGTGGCACAATGATGGCGTTTTAGGAGGTGCCCTTATATTCCACCCTCTTATTTTATTTAACTCTTATTTTATTTAACTCTTATTTTAACTCTTATTTTATTTAACAGCTCAATATCAGCAGTAGAGTCCTTCAGATTTTGGGTTCTATAATCTTCCAGGATTTGAAATGGACATCCAACATTAGAGCTATAATTAAAAAGGCACAACAATGTTTTTTCTGTGTCAATTCAGGAAGCTCTGACTGCCCTGGCAGATGTTGATAACATTTTACAGAGGAATTATTGAGTCTGTCATTTGTATTTCTAAAACTGCATGTTTTGGTACAGCACCCAAAGTACAGACATAAGTACAGACTTCAACAAATAGTTAGGACTATTTGTGGAAAGGACAATTGAAATCAGCCTGCCATCCATATAATCAGAAGATTCTGCATGGGTCAGAAGAATGACTGAGAAAATATCTACAGATTCATCACATCCTGGACATAAACCATTTCAATTTCCCTTGGGACACACAGTAAGGTATTGCATACCATTGCATGCCAAAACAACTGGACCCAGAGGAATATGTTCCCCTTGTACCATCACTCTCACAGTACTGTCTAACTCTCACAGTACTGTCTAATATATACTATGTATGTATATCTATGTATGTGTCCTAACCTTAACCCTAACCCATCTGTTATGGCTGTACAACACTATTACTATTTTCCTTCTTATATTACTATTCCCCCTTCTTATTGGTACTATTGTTATAATTATTATTCTGCATGTACACTTCAAGCTTCTCACCGGAGACAAATTCCTTGCGTGTCTAATCATATTTGGCCAAATAAAGCTACCCTACCCTACCCTACCCTACCCTACCTTACACTATCCTCATGCTTTATGATTGGTCAGTCATTCAATTGATCATGTTATCCTTCAGAGCCAGTGGAGTTTGAGAGTGGATTGTATTTGGAAGAATAAACTGCCCTGCAAAAGAAAATAAGTTTTTTTTCTCTGTAGAATTCTTCACTTGGGCATAATAGTTGCAGTTTAAATTCTTAAAATAGTTTGCAAACTGAACCATAGTTTTTTAAAAGAAAGAAATATATAAGAAGCCAAGTCAAGTAGAAAGGACAGGGATTTTCTTTAGTTATGACAGAAGATGCTGTTGAAGTATCATATAATTCAACATGGAGCAAAAGAGGCAACAGCTAGAAGAACAATCAGCCAGAAGATCCATGGTGCAGGCTAAGGAAGGATCATGAGGCACCTGAAGCCAAAGAAATAGTCAGAAAAAGGAGTCAGAAAACTGGAACGTGCGACCGTGGTGGAAATGAAAGTCCAAATGGCTCTGCTTCTTGATAACTGGCCACAAGTGTATATGTTAGGAAAATACTACTGTTCCTACAAATGTGCTGAAGATAATAAGTAAGCAAAATTAGATTCCGGGCATTTGTTTTATAAAGTACTAGCTATACCTGGCCACGCGTTGCTGTGGCCCAGTCTGGTTAAATGGCCAACCAATCTGTGTGTAGATCTACACCTGCACACATACACACAACCACTATATAACCCCCAACCTGCCTACCTACTGTATTTCCCCATCTCTATCTATCCCTCTACCTACCTACCTACCGTATTTCTCCTTTTCTATCCCTCTACCTACCTACCTACCTACTGTATTTCTTCCTTTATCCCTCTATCTACCTACCTACCTACTGTATTTCTCCCTCTCTATCCCTCTACCTTCCTACCTACTATATTTCTCCCTCTCTCTATTCCTCTACCTACCTACCTACTGTATTTCTCCCTATCTATCTATACACCTACCTACCTACTATATTTCTCCCTCTCTGTCTATCCATCTACTTACCTACCTACTGTATTTCTTCCTTTCTCCCTCTACCTACCTACCTACCTACCTACCTACTTACCTACCTACCTACCTACTGTGTTTCTCCCTCTCTATCTATCCCTCTACCTACCTACACACTGTATTTCTCCTTCTATCTATCCCTCTACCTACCTACCTACCTACCTACCTACCTACCTACCTACCTACCCACCGACTGTATTTCTTCCTTTCTCCCTCTATCTATCTACCTACCTACCTACTGTATTCCTCCCTCTCTATCTATCCCTCTACCCACCTACCTACCGTATTTCTTACTTTCTCCCTCTATCTACTTACCTACCTACCTACTGTATTTCTCCCTATCTATCTATCCACCTACCTACCTACTATATTTCTTCCTTTCTCCCTCTACCTACCTACCTACCTACCTACCTACCTACCGTATTTTTTATTTTATTTATTTTATTTTATTAAATTTATACCCCGCCCTTCTCCTTGTTAGGACCCAGGGTGGCGCACAGGCATTATTAAAACCACAAAATACAAAATCGATTAAAATATATTAAATTATTAGACCCGTGCTAAAAACCCATTTTAAAACCATACCAAATTAATTTTAATTTTAAAAGTCAGAAGTAGGGGCTATCCTAGCCTGGCTTGTTGGAATAGATACGTCTTAAGACGTTGGCGGAAGAGGCGGAGGTCCGAGATAGTGCGAAGGTCGGGGGGTAGGTCGTTCCAGAGGGCCGGGCCCGCCACAGAGAAGGCCCTTCCCCTGGGTGTCGCCAGCCGGCATTGCCCCGCTGACGGCACCCGGAGAAGACCCTCTCTGTGGGAGCGGAGCGGACGAAGGGATGTATGGGGCAGGAGACGGTCTCGTATATAGCTAGGCCCCGAGCCATGGAGCGATTTAAAGATGGTCGTCAGCACCTTGAAGCGCATTCGAAAGGCCACAGGCAGCCAGTGCAGCTCGCGCAGGAGAGGTGTTACGTGGGTTTGCCTTGAGGCACCCATAATCACCCGCGCGGCTGCATTCTGTACTAACTGTAGCTTTCGAGTGCACCTCAAGGGGAGCCCCATGTAGAGAGCATTACAGTAATCCAGCCGGGATGTCACAAGCGCTTGAGTGACTGTGCGAAGGGCTCCCCGGTCCAGTAAGGGGTGCAACTGGCGTATCAGGCGTACCTGATAGAACACCCCCCTGGCCACGGCCGTCACATGGTCCTCCATGGACAGCCGCGAATCCAGGAGGACGCCCAAGTTGCGCGCCCTCTCCATGGGGGCCAGTTGTTCGCTCCCAATGGCCAGTGTTGGACTTATCTGGCTGAACCGGGGTGCCGGAAACCACAGCCACTCGGTCTTGGACGGGTTGTTACTACCCATTCTCCCTCTCTATCTATCACCCTACCTACCTACTGTGTTTCTCCCTATCTATCCACCTACCTACCTACCTACCTACCTACCTACCTACCTACCTACCTACCTTATTTCTTCCTCTCTATCTATCCCTCTATCTACCTACCTACTGTAATACAATAATACAATAGCAGAGTTGGAAGGGACCTTGGAGGTCATCTAGTCCAACTCCCTGCCTAGGCAGGAAGCCCTATACCATTTCAGGCAAATGGCTATCCAACATCTTCTTAAAGACTTCCAGTGTTGGGGCATTCACAACTTCTGGAGGCAACTTCTGTTCCACTGGTTAATTGTTCTAACTGTCAGGAAATTCCTCCTCAGTTCTAAGTTGCTTCTCTCCTTGATTAGTTTCCACCCATTGCTTCTTTTTCTGCCCTCTGGTGCTTTGGAGAATAGCTTGACTTCCTCTTCTTTGTGGCAACCCCTGAGATATTGGAAGGCTGCTATCATGTCTCCCCTAGGCCCTCTTTTATTAAACTGTATTTCTCCCCCCCTCTCTCTCTCTCTCTCTCTATGGGCCATCTGGGAGTTTGCTATCTCAGTGCCTTCTTTTGACCCTAAGAGGCCTCCATATGAGGCCTTTTCCAACAATGACAGTTGAAAAGCAGCCTGATGGGTGGGGCTACAGGGAGGTGAAAACATGATCAGTGGGTACATTTTACATTTGTGTACCTTGTACATGACACACGTTTGCTATGCACAAAATGAGTATGTATTCTATTATCAGAAGTCCTTGGGAACATTGTGTCAAAATTTGAGGTAAATCGGTGTAGTAGTTTTTGAGATTAGCTGCTTCATACAAACTATTTTACATTTTTATTTATATAGATGGAATAGAAATTTGTTGCTATAATTAGATTTGTTAGATTGCTTATTTGTGTATAATTAGATATATCTGTTTTCGTAGATATATCTGTGTATATGTTTATGCTTGGTCAACACACATACACATTCTACCAACTCAAATGTTTTGCACCAAATACATTTTGTTCTTAGTTTAGCAATAAACAACACTATTACACTATTGGTGAATACTTGGCTTTTTCTAATCTGTGTTTATCTTCCAACAATGTATTATAGTGCTTATCCTTTCTCAGAGCCAGTTCCAGTTGCTTTGGGGGAAAGGGGAAGATTGTTTTTTCAAACCCCCATTTGTAAGGTGCTTTAAGACCTGATTTTATATTTTCTTCATATTTAACATTAACATGAAACCACTGGAACAGTCAAGTGTTGATTTGGGGGTTCTATCAATATGCATATGACACCCAATTGCCAATTTCAACCATGAATGTTGTCAGTCATCTTCCAACAATGTATTATAGTGCTTATCCTTTCTCAGAGCCAGTTCCAGTTGCTTTGGGGGAAAGGGGAAGATTGTTTTTTCAAACCCCCATTTGTAAGGTGCTTTAAGACCTGATTTTATATTTTCTTCATATTTAACATTAACATGAAACCACTGGAACAGTCAAGTGTTGATTTGGGGGTTCTATCAATATGCATATGACACCCAATTGCCAATTTCAACCATGAATGTTGTCAGTCATCTGTCCCAGTCTCTGGAGACAGTAGTTCTGGATGGAAAAAAAATAATCAGGCTCAATTTTGCCAAATCTATCAGGCTGTGTTATTTTTGTGGGGGAGGGCCTTCCAAGATCTGTGGACCTTACATCTTCATACTTGGATATATATTTCCACTCAGGATAGTGCAAAACCTGAGCATCTTTTTGAATTCATATCTCCTACTCATACCGTAGAATACATGGCAGGTGGTGTTTGCACAACTGTGCCCAATCTGTATCAGGAGAAGTGTCAGATAGTTCTTCCTGCCCAGCCAACTCATGATTACATTATTTATTTATTGTAATTTGTCAAACCAAAACAAGAATAATTATAAAAATACAATGACAGGAGTGATAGGCATGTTAGTGCATTTATGCCCCCTCTATGGACCTCTTAAGTATGAAGTGAGGTCCACCGAAGTCAATTTATGACTAAAACTGTGAAAATTTGTAGCTGAGGCATCTGTATCAGGAAGAACATTCCAGATTTTGACAACTCTATTGCGAAAAATTGTATTTTTTACAGTCAAGTTTAGAATGATTTACATTGAATTTAAAATGGTTGTTTGCATGTGTATTATTGCAATTAAAACAGAAAAAGTCATTTACAAGTAAAACATTACTATGTACATTTTTTTATGCAATACCTAAGTCAGACTGCAAGCGACACAGTTTCAAATTATCCAAACCAAGAATTTCCAGCCTAGCAGCATAGGGAATTCTATTATGTATAGAAGAGTGCAAAACATTTCTCGTAAAGTATTTCTGAACCTGCTCAATCGTACTAATGTCAGATAAATGGTGGGGATTCCAAACAATTCAACAGTAGTCTAAGATTAGTTTAGCATAAGTTTTACAAGTTCTAATTAGCAATACAATGTTTCCAGAAAAAAACTTCATTAAAGCGCTCCATGGCTCGGGGCCTAGTTATATGCGAGACCGCCTCCTGCCCCATACATCCCTTAGACAGATACACTCCCACAGAGAGGGCCTTCTCAGGGTGCCGTCGGCCGGACAATGCCGACTGGCGACACCCAGGGGAAGAGCCTTCTCTGTGGCGGGCCCAGCCCTCTGGAATGACCCACCCCCTGAATTACGTACCATCACCGACCTCCGCCTCTTCCGCCAATGTCTAAAGACATATTTGTTCCAACAAGCCGGCCTAGCCTAACCTCCCATGGGGACTTTTAGGAAGTTTTAAATTGGGTATTTTAAATTTGGTTTTAGCATAGGATAGGATTGTTTAATATTTATTTTAAATTATATATTTATCTTTTGTATTTTGTATGTTTTTAAATTTCCTGGGTCCTCTGTGGAGAAGGGCAGGATATAAATTTTAAAAAAAATTAAATAAAATAAATAAAAAATAAAATAAGTTTACAACTCTTAATGCTTTTTTAGCAACACTGTTACAGTGAACTTTGGAGCATAGACTGTCAGAGATAAGAACACTAGGTCCTTAATAAAGGGAGGGTCATCTGCTCGGTCTATTGCAATGTCCGCTACATGGGATTGCCTTTGAAGACCATTATGAAATTATAATTGATCCAGAATAAAGCAGTACAGACATAATTCAGTGTGCTTCAGTATACACATGTGATTCCACTACTCCATGAAATACACTGGTTACGTGTGGGCTTCCAGCACAACTCAAGGTGCTGGTTATCATATATGCTTCATAGTATAAGGTGAAATTATATAACGAACTTCCTACTTTCCATGATTTCTGCCATCCAGTAAGTTCACTTACTATTCTTTTGTGGTTTTAGCCAATATGCATGACTCTTAAAAATTTTCCTCTCCCACTAATCATCAGCTGTCCCAGATTCATTTCACTGCAAAGCATCTATCCCATCTTGAAAAGACAAATCATATGAATGGAATATTGTATTATTAGAAAGAAGGGGATTTTTTCTGCCAGCATTTTATATCCTTACTGTCAAACACAAGGAACCAGAATGTAGCCTACCCTTCTCCTTCTCTTTACACTATCATATTCACGCTCAACCTGTAGGCAGCAAGAGGGGAAAAAAGAGAAATTGATATTTGCTTGGCTTTATGTTATTAAAAGAACACGTCGTAGTTCTCATTGAAACTGTGTTAATCTGCAGATGAAATAATAAAGCAATTATGATGCAACTGTGATCTGTAGAATCCTTTTTCCTGTGGCAAATTATTTGACCATAAACAACTTTTTCCTTATTTGATTCCATCTAAGCAGATTGCCCATTGGTTTATCTTAGAAAGGAACATAAGAGGGCTTTTTGTTCTAGTTAAGACTTGCTTGAAGGATAAGGCCTTTCTGAGCTCTGGAAAGTATCCATATCCTTTCATTTTCTTTGAACTTAATTTGTGGTTTGTTTCTTTTTTTGTATTTTATTCTTGCACCTTCATTTTGAACTACTCTATAGTTTTGACAACTGATGCCCCACTATGGCTCAGTTTTGTCTCATCTCTCGCTGCTGATCAAATTCCCCACTGATAAGAAGGTACTCAGATCTACTGAAGATGTACTTTCAAGACATCTGGAAAATATCTTAAAGTAAGATGAAAGCCAGATATTGTTGAACAGCAACGAATCAACAGACTTCACTGTTAGTTCAGAAGAATATTGTAATGTAATGCAATAAATGCTACCAAGACAGAAGTGAAATTCTTTCTTGAATATCTGAACTGCAATTTTCACAAATGAAGAGTTATTTTAAAGAGCCAAGAAGAGAATAAATAAAAGAAACTATGGTTAGCAATGTATGTGTCATAAAATGAAATTCATAAATAATTATGAATTACAATAAATTCTGTGTATTACTACAATTTTTCTAATTTAAGTCCTATAAATTTGATACATAAATTGTTGCATAAAAAATCCAGACTGAATATGACAGAAATCCATGTATTGAATTACACTTCAGGACTTTACAACTTAAAAATAATTTGACACAGAATTTAAATCAATCTCCTGTATCCTATTTATTCTTACCTACACTACTCTAGACCCTGAAACACACATAGCTTAAGATATTACTTTTTTCTATAAAAGGGATCAGAATTTATATAGTATTATCACAGCACTTTAAATAAAATATTGCTGGTTGAAAAGGGAGTTCAGCTTTTAAAGATTTGTTTCTGAATGAATAATTTCCTAAAATTATTGAGGTTTGCTACATTTCCACTAGATACAAAATATGATTTGACTTATCATTACATTTCCAGTAACTTATAGAAAATGAACTAGAGTATAAATGATAAAACATCAATTTTCTGTAAGTATAATATTTTTAAATTTAATTCCTATTATGACATATTTATTATGCCATCTAAATTCTGCATCCATTTAATAATACATTGTTTAACTTGCTTGGTTTCTAAGTTATATTTTATTAGCAATTTATCAATCCCATTCATGCTCTGAGTTACATACTGTAGGATTTTTTAATTCAGTCAAGTGTGTTCCTCTTTTCCCCCCTGCAATTCTTTGAGCCCTATTTATATCAGGATTTTAAAAGGTGGACCAAGCCTTTGGGAAGAAAGGCTCACAAAAGATTTTATCTTTCTCTTATTGTTAATCAGATTTTGTGATCTGAATGAGATTATTATCATTCCCTTTGAGTAAATTTCTTTCTGCTTTCTTACTCATAAAAATAAATATTTAATAGCAAAATATCAGGGAATAAAAGGTAAAGATAAAGGTTACCCTGCACATGCGTGACTGTAAGGGCAGTGCTCATCTGTTTCAAAGCCGAAGAGTCAGCGCTGTCCGAAGACATCTCTGTGGTCATGTGGAAAGCATGACTAGATGCTGAAGGCGCATGGAACGTTGTTACCTTCCCACCAAAGGTGGTTCCTATTTTTCTACTTGCATTGTGGGACTTTCGTCATTTGGAGCACAACACACCAGATATCACAGTTGTAGAGGGCCGAAGGGTACAGTTTATTGATATCGCTGTTCCTGGAGATGCCAGAGTTGATGAAAAAGAACTAGAATAATAATGAAATATGACAACCTGGCCATCGAAATTACACGGCTATGGATGAAGCATGTAGCAGTAATACCCATTGTGATCGGGGCACTTGGCACCATGTCCAAGAATTTTACAAGATACATCAACAAATTGCAGCTTCCTACAATAAGACCAGCAGAGGAATTTGGGTGTTATCTGCATGATAAGGACCCGCCCTGGCTCCTTTTTTAGGAGAAGGGTGGGGTATAAATTTAATAAAATAAATAAATAAATGATAAAATCGATCAGATCCGCGACAGGTTGGCTTCCAACTGGACTAGTTCAGATGGGCTGACGGTGGCAGGTCCTGAGTCTGTCATCTGGGAAGAGTTCGATCCTGTGACTCCTGAGGACATGGACAGATTGCTGGGGTGGCTGAATACCACCACATGTTTACTGGACCTGTGTCCCTCCTGGCTGGTACTGGCCTCCCGGGAGGTTACACGAGGCTGGTTTGCAAAGTCGACAGCTTGGGTTGTCAGTGGATTTTTGAATCTTCGCTTTCATGGCATTAATTTGTAGTGCTTGTTCTTGAGCAGTCAGTATTAAACCTTCTGTTTCTTTCTTGATAGCTCCCATCTTAAGCCATGTTCATGTCAAGTTGTCATCACATTTTCCTTCAAAGTTTTTCAAGTGCTGTCCATGCAAAGCCTTGGTCTTCCATCTATTTAATCTGTCATCCAGCTGTTTTTCCTTATATTCTGCCTTTGTTTCTGTTGTTTTTATGCTGTTCTCCATTTTCACAGCCTGCAGCAATTTTTCTGTACTATGGTTCACATAATCATTCAAACTTTGTTTTTTTTCTTCTACAGTTTGATGGATTTGCAATAGCCCCCTGCCCCCTATTTTCCTTGGCAGGTACAACCATTATTATTATTATGTGGTTAATCTTTGGTGAGATTCACAGCCTTTGGGGCTCATTGGTAGCTCAACAGCTCGAGTCTAACCAAGGACCTAGGAATTGTTAAGGCAACGTCGGAGGATATAAGCTGTTCCAAGTAGGGTGTTTTTTTGTAGAGTCAGAATGTTCAAGTCTGCTAAATTTATAATTTCTAAATAGCAAGGTAGCCCTCTAGGTATTGCTCCAAGAGCTCCAATTACAATTGGGACAACAAACAATTTCTTTTTCCACAGTCGCTCAACTTCAATTTGCAAGTCCCGGTACTTTGTGATTTTTTCTTGCTGCTTATCTTCAGTTCGTGCATCAATAGGTATTGCAATGTTAACGAACCATACTTTTTTCTTTTCAACTATTGTTATGTCAGGTCTGCGCATGCGCGAAAATTGCGATCGCGCCTTGATCGGGAGGAGACCCGGGGGTCGTTTTACCTCCGGAGGGACGCTGCCAGCCCTCATTGTCCATCGTGGAGGGCTGGCCATGCAAGCTGATCCACTGGCCGTCACGCCGGGCCGCCCGGATTCGGAAGGCGAGCCTGGGCTGTGACGGGAGAGAGTGGAGATGCTGGGAGCGAGGGGCGTGGCCAGAGTCGGCCCCTGTGGCCTAGAACGCCCCGGCCTAGAGCGTCCCGGCGCGTCCTGGTGTTGTGGGCGAAGCTGGGACGCGGAAGAACTAAAGGGTCCGGCCGGAACATCTGAAGGCCGGACCGAGCCATGCCGGGTCGGGAGGATCGTATTCCGACCCGACCCGAGTGATCTTCCGACCGGCCCAGGAGGGGAGTGGAGAGAGCTGCGGAAGCTTTGGAAGCTGTGGACGGATGGCTGTGGAAGCTGTGGAAGCTGAAGGTTGGATGGCTGGAGGCAATGGACGGAGGCGAAGCCGGTATGGGGAAATGGAAGAAGTTTGCGAGAGGAGAGATTGGAAGAGAGAGACAGGAAGAGAGGAGAGGAGGAGAGAAAGAGGGGAAGGAGAGAATGAGGAGGAGATGGATTGGAGATGGAGGAGAGATGGAGAGATGGTTTGGAGAGATGGAGATGGAATGGAGATGAAATGGTGATGGAAGGAGATGGATGGAGTTGGAGATGGAGATGGAGGAGAAAAGAAAGAAGAAGGAGAAGGAGATTGAGAATGTGTCGAAGGTGCAGAAGAAGGAGAATGGATTGAGAGAAGCCAAGCAGCCGGGTCGGAAACGGTGGAACGATGGCGTAGGAGGGCCCAGGAAGATCCAAAGTGAGTGCCTTGGATAGGAGGAAGTAAGCCGGGCCAGCACATGGCAGCATCTTTCATCAGGCCACACGACAACCAACTAGTCGTGTGGTACTAGGTGCGGACTTGGGCCTTTGTGGCCAAAAAGAACAGTCGACTGGGGTTTGTGCAGGGACTAAATTTCGATCTGCCCTTATGCAGGACCCCAGTATGATAGACTAAGACTGTGGGACCAATCTGATAACGGACTTTTTCCCTCCTACCCCCCCCCCTTTAAGGTCACCTATTGCACTTTATTGTTCACCTGTCACTTTATTGCTGCTCCCCTGGACTCTTAGCAGACGTGCTATTATCCCCCCGGACCTAAACGACCATCGGGGGTTCCAAATGTACTCTAGGCACGATCTCCTTTGCCTGCGGGAGTCTCCCCTCTCGCAGGCCTGGCCCCCCTATCTAACACGGGCCCACCTCGAGGATGGACTAATTGCTCCTGAGAGGTGGGCGAAGCGCAGACTAAGGGGTTTTTTATATAAACATTTTATTCGACTTTTAGGGGGTTCAAGGGAGGGGGGGAGGGAGAGTCAGGTGGGGGTATGCCAAATGAAAGGGCCGGCAGGAAGCGGAAGTAGAGAAACGGAGGAGGGGGAAGGGGGGGTCGTTTCCACTGAGGTATTTTCCATCAATACGGTCTTGGGGAGGGGCAGGGGCGGTGGGAAGGGGGGCGGACATTACCAGCTGGAGGACCGTGGCCGCTGGTTATGGGTGGTCACACGCTCCAGCTCCCCCTGTCCCCATCGCAGACTAGGTGGGCAAGAACCACAGACCCGGGGCCCTAGGCTGATGCTATGCAACGCCAGGTCCGTGGTACAAAAATCCCCCCTCATCCATGACCTTGTGTCAGAGGGGGACCCGGACCTGGTGGGCATTACGGAAACCTGGTTGGGCCACGAGGGAGGACATCCCCTCGTAGAAATGTGCCCACCAGGATACCGTGGCTTCCATCAGCCTAGGGCCCTAGGGAGGGATGGGGGAGTGGCGATTATGGTTAGGGAAGGTCTTGAGCCAAAGGAGACCACGATCCCTCAGACGACCGGGTGCGAGTCCCTCCTTGTGAGGTGGGGCCTATGGAGGCAGTTGGGCGTGTTAGTTGTATACCTGGCTCCCCACTATGCAACAACAGCCCTGCCCGAGCTCCTAGAGGTGATAGCCGAGGCGGCGGTTGAGACCCCCAGACTTTTAGTCATGGGGGACTTTAACCTGCCGTCAGCGGGCGAAACCTCTGGGGTAGCTCGGGAGTTCATGGCTTCCATGACAGCCATGGACCTGACCCAAGTAGTTGTAGGCCCTACCCACGAGGGCGGACACACCCTGGATCTAATCTTCATCTCGGGACAGTGGAGTAGTGATCTGGGAATAGGGGATTTAGTCATCACACCCCTGTCATGGACAGATCACGCTCTCCTTCGGCTCGACTTTCCGATCGCCGCATCTCACTGCAGGGAGGCGGAACCGGACATTCCTATATGGTTCCGCCCCAGGCTCCTGATGGACCCGATAAGGTTCCAAAGGGAGCTTGGGCCAATTCCTGTGGACTTGCCCCGCGACTCGATTGAGGACCTAGTGGCCGCATGGTTAAGTGCGGCCACGGGGGCCTTGGACCGAGTTGCGCCCTTGCGGCCTCTCTTGCGGCGACGAACCACCTGGGCTCCTTGGTTTACCGAGGGGCTTAGGGGGATGAAGCGCCACAAGAGACGCCTAGAGAGCAGATGGAGATCTTCTCGCTCCGAAGCCGACCGAACACTAGTGAGAGACCATATTAGGACTTACTTAGTGGCGATAAGAGTGGCCAAACGTGAGTATTGTGCCACTCTTATTGCATCCGCAGATAACCGCCCTGCCGCCCTGTTTGGGGTGACCCGCTCCCTCCTTCAACAGAGGCCGTGGGAAGCCCCTCTACAGGGTCGAGCAGAGGAATTTGGGATTTATCTGCAGGAGAAAATCACTCGGATTCGGAACGAGCTACCCTCCATCGACAGTGGTCCAGTCGAGCGGGCCGAGGCTGTTCTTGTGACACCATCTTGGGAGGAGTTTGATTTTGTTACCACCGAGGATATGGACAAGTTGTCAAAGAGACTTAGGGCTACCACATGTTTATTGGACCCGTGTCCCTCCTGGCTTGTACTGGCATCCTGGGAGACGACACGAGGCTGGCTCCAGGGCATTGTCAACGCATCTTTGAGTGAGGGGTCCTTGCCTACCGTCTTGAAAGAGGCGGTAGTAAGGCCCCTCCTCAAGAAGCCGTCCCTGGATCCAGCATTATTAGAGAACTATCGTCCCGTCTCCAACCTCCACTTTTTAGTAAAGGTTGTTGAGAGTGTGGTGGCTCAACAGTTTCCGCGACACTTGGAGGAAGTTGATTATCTAGACCCACGCCAGTCCGGCTTCCGACCCGGGCACAGCACCGAGACGGCATTGGTCGCGTTGGTTGATGATCTCTGGAGGGCGTGGGATAGAGGATATTCCTCTATGCTAGTCCTATTAGACCTCTCAGCGGCTTTTGATACCATCGACCATGGTATCCTATTGCGCCGACTGAGGGGGTTGGGGCTGAGAGGCACCGTTTCGCGGTGGTTCTCATCCTACCTCTCTGGTCGGTCGCAATATGTGTTGGCAGGGGGGCAGAGGTCGGCCTCGAGGCCCCTCATATGTGGGGTTCCTCAGGGGTCAGTCCTCTCACCCCTACTGTTCAACACATATATGAAGCCGCTGGGTGAGATCATCCGTGGTTTTGGGGTGGGATATCATCTGTACGCTGATGATACTCAGTTGTACATATCCACCCCAGACCACCCCAACGATGCCGTCGAGGTTATGTCCCGGTGCTTGGAAGCCGTACGGATCTGGATGGGTGGTAACAAACTCAAGCTCAACCCATCCAAAACTGAGTGGCTGTGGCTTCCGGCGCCCCGGTTCAGCCAGATTATTCCAACTCTGGCCATTGGGGGCGAAACACCGGCCCCCGTGGAGAGGGCGCGCAATTTGGGTGTCCTCCTGGATTCCTGGATGTCTATGGAAGATCATGTGGCAGCCGTGGCCAGGGGGGCGTTTCATCAGGTACGCCTGATGCGCCAATTGCGCCCCTTACTGGACCGGGGTGCCTTACGCACAGTCACTCAAGCACTCGTCACCTCTCGACTCGACTACTGTAATGCTCTCTACATGGGGCTCCCCTTGAGGTGCACCCGAAACCTGCAGCTAGTCCAGAACGCAGCCACGCGGGTGATTACGGGAGCGCCTAGACACTCCCACATAACACCTATCCTGCGCGAGCTGCACTGGCTTCCTGTGGTCTTTCGGGTGCGCTTCAAGGTTTTAACGACCATCTTTAAAGCGCTCCATGGCTCAGGGCCTAGTTATATGCGAGACCGTCTCCTGCCCCATACATCCCTCAGACCGATACGCTCCCACAGAGAGGGCCTCCTCAGGGTGCCGTCGGCTGGACAATGCCAACTGGCGACACCCAGGAGGAGAGCCTTCTCTGTGGCGGGCCCAGCCCTCTGGAACGACTTACACCCTGAACTCCGCACCATCTCCGACCTCCGCCTCTTCCGCAAGTGTCTGAAGACACACCTATTTCATCTAGCCGGCCTAGCGTAACCTCCATACTGACTATTAGATAGTTTTTAAACTTGGGATTTTAATTCGGTTTTTAGCGCAGGGTTTATTTATTAGAATAAGTATTTTAATTTTATTTATTTTATATACTTTGTATGTATTTTAACATCCCTGTGCACCGCCCTGGGTCCTAACAAGGAGAAGGGCGGGGTATAAATTTAATAAAATAAAAATAAAAAATAAATAAAATAAATAAAATAAAAAAATTGTAGGCCAAGTGCCTGTCAGTCTGAATTCTGAAGTCCCACAAGATCTTGACTTTCTCATTCTCTAAAACTTTCTCAACCTGATATTCCCAGTGGTTTTTGCTGTGCTCAAATCCAAACTTCTGGCACAATTTCCAGTGAGTGATCTTAGCAACATGGTCATGGCATTGTAGGTAGTCAATTTGTGAAAGTTTGCTGCACCCACTGATCAGGTGGTTGACGGCCTCATCTTTCTCATTACAGAGGTGACATTTGCTGTTGGTGGTAACAGCAAATGTTGAATTTTTGCCTTCATGCAGTTTGTGGCTAAGGCTTGTTCTTGAGCACCCAAAATAAAGCCTTTTGTTTCTTTTTTCGGTACTCTGATCTTAACCAGTTCCAAGTTAGTTTTTGGTCAGTTTTGCCTTCAATACGTTTCAAGTATTGGCCATGCATAGCTTTGCTTTTCCAATTTTCAGCTCGCTTCTCAATTACTTCTTTCTTTTTTTAATTTTTTTTATTAAATCATTAAAAACAAAAGTGTACAAAATGAAGAATTAAATGATACAGAGTGATTGCAGAGAGTAATACAATATAACTAAAGTTTACCACTTATTTATATATAGTGCATATCTCCAATACAAAAAGCAAAAAAGTGAAAGAAAAGAAAACAAAGCAAAGAGGTGCTATCGAAACATATAGATATTCTAAATCAGCATTACTAATTCCACTTCTTTGAGCTCTTTCTTTGTAGTCAAGCATACCAGCGATCCCAGCACGTATAAAATACTGATTCTTGTTTGTCCTGCAATAGGCTGGTAAGTTTGTCTGCTTCCGCACAGTCCAAAATCTTAGCGATTAGCATAGTCTCTGATGGTATATCGCTAGTTTTCCATTTTGGGGCAAACAAGATTCTAGCTGCAATAATGATGTGGAGAATTAAGTACCAATTAGTTTTATTTAAATTATCTGGCTTCATGCCCAATAAGAATGTTTCCGGAATCAGCTTAATCCTACATCCTGTAATTTCAAAAACCCAATTTTGGATTCTAGTCCAATATATTCCTACTCGAGGGCAAGTCCACCAAGTATGGAAATAGGTTCCCAGAGCTACCTTACATTTCCAGCAAATCGGGGGGCCTCTGGGAACATCTTCGATAATCTAGCCGGTGGGAGGTACCTATATAGCATTTTGTATGTGTTTTCCTTATATGAGACTGACATTGTTAATTTAAAAGTTTTTTTCCAGATTTCTTCCCATTTCTCAAGCTCAATCAAGTGTCCCAAATTTCTCCCCCAGGCAATCATTGAGTCTTTATTCACTTCCTATCCAATCCAACGCTCTAATAGAAATTGATAAAATTTGGATAAGCGCTTCTCATTGTTCCTATAAAAATCTTATTTAATTCTTGTGGAGAATTATAGATTCTCCTCTTATTTCTATCCTTATCTACTCTAGATTGAACCAGATTGTAAATCCACCAATCTAAGTCACACCTAAGACTGTCAACTCACTTTGTAATTTCAGTCCTCCTGAAGAATCCAACAGTTCCTGATAGGTTAGGGGTTTAGTTCTATTATAGAGAGTCGGATACATCATTGCCTCTAGAGGAGATAGCCACCTTGGGGTCATCAAATAAAATTCATTTCTTATTCATTCCCAAATACTCATCAAATTTCTATGGAGGTAATGGTCCACAAAGTCTTTATATTTTGGGGGATTCTCCTGACTCAAAAAAAATGCCACCTGTGTTGCAAATTGTGGCCTTCAAGTATGAGGATTCTCCTCCTTCTTAATAAAGTCCAGTCTCTGACCCAGGATAGAATAGCTGCTTGGTAATAAAGTTCCCATTTCGGTAAACCAAAGCCTCCTCTAGATGAAGATTCCTGGAGCATCTTCAGTTTTATCCTGGGTGTCTTATTCTGCCAAATAAATCTACATATGCAGTGATCCAGAGACTGAAAAAACTTAGCATCTAATAAGGCCAGAGTGGTCTGGGACAGAAAATCCCATTTAGGTAAAATATATGTCTTGACTGCTGCTATCCTGCCTAGTAATGATAATTGTAGTCCCTTCCAGTCTTCTAGCCTCTCTCTAGTTTGAGTAAGAAGTTTTAAGTAATTATCTTCTTTAATAGTAGAACATTTAAGAGAGAGCCAGATACCTAAATATTTCACTTTTTTGACTATCTGGATTCCTACTATTTCCTCCAACTGCATCTTTTTGGTTGTCATCAAATTTTCTGCTAAGATCTTAGTTTTTTCTTTATTTATTTTGAATCCTGCTACCTTCCCATATGCTTCCAACACTTGAGATAAAATCGGCCCCAATTCTAAAGGATCTTCCAACACAAACATCAGGTCATCAGCGAAGGCTTGTAATTTATAATCCTCAGTTCTAATACTTGGTCCTTTAATACCTTGATTTCGTCTAATCACATTCAGTAATGGTTTGAGTGTTAAAATGAATAGTAGTGGAGATAAGGGACATCCTTGTCTAGTGCCTTTTCCTATATGTATCTTTTGGGACTCCTCACCATTAACA
This sequence comes from Rhabdophis nuchalis, assembly GCA_039707465.1. Taxonomy (NCBI): domain Eukaryota; kingdom Metazoa; phylum Chordata; class Lepidosauria; order Squamata; family Natricidae; genus Rhabdophis; species Rhabdophis nuchalis. Next base: position 103,394,316 of record CM077647.1, on the reverse strand, counting down.
AGTATTTTCGCTACCTGTTTTGAGTTTATAGTTTGAATCGTCTTAATAAACTTCTTGCCAAATTCCATCCTTCTTAATTGTGCAAACAAAAATCTCCAGCTCACTCTGTCGAAAGCTTTTTGTGCATCCATGAAGACCAGGGCTGCCTCCCTATTGGAATTACACTCATAATATTCTAAGATGTTTAAAATAGTTCTCACATTATCTTTAAATTGCTTATGAGGTAGGAAGCCATTCTGTGGATGTACTCATTAAAAAATATCTTTAGTCCCTTTGCTAAAATTGCAGAAAATAATTTTTAGTCTGCATTAAGCAAGGAAATCAGTCTATAATTGCTAATCAGAGATGGATCTGTGCCTTCCTTTAATATTTGTGTAATATAAGCTTCAGACCATGAGGCTGGCATTTGACCAAGAGACAACACTTCATTACATACTTCAGTCAGAAATTTACCTAGGGTCTTGAAAAGAGCTTTATACAATTCTATCAGCAAACCATCTGTGCCTGGGGTCTTCCCCCCTTTTTGTTCCCCTAAAACCGACTCTACTGCATTCAATATTTTTTTAATAGTGAGGGGCACTTTCTGGGGGTCAGTTTTGTCTAAATAAACTCTGATATCCTGATTCTGTTCCTCCCCTGTTTTATATAAATCGGCAAAAAGTTCTTGTATTATTTTCCCTTTCCCTTCCTTATCGGCGACACACCTTTCGCCTTGGTTTCTCAGGCTAATTATCCTATTTCTCTCCTCTTGCTTCTACAACCTGTAAGTGTGCCATCTTCCCGCTTTGTTAGCATGTTCAAAATGCCTTTGTTTTGCCCATCTGATTTTGGTTGCCACTTCCTCCTGATCTAACAAATTTAACTGGTGTCGAAGCATTTTTTCCCTCCACTATCCTTGAGTCTCCTGGGTCCACTTGCAATTTTGTCTCTACCCTCTCCAGCTCTTGAGCCAACTTCCTTCGTTTTAATCCCTCGGCCTTCCCTTTCCCAATCACATGAGATGTTACTAATCCTCTAATTACCGCTTTTGCCATATCCCAAATAGTCTGGAGGCTAGTGTCTTCTTTCTTATTGGCCCCGATGAAGGCCAACTCCTTCTTCATCTCCTCCTTTAGTTTTTGGAGTAGATCTTTATCTTTTAATATCCCCGCATCCATCTTCCATCTCTTTGTTCTCCGCACTCCCCTCCATACTGTCCTCAATGGATTATGATCTGCCCAGTCATTAGTCCCTATCTCCATATCTGATACCTGGTTTCCTAACTCTACTGTCATCCAAATAATATCGATTCTAGTCCAGGAATGATGCCTGGGGGAGAAAAAAGTGCACTACTTATTCCCCGGATTCCTTTCCCTCCATACATCGCACCGCCCAAATTCCTCTCTAATTTGTTCACAAATTTTTGGTAGTAACGTCTTCCTTTTCCCGACTTTACCGCTCTTTGGGATATAGTCCCAATTTTGGTCCACTATGGCGTTAAAGTCCCTGAGCAGACAAATATGGTCATAATCCATCCTGGTCTCTTTGTTTTCAGCCCTTAAAAATCTAACACATATCTAAAAAATGTCACACAGCAGTAATCTAATTTGGTTCTCTGTCTCGGTGACTCTGGGTTGAGTCGAAGGGCAGAGAGGGATGACGTTGAGTCTCCTCCCCTTAAAGGGACCTCTGAACAGGAGCTGTGATAATTATTCTTCATTTAAGAGTCCTGTAAATTGGCTGATATATCAGGGATACCAGATAGCTCAAGGCACAGAGAGCTTGTCTCAAATGCTGGAAAGCCCTGGTTCAAATCCCAGTAGAAGGAGTATGTCCAGCTGAAGAAGGCTAATAAGCCTGAAATGGATCCATCCTGGTCTATATATCATATTTTTCTGATCTGCCAATGCGACATACAAACTGTCCAATCTTTTACACTCCAATAATGTTTTCTGATAGCCCTTGATATGAACCTCCTATAGGCATATAACATCACAATTTTCTTTGACCAGCCGATCAAAGACCCTCTTTCTCTTAAATGGACTATTTAAACAGTTAATATTAACTGATAACAAAGATATCTCTACCCCTTCTTCCACCATCTTCCTTACTACTTACTTGCCCACTGTGTTCTTTTTGGACTGTCGGGTTTCTCTCTGAGGATGAAATTCCTTTCACCATCTACCTCTGAATCTTTCCCCCTGAAGTGGATCTCAAAGAAGTCCCGGGCAGCTCTCAGATTCTCAATTTTAACCTTTTTGTCTTTCCAAGTTGTCAATAAGCCTTCTGGTAGTAACCATCTATATGAAATGGCATTTTTCCTCAAGTGTACTGTCAAGAACTGGTACTCCCTCTGTTGCTCTCTAAACTTTCTAGGGATTTGTTATAGGATCACTATTTGCTGGCCTTTATACATCACTGATCGGTCTATTGCTTTCCTATATACTTCCTCCCGTAGGGCCTTCTTACAGTATTGGATATGTATTTCTCATGGCAGGTTATGGCACTTTGCATACCCCGTGAACACCCTATAGGCCACATCCATATCTTTCATAAATGACCCCTTATCTCTTTCAAAGATTTCAGCTAATATATCTCCAACAATATCTCCCACTCGCTCTTCCTTATCTTCCATTACATTCTGCATTCTTAGAAAGGAGGAACGTTCCATTTCCAAGAAAATAATTTCATCTTCCATATTTCTCATAATTGAAACCTGTTCTTGCTCCAAGCCCTCCAAGCATCCCTCACATCTATTGGTTCATACTTCCACCTCGCAGAGTCTCTCCTTCTGTTTAACAAATACCTCTCGAACTTCTGTTAATTGTTCTTTTAGTGTTCTAATATCTCCTCTCACAAGCCCCATTTCTGAACTCAAGTTCATCAAATTCACCGTCACATCTTCAAAATTCTTCATCATTGCCTCTTGCATCGTCTGCATCATTCCCTGGAGATTCTGTAAAGAGGGAGGCTTCCCTGCAGTAGTCATATCTTCTGAAGATTTAGATGGCATTGAAGAGGACAACACCGATGGGGGCAGCAACTTTTTCTTACTCCCTTTAATTGCCATAGTAGTTGATGTGTTAGCCATCTCTCCTTGGGGAGCTCCTTGGTTTTTGTTAGGAGACCAAAGCTTCTTCCACACCAGCATACAAACTATGCCCTCTCCAGTCTTCTCAATTTACTTGGCCTGTCTCTTCCTCGAATCTCCTTCTGCGATTTTAAGGCCAGCCACTAGATGGAGCCAATTGACTATATAACAGTAGCAGCTCCGCAGTGAAAGGGAAAGAGACAATTTAAGCTATAGAGCAAAATGTGGAACAGCAGAATTCAAGTCGAATCAAAAGCTGATAGATCTTGATCTTAACCTCCAATTCCAAAGGAGAGAAGGTGATAGCAAAGACACAGGAGGTCTAAAAAAGGGACACACGCACACACACACACCCATCAAAATGTTCCAGAGTCTTTCAAAGTCCAAGCAAAGCCTCAAATGGGAGCAGCAGCAATAGCAGGAATCCACTTTTTTTAGCCGCTTGTCCAGCGAGGCTACTTCGCCTCACGATTTAATCCCGTACTCCATAATTTATGCCCACACTTCCTCCATGCTCCTCACCTCCAAAAGCTGTAAATCCTTAGTTTAGATCACTTTTTTTTAACTGTCTGCAATCGGGCTTCCTTCCCAAAATGGTGAGTCACTGCTTCAGGGCTGCCATGTTCGGCGCCCTTTCCTTGCCTTCAGAGAATGAATGAGGATCTAGTCTTCAGCAAATGGAATCGCCACTTCCACACACGCCCCAGCACTCCTCTTTCTCCCCACTCCCTCTGAGAGTAGTTTCAACAGAAAAAAGAAATGCCGTCTGAGGCAGGGAAAAGGGAGGACAGGGAGAGAGATATTTCCAGACCCGTCTTTCCCCTTGTGCTGATGTCACTGGAAGCCAATTATTTCTTTCTTATATTCAGCTTTTGACTTAGTTTTCTTTAAAAGGGTTCCTTTATTTACTTCCTTAATCATTGGTTCTTCACTTTTCTGGATGTAATCTTTCAAGCTGCGTCTTTCTTCTTCCAGAGTTTGCTTTACTTGTAGGAGTCCTTGACCACTCTCTGCTCTTGGTAGATATAATTGGTTAACATCACTTTTAGGGTGCAAAGCATGATTCATTGTCATAAGCTTCCTTGTTTTTCTGTCCAAATTGTCCAACTCCATCTGGGTCCAGTCAATTATTCCTGCAGAGTATCAAATCACAGGTATAGCCCAGGTATTTATGGCTTTTATGATGTTTCCTCCACTCAATTTGGACTTTAATATCTTGTGGATTCGTCAAATGTACTTGGCTAAAGTTAATTCCTTGACTTTATTATGCATTAGGTCAGAGGCCTCTAAAATCCCCAAGTACTTGTAGCCTTCTTCTGGTTTTACTGCCTTTATCATTTCTTCATTCTCAAGTTCTATTCCATCATCTTTTGTTACCTTGCCTGCTTTGGTTGCCATTGTTGCACATTTGTCAATTCCAAACTGCATACCAATGTCTTGGCTAAATACTTTTTTGTTTTCAATTAATAAATTCAGTTCAGCTTTTGTTTTACCAAACAGCTTCAAATCATCCATGTACATCAAGTGTGAAATTTTCAGTCCTTTCTTTGCAAGTTCGTATCCACAGTTCATCTTCTTCAAAATGATTGTCAGTGGCAGCATTGAGAGTATAAAAAGTAGGGGTGAAAGGGAATCACCCTGGAAAATGCCTCATTTAATTTCAACTTCACCCAGTTCTTCTCCATTAGCCATAAACTTCGTTTTCCAGAGGTTCACTGAAGATTCCATGGATTTTTGTATGTTGCTGCTGATGCCAAAGATTTTCAGGCATTTCTTGATCCCACTATGGGGAACTGAATCAAACGCTTTCTTATAGTCTATCCAAGCCATGAACAGGTTGGTTCGTCTTTTCTTTGAATTCTTTAGGATTAGCTTGTCAATCAGCAGTTAGTCCTTTGTTCCTCTTGAATTTTTGCAGCATCCTTTCTGTTCTACAGGAAGCAAGTTATTTCTTTCCAAGTATCCATAAACTTGGTTTGCAATGATGCCAGTAAGGAGCTTGTATGTTGTTGGCAAACAGGTGATTGGCCTATAGTTTACAGGGTCATTTCCTTTTTCTTTATCTTTTTGGATCAAAAATGTCCTTCCAGTTGTCATCCATTCAACATTTTCAGGTGTTTTAAAGATCTGATTCATTTGGGCTTCCAATCTTTGTGCACACTTGTAAGTGCCTTTAACCAGAAGCCATGTAACTCATCTGATCCAGGTGCACTCCAGTTCTTCACTTTTCTTGACTTTCTTTGCACAATTTGTTTTGTTATTTTCACATCTTCCATTTTATGCACTTTAATAGAATCCTCAACCTGTTTGATCCATTTTGCATTTCTGTTGTTTTTCTTATTGTTTTCCCACAATTGTTTCCAGAATTTCAGAGCTTTCTCTTTTTCAGGCTTTTCATTTGTTGTTACTCCATCTCCCCTTTCTAAGCTCTTATAAAACTGGTGCTGATTTGCTCTGAACTGTGAGTTTTCTTTGAACTGAGCTACTTGGTTTTCATACCTTTTAATCTTTTCAGCAATGGCAAGAACCCTCTGCTTCAGCTCTTCGATTACTACCGCAATCTCCTTATTCTCCAAATCATATCTTGTTTCCAGGCTGTTTTTGACCTCCTTATTCTTTAGCTGACCTTGCCTTAGGTTCTTCAAGTTGCTCAAATCTCCACAGAATTTTTTGATCTTCAGTTCCAACTGAATTTTCCACTTAGGCTTCCTCTTATTGTCTCTTTTGTTCTTTTGTATTTTCAAACCCAATTCTTCAGTGATTATGAAGGCTGCTGCATACATCAGTTGGTTTGTTTCAGCTAATATAGTGGTTCAAATGGATTGCACAGCCTCATTGACCTTTTTTAGTGCATTTCTCAATTCTTTCTGGTTCACTTGGTTCAGCTTGGCAAATGTGTTCTTTCAGCATCTTCCATTTGATGCTTTATTTTCTCAGCTAATTGAGCACTATCTGCTGGTGTTTGTTCCTCAGTGCTGCCTTGTTCTTTATATTCATCCATTTCAGTATCCTCTTCCTCCCTTTCTTCCTCAGTTTGCTTTTGAGTCTGCAAATCATTCTTTTTTTTAAAGATATTTTTATTTTATTTTCGATTTTCAAAGTAAATAACAACATATATACTGTTACATAGCCAACATCATATTGTATTATTAAATGTTTACATCATTTCATTTTACCATCATTTCATTTTACCATCAACTCCCAGAAAACTCCCAGAGGGCTCTTCTGCTCTCCATACACCATACTTGTGCCTTATCCATCATTTTCTTTCCCCTCTCTCCTCCTCCTCCCTACCTCCTTTCTTCCCTCTGACGGCCTTCCCTTCTCTACTTCCCCTTCCTCTCTCCTTCTCCTCTCTCCCCTTTCCACTCCTCCTTTCTCTCCTCCTCTTCCCCCTCTTTGCCCTCTCTCCTTTCTCTCTCTTCTTCCCTTACCTCTCTCCTCTACTCCACACTCTTCATCTCATTTACTTGGTGTATTTCGGCCTCTGAGCCAGCTCTATTTTGTGTTGATGATATTTATAATTTCAGATTCAAGATTTATCGCTTAATTTTCATATCGATTATTACAATTCTTATATCTCAATCCCGAATCTTGCTAGTTGTTTTAATACCCTTTTAAGTAAAGCCTAATTGTA